>CM070555.1:5058235-5060735 GCA_036346405.1 Phyllostachys edulis | reverse complement strand
TTGGAATAGAATACACACTAATTAATAAATAATTTGCATGTTAATTGCAGCGGTACAAATTAACCTAACATTTACAAATCTAAAAAGTTAATTGCAGCCAAGCCCCATCCAAACCACATCCCATGTAAGCCTTAGTATCCATCAGAGAGCATTAACAATTGATAATTGATAAGCGATAAAAATTAACAAGTAGCCAAGTTCAAACATCAAACATAGTAACTTAAATGTAGGGTTCAACCAAAAGCAAGGTGCCACTAGCCAACAGCCCAACATAGGAGTGGTTCAACTTAAGTTACATAACAAAATCAAATTCAAGTGGCAAGGCTAAATAAAAGACAAACATGAGACTCTTAGTATGTACTAAGTTACATGACTAAATAAAAACTGACATAAGAACAAGCATTTGCATGGATCATTGCATTCATTTATATTTATGATTTCTCTACTTCTCTACATGTATGTATTACACATTTACACTTCTCTACAATGATGCACTTCTCTTCATGTATGTATGTATTACACATTTAGCATCTGGCTCGGCCAATGGCCATCACCATCATCATCAACCAACAACGAACAACATCAAGAAGACAAGAAGGGACTTACGTGTTAGTGTGAGAGCCGGAGAGGTTGGTGCGCGAGGAGGTCCGAGAGGTGGCGTGTGGCCCTGTAAAGAGGGAGGGAGGAGGCTGAGCTGCTGCGGTGTGGGAGGAGGAGCAGGCGCAGTGGCGAGGGAGGACTGGAGTTGATCCAGTGGCCGAGGAGGAGGGAGCTTGATCCGGTGGGCGTGGGAGGAGGGAGCTTGATCCGGTGGCGCGAGGAGGAGGAGCTCGATCCGGGAGGTGCGAGGATTAGCGCCGAGAGGGGAGGAGCTCGGTTCAAATGAATCTCTGTCGTGGCGCGGCCCAGCCCCCACGGCATAGTGTGACACTCCCAGAAGGACTGCGGCGTTCGGGGGACCCTGTGAGAGATCACGACAAAGGGCCTCGGAGCCCCGAGGCCCCGGAGGCGCTCGGGAGGCTCCGGGGCGGCGGAGGCAACCCGGGAAGGTGTCCCCGGCCTCGAGGGGCCCCCCGGCTCGAAGGGTCCCCGAGGTCCTGTGGAGGCAGGAGCAAAGACACCCCAGAGGGGAGGGTCGGCATGCCCTCAGGAGAGGAGGCTTCAAAGGGCCTCTGTCACCACCAACAAGGGGCGCATGAGAGTAGGCCGGGTCCACGACTCCAAATAGGCCAAGTCCGGGAGGACTACTAGTGCGCCTGCAGACCTCGTCTAGGCTTGGAAACTCCTGGTTACCCTATGTTCAATGTACTTCCCTAGGGGTACAAGTGTAATTTCATGTACCAAGCGAAAGGCTATAAATAGCCCTCCTCATCCACCATGTAAGGGGTAACAAAATTTCGCAATAAATACAAGTGCATTCTGGTCCGAACTCCCACACTGAGACCCTCCCGCCTCGCCTCCAAGCCGAGGGTCTCCCTCTCATTCACTGCTGCGTCCTTTTATACCACGACAGGTTGGCGCCGTCTGTGGGGTTCAAGGGAAGGTCATGAGACCCGGCAGAAATGGCCCTCGCAGGTCACATCCAAAGTCTCCGCAACTGGGCACGCAAGAGCGCGCTGCCAACACCCACCACACCAAGGGCCAAGAGAAGCGGGGCGTCTACAGGGCAAGAAGCAGACCACGGATCTGCGGAGGAGGAAGCAAATAACCCACGCATGGTGGCATCACCGAGGCAACATCCAACCCGCCAAGCACTCCTTTCTAACCTCAACCCCGGATCATGGGCGAACCCAAAGAAAGCGTGATGAAGCCTCTCTGGCCGGGCGCTCAGCTCTCCGGCAGAGATGCTTACTTGCGGCAACCCACGAGGCGGCTCATGGGTAAGTGTTTCCACTGAACCCTCCGAGCCACCCACTCAACCCGCACCAAACCCCTTGCTATGAGGCGACCCCAATTCCGTGGCGAAGGGGAAATTTGAAGCTGCGTTAGCCCAAGGACTTCAAGATGCCGGACGTCACACCTCGAAGGCAAAGACCACCTGCGGAATTCTCCTGCCCACGTAAAAAGCGACCATAAGCGTGTGGGGGGGGTATGACACCACACGGCGCTGCGCATTTCATTGCCCTCAAGGGCGCCGCCTTCACGTGGTTCTTTACGATACCCTCCCTGCCTGTGGTGCGCTGGGAGCAACAAGCGACATGGTGCGCAATAACTTCTGTGGAAACTACGCGGAGCCGAAGGATGCGACATTTGTTTGCGGTCAAGCAAGCTCGGCGTAATCCCTCCGCAGCTTTTTTTAGGAAATTTGCGGAGGTTAAATGCCAAGTCAAGGGCATCAACGAGACCACTTGGCCATCAACAACTGCGAGGCTGCGAAAACTTGCTTGTCGAGAAAGGTGGCTCGCAAGCCATCCATTCTTGATCTTGATAAAATAGAAATGCGCTTGGGGCCGGGGAGGGCGATATGAGGCGGAGGGGCAAGCGTTACTACGCCCGGAAG
>CM070555.1:4713542-5058135 GCA_036346405.1 Phyllostachys edulis | reverse complement strand
TTATTAAAAGATTTATCAGAACATTCACATGACTTAATGCTCTATTACAAAAAGATTAAGTGCAACCTCCCATGGCTTTACCGCTCAAGGTAAAAAGATTTATCAGAATATCCACATGACTTTATTGCCATCTTAGCCAACTAGTAGCTGTGCATGTAGACAACTAACTAGCAAACAATCGATTATTTATTTCAGTGTGAGTATGTCTTTTCTCTTTGTTTTAGCTATAACTTTTGATTGAAGCTCCGATTCACGTAATCTGCTGAAAGCATCTAGGCCCCTAAAAATAGTTTTGGTAATTAATGTTAACAATGTATTAAGGGACCAACTTGTGTGTTGAGATGTTTAAAGGTTAAGTCCCAATGGATGAATGATGACATGGAAATAGCAATGCAAAGGTGATAAAGATCTATTATGGCTCAAGGCAAATGTATCATTTAATCTAAGGATCCTTTTATAGTATTTTATCTACCTGTTTGGAGAAAAGACCGATTTGTAGGCTGATGTCGACTATAAAGAGGATCATAGCTAGTAGCTTGAGGATCAATTTATGTGCCATCTTGATCAACTAGAAGTCATGCATTGCATTTGTTTTTGCTTCAAGAAAACTATTCATAAAAATCGATATGACCGAAGTGATGAGCCAGATACCGCAAGTTTCGTGAATACCAAATCTACATGGCGTATGTATTTTTCAGAGAGCATGTTTTGGATTATTTTCTTGTATTCCCTAAATTCCAGATGACGCAAGATAGATGAGCAAGATACCACAAGCTCGGTAATACCATAATCTAATTGACTGTGATGTGTTTTTTCAGAGAACATGTTTTTGGGAGTGTTTCTTGAAACCCGAAAACAAAGATGATCGCAAGTCTTCACACAAGATGACCGCAAGTCAAGAATACCGAAGTTTTACATGGCAAGACGATTTTTCTAGAGAGGGTGTTTTTCTTGTGATTTTTATCCTCGGACATCGCAGAATACCGATATAAAATAATCCAAGATACCGTGATGCAGTAGTACTGCATCATAGTTGGCGAGTACCACAAAATTTTTGTAATGGCTATAACAGCACATTTAATGAACAAGAGTCAACCGTTGATCGTCGATCGTGGTAATACCGGTTGAACGCGCAGACATCGAAAAACTCGAATTTTTCAGAGTTTGTTCCAAACTGCTAGTTTTGTGGTCGAGGTCTATAAATACACCCCACCAAAGACCAATCCACCTACCTTTGGCCATATTGTATACACTTGAGTCTTTGGTGCTCTCTTCTACTTATTTGCATTGAATTCACATTTTGAGATAGTTGAGAGCTATTAAGTGCATTGCATCGTTAGTTGATCATCTTAGGCACTTGATAGTCTTGCAAGCAAGTGCGATTGATTCGCTACTCTTGATGCTTGCCGGCACCTAGACTCCGCTTGGAGAAGAAGTTATGGTGATCACTTTAAAGAAGCTTGTGAAGTGATCCCAAGGATTTGTGAAGCTGTTGTGTGCTCACCATCTCCAGAGCGGAGGAAGAGCAACGATAGTAATCGAGGGTTAAGGCTTAATTTGTGGAGCCGGTCCAATTTGTTAGACTTACCTCAATATGGACTAGTGAATATCGGCAAGTATTCGATACCACGGGAAAAATATCATTGTCTCCATTGTGGTTCATTCTTTGCCATTACTAAATTCCACATTTATATTTCTAACAATTTACTTGTGTAGAATTGCTTAGCTAGATTTGTATCTAGTTTTGATATAAGTTTATCTTTGTTTAGATAATCTTGTTTAAAATTGTTAATTAGTTGAAAAGATTTAAAACCTCCTATTCACCCCCTCTAGTCGGTTATCCTTGATCCTACAAGTGGTATCAAAGCTTGGTCTGTCTAATTTTAGACTTAACCGCCTAGGAGAGAAAGGATGGCTAGCGAGGGAATGTCAATAGGCAAGACACCTTTATTTGATGGATCGAATTATGCTTATTCAATATTAGAATGTCCATTTATTTAAAGGCCATGAGCCCAAGCATATGGAGAATTGTTAGCGAGGGTTTCGTTATGGCACTTGATGCCGCACACCCCACGGATCTTGAAGAACTAAACTCCCACCTTAATGCTCAAGCGATGAATGCTCTATTTGGAGCTTTAAACGCGATGAGTTCAATCACGCTGAGCAACCTTAAAATCGCTGCCATGAGATATGGACTACGCCTCGAAAAATTCATGAGGGCACATCCACAGCTAAAGAAGCCAAATTACATAGGCTTAGGATCAAATATGAAACATTTTGCAATGTTGCCTCATGAAAATATCAACGAGATGTATTCTCGCCTCAACAACATTGTAAATGAGCTCAAGGCCTTGGCACTATCCTTCTTGATGTTGATATTGTGAGAAAATTGTTTATGGCTCTTCCTGAGAAATATGAGACATTGCCAACCTGGCCTCTTTGAGCAATCTCATCACAAATGAGCTATACAAGGACAAGGAAGAGCCCTTGGAGTCATCTTCCTCAAATAAGAAGATTACCACTTTCAAGATGAAAGCTTAATCAATGATGAGGCGAGGATGAAGAAGAAGACTCAAGAAGAATTTACTCTCCAACTAAAATTATCCATGCTATGGTGACAAATTATTCATGGCATTCAAATAATCAATGAAGGCATAATGACAACAGTAATAACTAATCCCAAAACAATTTATATAAAGATAGCATGCAATTGTATAAAACAATATACTTTTAAAATCATAGGTTCAATATGATCAAAGGACTATAGCTTTTGGAATAAATCCTGGATAGATCTTGGTCTTGGTGTACTCCTCCTTGCTCAAAGCTTCCCAAGAATCAACGCTCTACTTGCAAACAAAGCAAATAAACCAAATAAATAAATAAGAGACAAAACTAACTCCAAAAATTAAATAAAAATCTCAAATAAATAGATCTTGAATTTAGATGAATTTAGGTATTTGAATGAACTCAATCGGAGTTCAGATGCAAAAGATATGGGCTTTGGAAGATTGAAATTACATGAAATAATGAAAATCAGAATTTCACGAATTTACTGAATTATTTCTACGAAGGAAAAGGTAAATATGACGTCAGCTGGCATCATCAAGGATTAAACTGCTGAAAGAAAATAAAGGAAAATTG
The DNA here is from genome assembly GCA_036346405.1 of Phyllostachys edulis. Taxonomy (NCBI): domain Eukaryota; kingdom Viridiplantae; phylum Streptophyta; class Magnoliopsida; order Poales; family Poaceae; genus Phyllostachys; species Phyllostachys edulis. Next base: position 5,054,994 of record CM070555.1, on the reverse strand, counting down.
GACTTATGTGTGGGTCCCACTAGCATAGAGAAGGGTTCATGTGAACTGAGTGCATGAACTTTGGCTCGGGTTGAATTGGGATCTACCACATGGCATTGACACATAGGCGCTGACCGATATGCCACACAAGCAAAGGGGATAAGGTGGCTCTGATGTGGAAGGGGAGGTGGCTGCCATGTCAGGAAAGGGGAGAAAGGCACAAAGAAAGGCCGAGGTAGCCATGGCCGGCGACTGGAGCTTGGTGCCGAGAGCGAACGAAGATGATTCAAGTTCAGTCGAAGACAAAAATGATATCCCGACGACCGGTGATGCTTCGGCACGAACAGTAGTGGGACGACGGTGGCGGCAAGCTTGGCGGCGAAGGGAGCTCGGTGACGGCGGCCTTGGTAAAATAGAGGCGCTCGAAGGAAATAAAAGAGAGCACTGGGTAGGTGATGGCTCGTGGATCACCGAGAACACCTTGAGGAGGGCGGAGGTGGATTGCCGATGAAGAAATCCAGTGGAGAAGCTTGCGGCGGCGGCTTGGCTCTTCGGTGAAATATGACAAAACAAAGAATGACCTCGAGGCCACGCCTTAGGGTTTCGATGGAGGTGGAAGATGTGAAGAAATCAACGTGGAGGAATCGGCTTATAAAGCACCGGAGAGAAGGAATTTGAGAGGAGCATGACACCCAAATGGCTTGGACACAGACACTGCAATGGAAGAAGTCCAATGCTGAGACGAGGAAGACATTGATGTGGCAATGTAGGCCCACGGGTCAGAGAAACAAGAGAAAAGGAAATAAGCAGCTCGGTTGGGCTTCACACGCACGACTTGGGCTGGACCTTGCGCAAAGAAACGGGCGAGGGTGGCCAAGTTGGGCTGTGGGCTTCGGCGCTAAGGGAAAAGAGCGAGCGGCCAAGGATAAAGAGAAAGGGCACGCTCAGGCCAAAACGAAAGTGGCTCAAAGAATGAGTGGGCCAGCCGAAAGAAAAATAGGAAAGGCTGAGAGAAAAAGGATTGGGCCCAAAGACAAATATGAGATTTAATTAATTAGCTTTTTAGAAAATAGTAGAAAATCCAATTGGCAAAAAGAAAATAGCAAATGCACTCAGAAAAATTCTAGAAAATATATCCAAGCATATAGAATCCAAATAAAATAGTTTTGATAATAGTTGATGTTGATATTAATCATATTAAATTGTTTTTGAACTCTGAAAATTTCAATTAAGCTTTAACTTTAACAAACAAATCCAAATGGTTATTTTTACTTTTAAAACTTCAAAACTTCGCATCTAGAACCATCATGGATGTTGAAGAGATCATCAGGGATCAAGTCCACCATGGAGATGGAGTCTTCATGAAGATGGCACGAGCAGGTCCGATTCGGTGACTCAGGGTGACTTTGCAGCATCCAATTGTCGACGAGGCATTCCAAGGGTGTTCGGAGCTCGAGACACAAGGTGGGGACGTGACAAGTCAACAAGGATCGACAGCCGTCAAGGTGGAGCAGCGTGATAGCTCTAGGTGGCTTATGTTGACCAAAGTCAACATAAGGTCATTGATGTAATTATAGCTAGTCTAAAGGGGTATTCTAGGCGGGTAGAGTTGGCTAAACCCTAAGTGGATATGGATGAGTGGAGAGGGTTAATCTTAGCCCTTGAGGTGATCCAAGGGTTGAGGTTGCTCCCATAGGGCTACAAATAAAGGGGTAGAGGTATGCTTCTACTACCAAGTCTTGGAGAAGGATTTATGCTCCTTAAGCTTTGCCCACCATTAATTGTGGCTTTGTAATCCTTCCTCTTGAAGTAATGAAAGTTCCTCTTGAAGCAATGAAATTTCCAAGTTCTTACATGGTCTGAAATTTATTTTATTTCTTGCAATTTCTAGCTTTTCTTTGTTGCACCTTGAGCTTCTCTTCCCCTCCTTCTACTTGTTGTAGTTCTATTGGATCTAAGACGTGTAAGAGGTTGAGGATTTCATCAAGAACATGTTCTAGCCCAACAAGATCCAGTAGAATTCATTCTTGTTCAAGTTGTGTTTGCATTAACCGTGTTCTTGAGCTGAAATTGTTGTTCTTGATGCCGCTTGAACTATTTGCATAAAAGGGTGAGACTTTGGGCATATATTTGCAATTACTTTTGGAATCATAGCCCCAAGATCATTTCCTAGCCATGGTTAAAGTTTCATCAAATTTGGTTGAGTAGATCTTGAGTTCTTGAGAATTCGTAGTGGGCAAGTTTCTAAATTCCAGATTTTGATGCAACATGATCTTGAAGCAAGATAGATCTCTATCATGGGCTTTATTCTACAATTTATTTTGGAATCATAACCCTAAGGATCTCATCTTGCTATGGTTCAAGTTTTATCAATTTTGGTTAAGTAGATCTTGAGTTATTGAGGTTCCTTATGCAAGTTTTTGAAATTCCAAATTTGTGAAATTATGTTTTGATGCAACGTGGACTTTAAGCAAGAAAGGTCTCTCTCTTGGGCATTATTCTGCAATTCCTTTTGGAATCATAACCCCGAGGACCTCATCTTGCTATGGTTCAAGTTTCATCAATTTTGGTTAAGTTTATCTTGAGTTCTTGAGGTTTCTTAACAGCTAAATTTACGAAATTCTTGTTCTATTTTTTTTGTTCTTGGTGTGTTCTTGGTGTTCTTAAACCTAGTGTCTTCCTTATAGCACTAGAGTTCAAGAGAAGAAATACGTAAGTGGGGAAAGTTAATTTGCCCTATTCAACCCCCTCTAGTAGCCATAACCGATCCTTCAATTTTTCAACAAGAAAAGGGGAGTGCCTTTGACATGTGGGCCCTAGGTTGGTGGACTGGGTCCACGTGTTTTGAGCCGGTCCACGATGGATCGGGCGCGCGGCACAGTGGCTTTGCCACTCGGGCAGCCACGCAAACAGAGGGCTGAGGTGGTCGTGACGTTGCCAGCCACGTGATGGCCACGTCGGACAAAGGATGGCGGTGGTTTCGGGTGCAGAGCTTCGTCGGCCGCTTATGCACCACCGCGAGCCTGGTGGGGTACCAAAAGGAGAGGGAGGCAAGGGAACTCGGCGCTCACGTTTTGGGCACCGTCATAAAGAGGTGTTTGGGGGCAAGGAGAGAAAGCGGCGGCGATGGCGCGATCGAAGATGGCAACGAGGCTTCGGTGGGTTCCCGGAGAAAAGAGAGAGAGCACGTGTAGAGCACGGCCATGCGAATCCGTTGGTGGAGAGCGTTAGCGAGAGGACCCCATTGGTGGTGCAATCGCCGATGGAAGGAGCTCGCGGTGCGATTGAAGCTCAAAATATGGCGTAAGCGATGGCGAGAGAAGAGGGAATGGGGAAAAGAAAGAAGAGGAGGGGCTCCTGGCACTTCCATTTATAGAGGCCAAGGAGGAGTAGGGAAGGAGTTCGACGGCATGGGCGCACAGGAGAACTTAGGCCGACGCAGGGCATGGCGTGGGACGGCGGGATTCATGGCGAGAGAGAAGGGCATGGGCGTAGGGATGGGTGCGAATGAGGCATTTAATGCGCGTTGATGGGAGCGACATGGAGAGCGGTGAGGCGACGGGCGTAATGTGACCCCAACCCTAATATACTGATAATGAAGCCTTGTTCATGTCATTCTTGTTCAGATTAACAAATTGGGTAACATGTTACAAACTATTTTCCCAAAATTTTAATTATAAATTCCAACTTGATAAAAATTTCAAAAAGAAATACCATCCAATGTTGGTATTATGAGTAGGAAATATTTTTATTGAAAATCGATAAAGTATTATGGCCAAAAATAATTTTGTTGAATTTTTAGAAATTATTTTGTTTTTCATAAAAATAATTGTCTTGAAATAAACCCTAGTTGAATTAAATAAATTATTTATGCATTTATAAAGAAGAAGCTGTGATTTAAAAATTTATTTGGGAAATATATCATCCCAAAGAGTGATTCGCAAAATTTCGTGAATTTACAAATTTATTTGCTATTTTAAAACTCCGACCAAAGTTTGGAAGTTTTGAATTCAATCTGTCAAACCTCCTACTAACCTGGTCTAGCAATCATGAGCGGCTCGGCTTGTCTTGGTCGGACCCAACCCGTCTTGGCAGAATCGCCGCCACGCCTCTCGCAGCGTCAAGTTCAGCCCATCTCGGCCTTTCCTTCGCGAACGGGCGGATGAAGTGGGCGTTCGACCGGCCGCACCTTCGCCCGATCTGGGCCGTTGAATCGCGTTTAACGGTGATGGAATCCTTGGGCGAAGAGCTCCCCTGGCGCCTCATCTTGGGCCGTTGGTTCGCAATCGCACGGCTCTAACTGATTGGGCCGATCGGACCGCGACAGTCCTCCTTTGAATCGCGACCGTTGAGGCTCCATCCGACGGCTCGCGTGAGTGTGACCTTCGGACCGCTTGGGCTGCTCGCGATCTGAGTCGTCTGCTGGAGATCGTGTGGTCCACGTTTCACGATACCGTTTCAACGTGTTTTAAACCCCGCATCACCGCCGCTCATCTCGGAATGGACGGTGGCTGTGCGTGGAACTTCCCGGCGTGTGCGCATGGCGCGATTTCTTCTGGGCCCGCATGTCAGCGTCGGTTTGGCGCTGCTACGTGCGGTGCGCTGCATGCTGTGTATACTCCTGGGACCCACTCGGCAGTGACCGGTTTTTGCTTCATTCGTGTGCTGTGTGCATTGCATGACTTTGGGGCCCACATGTAAGTGGTAGAATTTTGATTTCTCTCTGGTTTTTCCCACCATGGACATGGTTGTGACCGAAATGGTGGTGATGAACAGTATTTGGAGGATATTTTCTCCTAATCCTTATCCTTAGTGCCATCTCATTGTCTCTAGAGAATTCTCAATTGCTCTACACATTCCATACACTATATAATCCTTAGTCTTGGGACTTCTGACATTGTTGACCAAGGGAGGAGCTCATTTTCTTTATCTCCTTCGCAGTTGAAGCACCCTTGTCCCTCGCCTTGTTCAACTACAAGCATACCTAAATCTCATACTAATGTGGGTGTAGGTATTTCTTGTAGGTTGGACTTAGGACTTGCTCCTCGTCAACTTTAGGCGTGAAGCTTCATCTTGAGAAATCTCACTTGGTGAGTTGAGTTCCATCTTTTTCCTTAGCAAAGATATATCTAATAATCTTTAGAGCTAAATCCATCATCTTCTTTTGGTCAGACAAGGAAAAAGGCTATTGGATCTTTTCTTGTTTGACCAAGAGCTTGGCTCGTCTTTTCCAAACCCTAGTGGTGAGTTAGTCTTGTCTTCTGTTAGCTTAAATTCTTTTAGGACATCCTCACTCACTAGGATCACTCATCTGCTCATGTGATGATCCTGTTCCTGTATGGCGAAAAGTTATTTTTATAACTTTTAGGTCTTTCATATCGTATTCAAGACCTAGGGTTTCTACCAAAGGCACTAGCTTAATTAGATTTTAGTTAAATTCTACTACTTGATAGAAGCCTTACTTTATGTAGTTTTCTTTATAGCGAAAATAGTTAAAAACTCTTTCTTGCTTTTATGGTATAACAAAACCGACAATGACTCTATTTGCTCCTTTCTTTCAAATAAGCCGAGCCAATAGGATAGCAATAGTGATTCTTGGTATTAATTACTCTCTTTTTAAGTATTTATATGTTGTAGCATCACTAGCTAGCGAAAATGGTAATTGATCTTTGTCTTTGTTTTTGGTTTTAACCAAACCGACAACATGAATGAAAGAACCGGTCCAAGGCTTTAAATTGCTACTAATAGCTATTAAATGCTCAATGAGGCCAACATTAGCCTTAATACATTTAGTTTCAGCTTAATTTTCCATTTATATGATGTTGGACTTAATAGGTAGCTTAATTATAGGTCATCTGTTCTAGTGTATATAAAACACGATCTCGTAGCTATTTTCTAAATCTAAAATATGGGTAATAAATATCGATAGATGATATATATGGATTATTACCCTTACTAAATTAGATATAGCTTAAGCATACTATTACCCATGCATTATCATTTGATCATGCATTCTTTACAACATCTGTTCTCGCTTTTTCCTATGTTTATTGGAAATTCTTTTACTCTCTTTTAGATAATTGGTTCTTCCGAGTGTGTTGAGCCTTTTATTGAATCTCAAGAACCCGAACAAGAGGTTATTTACTACTATCAAGGCAAGCTTCCTCTCTCGCACCATGTTGAACCTAATCTTTTGAACTTTAGAATTCTAAAATACGGTGACACTTTGCTCGCAAATTTCTAAAATTTATTTGTGCTCTGTTCTTAGGTAGTTATACCTGAACTTGTGGATTATCTTGAATTATATCATACACTCAACCTAAGGTAGTTTGTGATGTTATTATATTTAATTTTAACTTTTGCTTAGCCATGCAGTCCCTAGAACGTTAGAGTTTGGCAAGCTTAGCTTGTCGACTTAGGAATAACAAATGATTTATAATTATTTTGATTACGGTTCATTTATTTGATTTGGAAATGCTTCTAAATCTGTTATCAATCAATTCAAATCTGGACAAGTGGATGCTAGTGATGGTGCTCGTGCGAGAATGGGAAATGTGGATGTCTTATGCAGGTTGATTAAGGATGAACTCGACTACCAATTCAAGCCCCAACGCATTTCCACATGCGCAAAGTATGGTATTTGTTTGGTTAAGTAAAGGGTTAATGCTATTGAGTTGGATACAGGAGAGTAAGGACATGTGTATTGATTTCATATGGCATAGATGCTTAAGTCTTCGGGCCGTGTCGTATGCCATGTGGAGCTTATATTGGTATCAGATGTTCTTAGAAGGGTAAGGGCGTAGATGTGTTACATCGCATGTACGTTCCTTCAGGGGCCCGACTGCGGTGTAATATGTGTAGCTAACACGAGTTTGCATTTAATTGTAGGTCGGCATTCCTGTACAACATGTGAGCCCGGTTGAATGTATGCTATCATCTGTTTAAGCGGGATTAATCTCACATGGGTCATCCAACTCAATAGTGTCAACTTGTTGAAAAATACCAAATCTTAGTTTACCATTTGGCATACCAAAGGAAGTGTGCTATTGTTCTAGATGGCTTACGGGCTAACTAAGTCGTGTGGGTAAAGATGTACACCCTGCGCAGGTTAAAACTATTGAATAGCCGTGTCCGATTCACGGACAACGCTTGAATTGATGTCACTGTATAGAAGTTATTCTAATTTTGGTTTGGGAATAATTTCGGCATGATGGTGTCGAGCATGTTTGATTTTGATCTGTGACTTAGTATTGTTACTATTTATGATTATGATTTCACTTATTTACGGTTTTAGTCCAAATCAATTTATTAAAATTGCTTTATTAAAACATAGCAATTGTAGGTTAAGATGTATTGCTTTATGCAAAATTGAACCATTTAAATATACATTGATAACCTTATGCATATAAAATTCTATTCCATTGTATAGGTTCTATCAAACACTTTCTTTTATTAGTTTGTGTAAGACTTCTTTGAGTACCTTTCGTACTCGTGGTTTTATGACCCCTTGTTGCGGTGAGGATGGATATCTTTATGAGATGCCCGTTAAGCGCCGATCCGGGTGATGCTAACGAGTGATGTTAGTTCTAGCCTCCACGCAATAGCTCATGGGATGATGGGGCCATTGGTGGTGTTGTTTTTCTCTTTTCGCTTCATTTGTTGATCTTTTTGTTAATGACCTAAGGTCATCTGTTCATATTCGTTCTTGTAGCAACCTGGCATCAGTAGCAACCGAAATTGGAGATGTAATATGATGTATGATTATGTGAATGTATGACTTGTATGTGATTGATGCAATGTTGATTAAGGATATATGCTAATAGTCACTAATCACAGGAACTATTGCATGGCATATATCAGGAACCTAAATGTTGGATTGTTACTTATTATGATTATGCTTCTAGTATGATTTTTATTATGACATTACACTGTTCTTAATTAAGAATTATGCTACCGATGTAATTTATAATTCGCACATTCCAATATTTGAGGGTCTCACAGGGGTGAGCCACGCCGACGCAGCCACTCAGTGGGCGCCAACGGAAGAAGGAGGCGAGAAGGAAGAGAGCTGTGGCGTGGGCCCCACTTGGCAGCTGGACAGAGAGAGGAGGCCGGGTGCGGGAGTTGGGCCGCGGTTGGGATGGGCTGAGCGCAAGCAGGCCAAGGAGGAAAGAAAAAGGCCAGGAGAAAACGGGCCGAAAAAGGAATTCGGCCTGAAGGTTTTTCCGGGATTTTAAATACTTTTCGAATTACAGAAATACGAGAAAACCAATAAGGCTTTTAGAAAATAGCAAAGAGAGTCCAAAAATTAAGGAAAAATTCATAGAAATTTCCTAACTTATTTTGAACTTAATAAAATTATTTCCAACTCATAATTGTAATTAAATTTACAAATAATTTATTTTGGCTTTAAACTAAATAGGGAAAAACTTTTACAATTCTAGAAAAACAATTGAATTTTATTTTTAACTCGGAATGAAAACTTGGGCTATTACAGTATTTAAGAAATGACAACACAACTTCTTGCCTCTCATGCTACTGCCTTCAACCGGCCCAGTTCTACACGGCCAATTCATTTGCTGGAAAACGTGAGTTGGGATTGCGCTCTCGCTAACCCCTTCTTCTCCCACCAGTCTGATCTTCCCGTGTCGCGCCAATGGAGGTCATGACATTCCTTCCCCTTTATATTTAGCTTGTCCCCAAGCTGGAGCATGCGGGAAATGAGCTTAGATGTCATCAAGGTCCTCCCAGGTTGGTATCGGAGGAGATGTTCCCGACCATTTCACTTGTACTTGAGTGGTGGATGTCACCCCCTTGTCTTGGAGTCACTGTCACAACACCTTGAGCGAAATCCGAAGATCTTCAGTAAATTTTGGAAGCTCAGATTGTATCATCCTTGAAGGGGGAACAGCTCTCCTGAGTTGTGACACATGGATCACGGGATGAATTACCGCAGTCGATGGTAACTTGAGTTTGTAAGCCACAGGTCCAATCTTCTTCTCAACCTGAAAAGGACCGAAGTAACGAAATGCCAGTTTGTGGTTAGCTCTTACTACCACCAAACTCTAAACATATGGTTGTAGCTTTAAGTACACCCAGTCATCCTCCTGAAATACTCTTTCTGATCTTTTTCTATCTGCTTGAGCCTTCATGTGTTGATTTGCTCGGTTGAGGTGTTGTTTTAATAGTTCATCATCGCTTTTCTTCCTTGAAAGCGCCAATTCAAGATATGACAAACCGAAGTATCTTTAATACCAAAATGTCTGGGGTTGTAGTCATACAAGATCTCAAATGGGGATTTACCCAGTGTAGAATGCAATGCCGTATTGTACCAATATTCCGATAGAGCCAACCAATTATACCACTTACTTGGGCATGCATGAACGAAACATCACAAATAAGCTTCCACACATTGATTAACTCGCTCGGTTTGACCATCGGTTTGCAGATGATATCTTTGAACTCATCCGTGGAATCGAAGTCTTTGCCGCCTCAAACAACTCCTTCCAAAGCAAGTGGTAAATACTCAATCTCGATCTGTTACAATAGATCGTGGTAGTCCATGAAGTTTGAACACATGTTACATGAAAATTTGTGCTACTTGGAAAGTCATGAAAGGATGTGCCATAGCTATAAAATGAGCATACTTGGAAAACCTGTCAACCACTACCATGATGCAGTTGAAACCCGTAGACCGAGGTAAGCCCTCAATGAAATCCAGAGAGATAATTTGCCAAGCATGATCTGGCACCGACAATGGCTGTAATAATCTAGGATAGCGCACATGCTCCACCTTTGCTTACTTGCAAACTGAACATTGATCAACAAATTCCCACACAACCCGTTTGATTCCTGACCATGCAAAGAGCTTTCGAATCCGATGATAAGTAACTTGAAATCTCGAATGGCCACCGATTGCACTGGAATGCAATGAATTCAAGATATTTCGTTGTACCATTGCAATGTTTCCTACCCTCACTCGGTTTCCCAACTTGAGTATGCCGTTGCTTAATTGAAATTTGGAAGTGCCATTTCCAAAGATAGTCAGGTCCTTTAGCAATTTGTTGGCCTGTGGATCATGTTGATAACCACTTGCTATTGCCTCCATCCAATTCGGTATGTTAGTAGATATTGTTGTCACTTCCTTGTCCTTCCCTTTTTCTCTACGTGATAGAGCGTCTGCGGCTCTGTTAGCTGTGCCGGGTTTGTACACAATCCTGTATTGCAACCCTAATAGCTTGGTCATGACTTTTTGCTACCACAGGGTAGGCAGACACTGTTCCCCAAGATGCACTAGGCTGCGTTGATATGTTCGAATCATGAACTCTCCAGTCTACAAATAAGTTCGCCAATGCTCTACTGCCAATAGAATCGCCAATCCTTCCTTTTCGTATGTGGACAACCCTTGTGCCCACGGTCCCAAAGCCTTACTAAGGTAAGCCACTGGGTGTTTGTTCTGCATTAACACTGCTCCTATCCCCTTCTCTGAAGCATCAGTCTCAACCACAAATTCTTGCGAAAAATCTAGCAAAGCCGAATCAGCACGAGATTAGAGCATCCTTGAAAGCTTGGAAGGCAGCCTCCATGTCCTTGGTCCAAACAAATACCACATTCTTTTTGAGTAAATTAGTGAGTGGGCGACTGATCATTCCGAAATTTCAGACAAATTTTTTATAATAGCTCGCCAAGCCTTAGAATCCTCGCACTTGCTTAACATTCTCTGGAACTGGCCACTCTCGGACCGCCAAAATATTTTTCGGGTTAGTAGCCACTCCCTTTTGACTGATAATATGCCTCAATTATGTCAACTGCCTTTGAGCGAATGCACATTTTGATTGTTTGATCTTCAGTTTGTGGTGCCTCAAAATTTACAGCACTTGTTGAAGCTGTGTCACATGGTTTTTCAATGTTCGGCTGTAAACAAGTACATCATCAATAAGACTAGAACCCTCGACGCAAATACGGCCCCAGAATGGTATTCATCAATCCTTGGAAGGTGGCTGGAGCACTGGTCAACCCATACGACATCACCTTAAATTTGTAGTGCCCATGATGCGTTTTGAAAACTGTTTTATATTCATCTTCAGGTTTCATACGTATCTGATGGTATCCCACTCACAAGTCTAAACTAGTAAACCACTGCGAGCCGGCCAACTCATCCAACAGCTCATCAATAATCGGCAATGGGTAACGGTTCTTCACAGTGATGGCATTCAGATGTCGATAATCCACATAGAAGCGCCACGTTCCATCTTTTTTGGAACAAGCAGCACGAGCGACACAAAGGGACTAGCACTTTGTTGAATAACTCCCTACTCTAGCATTTCATTCACTTGTCTTTCGATCTCGTCCTTCTGCGCTGGGCGATATCAATATGGTCTTAGGTTAACTGGCTGAGCACCAGATTGTAAGGGAATGGTATGATCAAATTTGCATGGCGGGAGCAGGCCCCGTGGTTGCTCAAACACATCTGCAAAACCCGACAACAGACAGTGAACAGTATCTGGCAACAGAGATTCTTCAGTCTGAACTGAACATAGTTGGACTCTGTCTTCAAGGGGTAACTACTCTGTTTGTGTCGTCTTTAGCTCACCTCTAGGAATCTCTCCCTTCAATCCCCACAAGACAACCCGCTTACCCAAGTATAAGAATGTCAAGATCTTCTTACGCCATGAATAGTCATCGGACTATGTTGCTCCAACCATCCTTTCCCACAATAATGTCATAGCCACCAAGTGCCAAAACCTTTAGTGATGTTTTGAACTTCATGCCTTGCACTTAGGTACTAACTGAAACTCCCTTTACTCGTTAGTGTGCCCCATCCGCAATCGACCTTAATCATTCTTAGCGGTTTCTGCTCCCCTTGCAACTTGTCGGCCAAGGTCTCCCCCACAAAGCTATGGGTGCTTCCTAAACTGATCAGGATCGTAACATCGATCCCTTGGACGATGCCCTTGAGTCTCATTGTTTTCGATGTTTCAACGCCATTCACTGCAGCTACTGAAATTGCCATAACTTCTTCCCCTTGGGAAGTTCCTCCTTCTGATGGTGTACTCTCCAGATTCGGCTCGTGAACCAACTCCCACATTTCCTGAACCATGTGAAGTTGAACGGTAGGTCCACATTGGTGTTCTTGATTCCATTTTTCACCACAGGTATGACATAAGCCCTTAGCTCGCTGGTACGCCCTGAGAGCTGATATCTTGTCATCAGATCCACTCACTCATGTGCCATCTACACCCCTCCGATCATCTACTCGATTTCCAGTGCTACCCGGTGGCCTTCCCAATGGTGCAAGCAATGGCAACGTCGTTCGTGTCGGGGGTTGCGCCCCCCCCCCCAGACAAATCTGGCCAGCGTGTCTCACGCCGCATCGTCTCCAGGACCTCCTCCTGCAAACACGGTAGAGAAACCGTGGTATCTAGGTTCTTCTGTTGATGTAGAATCACTGCCGCTCTGATTTCACTTCTTAACCCATATGTGAATTGTGTCACAAAAAACATGAGATCCCAAGTATGACGAGCAAGCAGACTGTGCATGTATTCATTAAACTTCTCAGTGAACACTGTGACAGTTCCACTCTGTTTAAGGTGATTGAAGTGGCGAAGTTGTTGTTGGAACTCCTCTCGACAAAAACGCAAACAAACAACATCGGCAAATTCTTCCCATCTCATGCATCCAGTATGAGTTTGAGTCAAATGTAACCATAACACCACGCTTCCCACAAAATGCATAGCAGCAACACTAATCCATAAATCCGGTCGAGTAGCACACACCCGAAAATATACTTTGCATCTCAGCCTCCATGCCTTTGGATTTTTCTCCATCAAATTGGGGAAAATCCAATTGTGGCGGCACTGGGTGATAGTGGTAGGCTCCCTGAAATTGATTTCCCAACTCCCCCGCATCAATAGGAGGCATAGGTAAAGGGTGTAAACCGTACATGCCACTGCCTAAAAGCAACTCTAGGGTGAGATTTTCCATGGCCTTTCCTCATTTTTGGGTTGACACACGATTGCCATTTGGCCTATGACTATAGTCATCTTCTTCCTTTGGTTCCTTGGGTTTCAGGTGCTTCGGAAGCGGCAACAAGGGAGGTATCTCCAACGTCTTGAGCACTGGGGTCGCATCTCGAGCCATCTGCTTGACTTGATCGTGCAACTCACCCACTTCGTCACATAGATCATCCACTGAAGCAACCATCATCGGTTTCCATTCCTTCAGTTCTAGCACCACCGGCTTGATCTCTGCCATTGATTCCACCAGCGTCTGCATGGTAGCGCTCTGTGCCTAAATCGCTCGGGTGAGTGCTGCTATTTCCTGCTCCATGGCTAGCGATTTTTCTTGGGCTTGTGTTTGATACTTGGGTTTCTCCAGACTGGCTGTGTATTTAAGAAACAACAACAAAGCTTCTTGCCCCTCACGCTACTGCCTTCAGCTGGCCCAGTTCTACATGGCCTATTTATTTGCTGGAAAATGTGAGTTGAGCTTGCCCTCTCGCTGACCCCTTCTTCTCCCACCAGTCTGGTCTTCCCGTGTCGCGCCCGTGGAGGTCATGAAATCGATCCTTCCATCTTTGGTTTCAAGGAGATATTCAGCTTCCAGACTGCTCCTTCCAATCTTCAGTTTGATGGTGTTCTTGTTTCAGATGTCATTAAATCTGCTTCAACTTTTGCCTAGGCATGTAACCTGTTGCATTGCATCTAAGACAGACAAGGTTGAAATGAGAGTTATGCACAAGCAAGCAGCAAACTACTTTATGTCATTGAAACGCAATAACGGAATTTCGGTGAAAAGAAACAGCATTTGGTTGTTGTTAGACAGGTTGGACCATACAATTATCAACTCAAAGCACCCTACAGACTCAGACTGCAACAGGTAAATGTAGACAGTCAAAACATCTACCAAGTATGGCTTACACTGAAAGAAGAACGATGTAACATTCTGTATTTCTATCCTAGCAAGGTAAACTGAAGGCTTCACTTAGCAAAGTACGACTCCCAAGACGGTTCACGTAACAGCCAGCCGCTAGCATTCAACTGACACTGCCCCATGCGGGTCCATACGGTCACATGGCCGCCACCTAAGACTGACAGCTCGTACGATTAAAAAGTTGCCAACTCGGGCCCTTAAATAAGTGATCGACGTCTCTGCCTGCCTGTCCAAATGCTAGATCCTCGTGTATTTTGTTTCAAAATCATGGCGTAACAAGCCACTCATAACTAACGTTCGTACGTTTGCTTAGCCTTACATCATATGTAACCCAGCTTAATTAAGAGTCTCGTACGTACGTGAAACTAACCGGCAGCTACCATACGATCCGCAAAATAATGCTGGTCTGGTCTGGAGACGCCACCGTCCAGCCCAATGCACTGAATACACTTCATAATTGCATGGACAATTGGCCGGAGCCCGGACGAGCAGACCATGGCAGGGGCTGCCTGGACATGCATGTTTCAAAAGACACCGTTCTTTGCGAGCAGAGATAGATAACCTTTTGCTATGCTAGCTTGTATATCTTCCTCGAACTTCTGCCCGTGGATTATCAAACTTGTGCAAGGCTCTACCGCGTGCGTATGTGGTAGCATACCGACGCACGGTATTTCATCACTGGATATGTGGATACTGTAAAGACGCTACTGTGCTGATCGAGGATGATCCGTGACGTACGTAAGGAGCACGAGAGGCTATTGGAGGAGACGATCGGCGGACAATGTCGCCAATGACATTGGACGATTGACTGCTTTCACTATATCGACGCGCGTGACGTTGTACCGGACTACTCTAACTCTTCTTCCGCTGCACTACGTGTCTAGTAGTAACGATTTATGGTCTCTTTCTCGTATGGCTTTCTGATTTACGCGGTAGAAATTTTTTAATTGCGCGCTAGTGTAGCATTCCCGTGTCCCAACACTAGCTTGTATATTTTCCTCAAACTTCTGCCCGTGGATTATCAAACTTGTACAAGTACTGTTAGAGTTAATCTCGTTTTTTTTAAGTTTTTTCTGTTTCTAAGTCGGCTTCGTATCCGAGTCGGCTTGCCGAGTCCAACTTTGAGTCTAGTATACAGAACCTTTATAAGCAATGTAAGAGGCGAGAGAAGAACGGGAGTTGTATAGAGAGGAAATAAAAAGACTAAAAAAAGAGAGGAGTAGGTGGGGCTTCCAGAGAAATTGACTGTGTTCTCGGTTGTTTTTATTGGCTTAGTATTTTGTCTCTCCAACATACCGAGGCGGGGAGTCTTTGTGGCTTTGCAAAGATTACGTGGAGAGAGCCAGCAAGGCCGATGCATTGCTTGAGGAAGAAGTGCTGGGCACATCACCACGTGAAGACATCAAGAAAAGGAGCAGAACCGGCGTTGTCTATCCGGGAAAGCAAATGACCGGCGGAGGACGGAAAAATTCCAACAAGTGGTATCGAGGCGCTCGATCTTGGCGGTGATTGAAGATCATGGACGACAAGGCGAAGACCCGGGATGGGCCGATCTCCCTCCTATATCCTGTCCTGACGATCGATAATTATCCGGTGTGGGCTATGAAGATGAAGGCGAACATGCGCGCCCAGGGAGTTTGGGGTGCAGTCGATCCGAAAGCAAAGGACAAGGAGGTGGACAACAAGGTAGACCAGACGGCTTTGGCCATCATCTACCAGGCGGTGCCAGACTCCATGATGCGGTAGCTCATCGGCAAGGAGACGACACTGAGGCGTGGGTGACGCTTCAAAAGATGCACGAGGGAATTGATCGTGTGAAGGAGGTGCGGCTCCAGAATTTGCATACCGAGTTCGAGAATCTCCAGATGGGAGAAACCCAGTCGGTGGACGAGTTCGTCGGTAAGTTGTCTTCATTGTACAATCAGATTGTCTCTCTCGGCGACAAGATGGAGGAATCTGTGGCAGTGAAGAAGTACCTGCGCGTGCTACCAGAAAAGTTTATACCTATCGTCACCACGCTCATGTACTCCCCAGATCTGGAGGAAAAGAAGATCGAGGAGATCACCGGTTCCCTCAAGGCGCATGAGGAGCTACTGAAGGGGTGTCAATCCCGTAACGAGCAAAGGTATCAGTCCCATAACGAGTAGGCGTTGCTGGTAAAGGGAGATACAAGAAACGATGGCAGACGATTTGGCAGAGGTGGCCGTGAAGACAAGGTTGGGCAAGGCGATGTGACAGATCCCATGATAAGTCACATATCAAATGTTTCAAATGTGATAAGTATGGTCACTACGCATCGGAGTGCCGCAGCCACATAAAGTGCTTCAACTGTCACAAGTATGGGTACTATGCTTCGAATTGCCAAAACAAGAAGAAGAACGAGGAGGTAAACCTCATCCGAAGCTGTGAAAATGAAGACGACGATCCTACCCTGCTTCTCTCCTTATGTGTCAACAAGGCGCCGGTCATGGTGATGTTGAACGAGGAGAACGTACTTCCTAAACTACGCACGGAGGGAGGAAATCACGATCATACTGATGAGTGGTACTTGGACAGTGGAGCAAGCAATCATATGACGGGAGATCGCTCCATGTTCCATGAGCTCGACGAGAAGATTTCGGGAGAAATCAAGTTTGGCAACGGCTCCACAGTACAAATAAAAGGCAAATGTACAATATTGTTGTGATGCAAGAACGGTGATCAAGATCTTTGCCGATATTTACTTTATACCAAGTTTGTGCAACAACATACTCAATCTCGGGCAGTTGGCAGAACGGGGGTGCAGGGTGGAGCTGCAGGGTGAGTTCTTGCGTGTCTACAACAAGATCAAAGATCTGTTGATGAAAGTAAAAAGATCCCCAAACCGGTTGTACAAAATTTCTCTGAAAACTTGTAAGTCGGTTTGTGTGAAGGATAGTTTGGAGGAGTCAGAGTGGAACTTAGATATCGGCCAAGGACATGGCGGAACCCATGAGTGGCACGCAGTTGGCGCAAGAGGTGCAGCAGGTGGAGTCTTGGGAGGTCCAGACGGTGCGCAACAAGGCGTACAGGGCGCTGTAGGGGGCGGTGAGTCCCACGCGCATGAAGGGCGTGGCATACATGAAGCTGACGCAGGAGGGAGAGGCAGTGTAGCCTCAGCTAAGATGTACGCGAGAAAGTGGACAGACTTGGTCCAAGAGAGAAGAGCGGGAGGCTCAGGGAATGACGAAGCCTAGGCGGTCGTGGGAGCAGGTGCTCCAGCCCAGGTGGGTGTGCGAGGAAGGACGAGTTCAGTCTAGGTACGAGGCGCGGCAAGCGTTGGTTTGTGTATGGCTTGGGATGGAGCAAGAGCAGACGGTAGGGTGGCATCGGCCCAGGAAGGAACGGTGCACAGGAATGCAGGTAAAAGAGGAAGATCTAGAAGTTCAGATGAGAGAGAAGATCAGTGTGATCATGATGAAGAAACGAGATTAAGAGGATGATTGTTAGAGTTAATCTCATTTTTTTAAAGTTTTTTCTGTTTCTAAGTCGGCTTCGTATCCGAGTCGGCTTGTCGAGTCCAACTTTGGAATTTTTTTTAAAATAATCTAATTTTTATTCCGAAGTACAGAAATAATACCGCTTAATTTTTTTTACAGAAATAATCGCATGTCGCCGTACGGTTGGGCGATTTTGTCAAGTCGCCCAACCGCCGGGCGACAATCACTCAAGTCGCCCAATAGTATAGCGATTTAAAGTTCCGAGGCGTTGTCGCTTTGTGGATTGGCGACTTGGTGTGAGCTGTACCCAAGTCGCCCAACCGTATGGCGACTTGTCAGGAGTCAGACACCAAGTCGCCTAATGGTTGGGCGACTTGGGGCGCTATAAAAGCTGTGTACGAACTGCCGCCATTCGAACGTCTTGAGACGCCAGAGCCAACCGAGACGAGAGGAAAAGAGGAGAAAGAGAGAAAGAAAAATAGGGGAAGAAGAAGAGGAGGAAAAAAGAGTTATTAGTTTAAGACGATTTATTAAGACGGTAAGTTCATAGCATTAATTTGTACAAGTTTATATTTGAAACCATGGTAGGTTAGCAAATAGTGTTAGCAATTTTATGTATAGTGACATAGTGTTAGCAATTATTTAGAGATGGCATATAGTGTTAGTAATTTTATGTATAGTGACATAGTGTTAGCAATTATTTAGAGATGGCATATAGTGTTAGCAATTTTATGTATAGTGACATAGTGTTAGCAATTATATAGAGATGGCATATAGTGTTAGCAATTTTATGTATAGTGACATAGTGATAGCAATTATTTAGAGATGTCATATAGTGTTAGCAATTTTATGTATAGTGACATAGTGTTAGCAATTATTTAGAGATGGCATATAGTGTTAGCAATTTTAGGTATAGTGACATAGTGTTAGCAATTATATAGAGATGGCATATAGTGTTAGCAATTTTATGTATAGTGACATAGTGTTAGCAATTATATAGAGATGGCATATAGTGTTAGCAATTTTATGTATAGTGACATAGTGTTAGCAATTATTTAGAGATGTCATATAGTGTTAGCAATTTTATGTATAGTGACATAGTGTTAGCAATTATTTAGAGATGGCATATAGTGTTAGCAATTTTAGGTATAGTGACATAGTGTTAGCAATTATATAGAGATGGTATATAGTGTTAGCAATTTTATGTATAGTGACATAGTGTTAGCAATTATTTAGAGATGACATATAGTGTTACCAATTTTATGTATAGTGACATAGTGTTAGCAATTATATAGAGATGGCATGTTAGCAATTTTATGTATAGTGACATAGTGTACTATTGTGCGTGCTGCGCTAATTGCGTATATGTTACTTTTCTAAATGCTTGTTTATATAATGATAAACATGTCGATAACGCTGCATTCGCAAATGCTAGTTTATAGAATGTTAAATACACGATACATGGTTCCAAACACGTTGGATTATCAAACATGTCAAATTTTGTTTTTCCCCGAAAGCTTCACCCATTATAAATATGCATAGTAACGATGATGTATTAAATATTTCGCAATCCATAGCAGTCGGTATAGGCGTTAACGTAATATATCCTTTCATAGGAAAAATAATGTCATTGTGTTGGGGCAAAGTGTAATGCCATTGGAGTATAATTTAAATGTGTAAGTAATATGAATGCTTTTAATTTCTTAATTTGCGTGTATGGCTCAAGACCCCGTGGTTCGGATTGGCATTTTAGTCTCATCGACGGTTGGTCGACGTCAAAGACCGCCATGAAAGCCGTCGTGTGCCGCGATCCGGTTGGCGGGACGACGCGGCTGAGTTGGGGGTGGTTCGTACGCGGACACCCCGACGGGCTTGGAGACTAGACCCACGCTGGGTAGAGAGGTTTGTCCGCAAATTTGTCACTTTTTTGTATCGTATGTCCACTATGTACTTACTTCTTCGTGCTTTGTAGGCTGAGCCGTTCTAGCCTTCTACCACTCGCACGGATGGTAGAGGCCACCGAAGAGGACGGCGGTCTCGTCGACGACGATGGGGAGGTTCAGGCCGGTCCGGAGCGGTCACGACGATTCCCATTCGACCGGCCGCCTCGACCGCCTGGTGGACCGCTATGCCCGAGACGACACCTTCCACCTCCCTTTCGGGAGATGGCTCGACTCTGCAAGATGTCGCGATGTTGCTTGGCTTGCCTATCGCGGAGCACACTGCATTTCACGGACGCGGTGTGGATGGCGCGACACCTGTTAGGGTGTTTCGTATTCTTGGGGCGGAGGCGCGCCTCCGTGCCGACTTCTGAGCGACAATGGCATGGCCGCCTGCGGTGGCTTTCGCAATTCGGGTAAGTATAGTACCTACTTTCCATGTTTAGCGATTCATTGAGGCCTAGCCATATGACGGGCTTACTAATTATTCGTTTACAGAGGTCGGCGGATGGTCCCACGACCACCGTCGACTGTGTGTCGCGCACCGGAGGCGCACTGTTGTGGCTCTTCTACTGGTATCGTTACCGCCAGACCACGGTGACTCCGCCGACGCCGCCTCGTGGGTACGCGAGGGCCATCGCCGACGGCGAGGAGCTAGAGATCGATTGGGGATCACCAGACTTGCCGCGACGCATCATGCGACGTACATCACGGCATGTGCGCGCGCGTCTTGTCAGAGGACGAAGCCGCATCTATCCTCACAGTTGCCCTCATCGCCGCGGTTGTGGTCGCTCGAGCGCTTCTCTCTGGACGCCCATGCCGATAGACTCCGGACCGCAGACGGCGCGGACATGTACCATGGGGACGCAGTGGACCGGCCAATCGTAGGGTCCCTTTGGTGCCGAGACGGTACATATTTCCTATATATTTTCTACAACAGACACGGGTAATCCTTTGTAACCATTGTTTTGGCTCGCAGGCACAGTATGCACACGTGCAGGTCACGCGTGCCTACGAGCACTTTGTGGAGCAGCTGGACCGTCTCACCGCTGACGACGTGCGCTGGGAGCCGTACTCCGATCAGGAGACGGAGGCCCGTGCTCCCGCGGGGCTATCTTCACTGTGCTGGCGCGACCGGGCGTACTGGCGGACGCAGAGGAAGCTCGTCTTCGACGTGTTCGTTGAGGACTACGCAGGCATGTGGTGATGCGCCGCCGCCTCCGCGAGTTGTTCCAGTTCCCGTTGGGACGAGGGTGCCTGAGTCGACCCACGCGTGAGTTCATGCAACACATTTAGTTAACATATGTTTTTGACATTTCCGTAACGATGACTTCCAATTGCAATGGTTCGTTTCGCAGGCATAGTAGGAGGGGTGGCACTAGGACGCAGTGGCCGGGCAAGATGGAGCCGTGGGTGGCATAAAGGCTTAACGCCCATGAGGATCGTGCGTGTGAGGGCGGCCCGACGACCCAAAGGCGTCATTGACGAGTACCTTCGCTGGTACGCCCCGCAGACACGCACCAGGCTGGTGCATGTCGTCGACCCTCCCCGCCGCGTGCAAGACCGGCCGACACCTACCTCTCGCACTTAGCGCGGAATGTGCACCTCGTGGTACGAAAATCGATTTGCAAATGTCTTCGCACTATTACGAATTATAGGTTTGACGCTTTGACATACTCCTTGCGATGACATCAACGTCGGGGTTGCGGCGACGACGGCCGATCCCGGACAGATCGGCATTGGTGCGGAGGTCACGCGACGAGCTAGTGCGCTTTGTTCTGCCGGGCCTACAAGGCGGCGAGGCGATGCGTGGCGCCGACGCCATGCAGAGGGCAGACAGAGGTGGCCTCGTCGGTGCGCAGAGGTGGCCTCGTCGGTCCGGAGGTGGCCTCGTCGGTGCATAGGTCGGCGAGCTCGAGGGCACGCCCACGCGTGCCGCCTGCGCTTACGCTTTTGTTTCCTCCGCGCGCGCTGCCGGCGGCTGGAGGGTCCGGTGGGCGCGTCGGTACACCCCACCGCCACGACCACCGCCACGGCGCTGTTCCAGACACGTGCGAGAGCCTCGAGGCGATATGTTTTCATCGCCGACCCGTCCGGACAAGATGGTGGGTATGACACCGCACTATGCATACCGATCCAAAGCGTTTCCTCTCTTGAGTTGGCGATCGTCGATATATTGTAGAGATTAACATTACTTGCCATGCAGTGTTTTACTACCGCGACGCGTTTTCTCCCGCGACGAGGACGTGCGACGACATGGATCTTTACTTGGCAGTAAGCACCGGGAGGCCCAGGGGGTGAGCTCGCACTGCCGAGCTCAGATCTCTGAGAGCGGCTTAGCGGGCCCCCAGTGTTCACGCAGCCACAAGTGGAGTCGACCCCCCTGGGACCACGGACCAGCAGGGCTCCTGAGCGCCTTTCCCTGTTTGGGCCCCGGCCTAGGCACCCCGCGCTTCGAAAGCCCAAACGGGGGCGTATTGCTGGGCGCGGACCGGGTGTGGGACGTGGCGACGACGGAGGAGGTGCTGCGGGTGGCCAGTAGGGGGTTTACATCATCTGTGTTTACATATTGTCTTTCGTAGGTACTATGACATGGTTGTCTATACCATTGTTCTATAACTTGTATTATGTGTTGACGATTCTCCTTCAGAACTACTATGACATGGTTGTCTATGCATTCCTCTAGCATTGTTCTATTACTTATTAATCGACTAGTCCACGTGTCGCTCAACCGTTGGGCCAGTACTTACTACCAAGTCGTCCAACGGTTGAACGACTAGTCCACGTGTCGCTCAACCGTTGGGCCAGTACTTACTGCCAAGTCGTGCAACCGTTGAACGACTAGTCCACGTGTCGCTCAACCGTTGGCCCAGCACTTCCTGCCAAGTCGTCCAACGGTTGAGCGACTACACGGTCATATAGAAAGCCAGCCCAGGTCTCCTCATTGTTTGTTTCACCATTTCTCTCGGCGGACAAGCATAGCAGATCTGGTTGAGGAGGAGAGGAGGTTGGGAGAGGTACATAGTGAGGAGCTCGAGTGAGGGAGACAAGAAGAGAGGAGGAGAGGAGCTTGTTCATACGAAGACAAGGTCTCTGCGTGAAGGTAATACTGGTGTTTGTTCTTGTTCTTGGCTACTTGTTTGTTTAGCAAGTGTATGGGGAATGTATGTTGAGAAATCACTGGTTGCAACATTTGTAATATTTGTAGTCATGTCGGAGGCCACAAGATTGAAAGTGCATTACGGTGTTGGTACGGTTCGTGAAGGTCCGCACGGTGTTGACCTAAGTGATTTCAAAGAAGTCGATTTGGTACACACGAAACTGGAGAATGCCCGAATCGGAGATGTCCTAGACCTGCTCACCGTAACCTTCTCATTGGACCCCGAGGTGTGGAGTGTCGTGATACAAGGGGTTTGAGTAGGTCTCCCACGCACATTCGGTGGGAGTTGAGCAGAGTGATGCGCGGTTGCATGGAAGGCATATCTCGAAGGTCAGAGGCGCCGTGGCTACGATGTGTGCTACTCGTGCGAGCATGTCCGAAGAACTCCTCGCAGGCCCTTCCGACGGCTCCCGTCGTGTTGGTGGGAGCAGCTCGGACGCAGTGCGTGTGGTTCATGACAAACACGCGGTGGCCGATGTTGCTGAGGCAGAAGAGGAGGCTGAGGCAGAAGAGGAGGCTGAGGCAGAAGAGGAAGCGGAGGTAGAATATCGTGCAGGCCAGGCCAGTGCCCATGCAGATGCAGGGGAGTATGTCCACAGCATAGTACGTCAGATGGAGATTGATGACTTGACAGCTCGAGCGGAGGAGGAAGCTTTACAAGAGGATGGTAATAACTCTTCCGAGGAGGATGTCGAGACCCAAATTTAAGGTTCGGGACCCTCTGTGTTTAAAGCACTAGCCCAGGATCGTGCTAGTGCACACAGTGTCAACAAAGATGGCAATCGATCCATACAAGCGAATAATAACATAAACGATTAACTTTGATTAACAAATAATGGTTTTGACCTTAAGGTCGAGTTTACAACTATTGAGCCACGCAGGGCTAACATAGGAAATAAACGGCAGCGGAAACATAAACGGTAGTGGCACCCCATCGGTCCGCCACAGCAACCGATCGATCAAGACCTTACGATCGAGCACCTTCGATGTACTCGTCCTCGAATCTTTGGTGAAGACTCCTCCTCCGCTTGATTCGTCAAAACAAGCGTGAGTACACACCGCACTCGCTTGACCACACCACGAGATGCAAAATATATATATGCTGGGCTTTTTACAAAGGAAGGCATTCTGTGGCTCTTTTGCATAAATGCAACTTTTGCAATTAAATACAATTAATAGATTAAAGACAGGTAAAACAAATAGACGATAATAATTTTAACAAGTTATTTCACAAAGACACACACACAGCCTAACAGGTTATTCACATAGCTAGATGAATTAATCACATAGCTCCCTTCCCACACAGTTTTATGAAGATCTACCCCTAGTGTCAAATCCCCGAGCATTGTCCATGACCGCGGACGTGGCTATTCGAATAGATTAAGTTACACTCTGCAGAGTTTGTACACTTTACCCACAAGATACAATTAGTGTAGCTAACACTAATCATAACAAAGCATTTCAGATACCTTATCCTACTATGCTAGGCCCGTCTCAAAACAGGCATGTGGTCGTACAGGAAGCTCAGTTCAATAGAGCACATGGTGAGGTCCTTAATTGACCAAGGCAAGACTTCCACAAGCTAACCAAACCACATAGACATACAGATCATTATAATTCACACATCCACACAGTTCACACAGTCCACCCTTTCACACAATATCGACCCTTGCCTCCCAAAATCTTTTACCACCGGTTGATTTAAGTGCAACATATGCCACAAAGACACATAGTGCACACAG
Source organism: Phyllostachys edulis (assembly GCA_036346405.1). Lineage (NCBI taxonomy): Eukaryota > Viridiplantae > Streptophyta > Magnoliopsida > Poales > Poaceae > Phyllostachys > Phyllostachys edulis. Next base: position 5,030,783 of record CM070555.1, on the reverse strand, counting down.
TTTGTTCACATTAGTTTCATATTCACTTAGTCAATTTATAACAAAGAAGATACATGACAAGTGAGTCGTGGCATGGTTAAGCAATCTAATACATAACTAACCAACCCACGTTGGTGCTACAATATTTACCAACTAATTATCAACTAGGGTGACAAGGAATCAAGGCTTAACAATTACACAAGGAGGCATATCAATTTGGAATTAACTATCGCACCCAAAAGCTTTTAAATAAATACTTGAATTAAGATGCGATAATTTGAATTAAAATACTTTTATAAAACTGGGAAGCAAAATGGTCAAGGGCATAGCTTGCCTTGAAAAGGATCTAGGAATTGATCTTGGTCTTGAAAGGTCCTTCTTCTTCAACTCTTCCAAAGAAAAAGTCAAGTCTACTAAACGACACAAACAAACAAAACTAAATAAAAACCAGAAGCAAATAACTCCAATAAAATAATTAAAATTCTCCAATAGATAGATCTGGATTTTAGACGAATTTATAAATTTGAATGGATGGATTTGGAGTTAGGATTCAATTATTATGAATTTTATAAATTTTAACCTAAATTTGGAAATTAAATAAATTCTAAATTCTAAAACTAAACTGAACTCCAAATTACATAATTATATGTTATTTAATTAGACAATAATTTTCTAAGATTTTAGCAATTTAAATCATCCAATTTGGATTTGGGATTCAAAAGATATGAATTTTACAAGTTTTAACCTATCTCTTGAATTTTAAATGAATTTCTAAATTTAAACAAAAGTGAAATTTAAATAATTTTGATTTTATTAGCTAGATCTAAATTTTATATGAATTTAGAAATTTGAAACACCCAATTTGGAGTTTGGATGCAAAAGTTATGAATTTTACAAATTTAAACCTAAATCTGTTATTTAACAATTTCCGAATTATTTTTCTAAAGGAAATTCTAATTATTGCGCAAGGTGACGTTAGCGAAGGATTTTTCGGAAAATAAATGAATTAAAGAATTAACTGACATGTGGGACCCACATGTCGGTGACTTACCACCAGAGACCAAGTCCACCGAGCCATGGATTTAAACAGTCTTTGGCGTGGCGCTGCATGCTGCGTGGCGCCGACGCTTGCGACACGTGGACGACACGCACGCACGGAGGTGAGGTGGCAGTGATGTGGCGCCCACGTCGGCGAGGACGACAACGACGGGCGCGGCTTGGACCAAGGTCACCGGCGAACGGCGGCTCGTCGCCGAATGGGTGGTACGGCATGTAGCCGAGGTTATCGCGAACACGATGAGATACCTCCGGTGGTTGAGGTGGATTCGGTGGTGGCGTGGCGAGGTCGGAGCGAAGCGGCTCGGGTTTTGTCTGACGGGGTTTGGCGAGGTCAGGCGTCGGCGACGGGTCTTGGAGGTAGAGGCGGCGATGGCGATCCCGATGGTGTGCTCCGCGACGACGCGGCGGCGACGGCGACGGCGCAATCGAAGAAATCCCACCGGCGGCGAGAAAACCCCAAATCTCGAATTGGCGGCGATGCTAAGGTTCTCGGGTGGAATTGAGCGAGGGGTGTTGGAAAGGGGGCTGCGGCGATCCTCGGGGTCTCATTTATAGGGCCGGGAGGCACCAGGGCGGCGTGGCGACGAGGAGGTCGTGTGCGAGATCGTGGCGGCGGTTGCGGCTTGGGCGTCCGCGTGCGCGAGAAGAGGGGAAGAGGGCGTGGGGTCGTGCGGAGGAGGGCGCGAGTCTCGCTGCGCCCGCGTGAGTCGTGGGTGGTTGGAAGCGGCCGTTGGAAGCTTCTTGCGGCTTCAATAAGCGATTATTTAACGCGGCGAGAGACGAAGACGGCGTGGGCGAAGGTGGTGGGGTCCACCGGGCAACGAGACGGGAGGCGCCCACGCGGCAGAGGGGAGAGAGAGAGGCAGGCAAGAGATCAAGGCCCAAAGACGGATCCAACGGCGAGAAGGGTTGGGTGCAGACAATACCGGGCCGAATAAATGAAGGGCTTGGGTTTAGGCCCAAGTCTGTTGGAGATTTTAAAATAGCTTTTCCTTTTAGAAAATAGCGTAAATTCAAATAAGCAATGGAAAATAGCAAATGAACTTGGAAAAATTCGAGAAAATTCCGAAAATATATCCAAGCTCATAGAATCCAAATAAAATAGTTTTGACTATTGTTCATGTTGGAATTATTCATATTAAATTGTTTTGTTACTAAAGTCCAAGTTAAAGCTTTTGAACTAAATTCAAATAAATCCAAATGGTGAATTTTCTCTCTACTAACTATTCAAAGGATTTTTAAAGCTCTAAAAATTGGGATGTTACAGAGGACGAAGGTCCCACCCCGCAGGAATGGAATAGGGTGGACGTTGAGGGTCTTCTTGTGCTGCACGACGCCGCACGAATCACCGTGGGAGTACAATGGGACGGAGGTTCGACTTCGTGCAATGTTTGCTGACAAGGGATCACTGCAGGATGCCATTAAGCTGTGGGCCTTGTCAATGCAACGGCCGTTTCGTGTACTCAAATCCAGTCAGGAGCAGTACACCGTGGTATGCGAGCAGGCTGGGTGTCCTTGGCGTGTGCACGCAAGGAGACCCAAGTACGAGACTCACTGGATTGTCTCGAAGGTGGAGCCGCACTCGCTTGCTTTCAAGAGTGTTTTGTCAAGCATCGTATCGACATCCACCTTCATAGCCAATGTCATGTACGAGAGATAGTGAAGAAGCCGGACCTGGAGGCCAAGCACATCATGGTGGCTATCGAGCAGAAATTCAAGTACAAGATTAGCTACGCGAAGGCATGGCGTGCTAAGCAGAAGGCTTTGGAAAGGAGGTTCGGTTCTTTCGAGACATCTTACGACAACCTTCCTCGTATGCTCCAGGTGCTACAAGACAGAACCCGCACATACATTCTTTGTGAAGGACCGCCACCAAAAGACCGCCGCTAGGTTTTATGGTCTTGCAGAGGACCTTCTTAGCATTCGTCCATGCATCAATGCATTCGGACACATGTTGCCCGTGATCTCGATGGACGGGACATTTCTAATCGGGAAATACAAGGGCATGATCTCGACAAAGAATTGGCGTTGATGGCAACAATCGATTTCGCTTAGCCATCACTTTCGTGGAAAGTGAGAATTACGACGTTGGTTGTGGTTCCTTCATCATCCGGAAGGAGGGAGTAGTTGGGGCACGCCCTAATGTCTCGTGATAATCCATGATCGCCACTCCGGATGATGAAGGCCATCCGACAACTTCAAAGAAGACCCCAATGAGCCGTTCCTCGCGGACTCGAGGAATGATGGTGCATTCGCCATCCGGGGCCAACTTCTTCAAACAGTTCAGCAAAGAACCTTTGATGAAACTGTTCAAGAGGCTTGCCATGCGTAACCAAAGAACGTAAATTTGATGCATTGTGGCGATGTTGGACGAGCACACCAAGAAGCATGTCGTCGAGAGAAACAAGCGCCCCTCATTCCCGGGAGGCACAAATGAGCGCCTCATACCATCTGCGGAGCTCGACCCTCCCCATTTGACGCGGAGGACCTCGAGGACATCGGATGTTTCTCTCATTGGATTGAGGCGAGCCATTGGAAAAGTGGTCCTTACTTCACGACCGGACGGCGCAAGGTATGGCATAATGACCACTAACCTTGCGAGAGGTGTACAAGCTCAGGTTATTAGGGGCCTCGTTGTCGACCTCTTGTCGCCATTGTTGAAGGCGTTCGCATGGTACAATCGGATATTTCAGGAAAGACATGCAAATGCGCACTTCATGAAGCCAACCCACGAGACCCTATATTGCTCCAAGATTACTACATACATGCAGGCCAAGACCGAGAAGGCTCGATCGCACGGTCTTCGTAATGGGCACACGGAGCATCGATTCGACGTGATCCTCCGAGGCGAATTTGGATTGAGCGGCTCGGTCTCTTGTTACCCATGAGGTATGCCTTGGAGACCATGTGAATGAACCTAGTTGCACATGCAACAAGCTAAAGCTCCTTCACAAGCCATGCTCTCATGTCCTCAAGGCGTGTGGGACCATCCGCATGGACCCATTGAACTTCCGTGACGAGTACTTCATGAAGGAAAGGGTGCGGCGGGTGTGGTGCGGCGAGCTAAGAGGCTTCGTGGTTGTCGGTAACTTCTCCACATTAGATATTGCAAATAGGACTTGGGTTCCGGATCTAGACCTATTGAGGGGGGGAAGTCGGTTTACAGAGTCGCCGATTGAACGATATGGACGAAGGGAAGCCGCATAGTGGCGGGTAGATCGCGTTCGGTACGCCGCCAGAAGGGCACACTTGTGAGAACTTGCAAGGCGCTCACGACACTTAGGAACTTGTATTACAACTGCTACTATGTTGTAACTTGTAGTTCAGTCAGTACTTTGGTTTTGTAAGCAACTGCCGAACTAATTATGTCGTAATTGTACTTTGGTTGTTGTAAGCAACTACCGAACTGCTAGTATGTTGTATCGTAATTCTAGCGGACAATATACGCTATGGAATAGCTTGGTTTTCATAACTCGTTCATACAATGCATATTTGTTCGATGCATATAACTTAAAGCACGCGACACATCAATACAACATGCCAACTCAATAAAAGGCAACCGCAATAACGCGTCCACCATTTCGTTACATGCTTTAGGAGATTGAACATAAGTGCGTAGAGAAAGGGACACTACCGTCCCTAATTGTAGAAGGGACACTACTGTGCCTAATTGTAGAAGGTGCCTCTCGCTACCCACATAGAGTGTTCTCCGGTTGGGCGCCTCGGGCGTGGTCGGTCGTCGTTATAGTGGCACGCACATATGCGACTAGGGTTGGCACAAAGAACATGTGGGATCATAGGAACTTCCTATGTTCACGACCTCCTCATTGCCCCTCTCATGTTGCATCTGTGCTATGAGGTCATCATTTTGCTCCTTGAGATCGTCAATTTGCGCCTCCAAATAAAATATTCGGTCCCACAATACATCCAGTAACGCACAACATGTCGTTCATAGGAGGATCGATCCGATGGGTGAAGTTGCATTTCGCCATCTGCTACAAGTGACGGTTAGTATGCAGGATGTATTAAAGATAACATAAATAAAACTATTTACCCCGAGTATGGGCATCGGAAGAAACGCCGTCCACCATCGAAAGGGCCGTCTATGACACGCGACGATAGCGTCGTCCCGTGTCGCATTTCGCCATACCGGTTGAGCACGCTTGTTCGGCATCAGCGGTAGTTAGGTCAAGTCCTCCCTCCTTTCTGGGAAGGTGCGCCTTGGCGACCGGTTATCTTGGTCCCGGCCCCGCCATCGTATGTTACTATAATACGGAGAAGGTTCTTCTTTCTACGGTTTGAAGGGTCGATTGGTCCTAACCCGGGCGTGGGCAGCATTTATAGCCCACCTGGGGAGACTAACAAAGGGTAATGTATTAGCTTGCAGATGACAAGACGAGACGAAGCGACTTTTCTGCGATGATAAGACCACAGGCGACTTATGCGCGATGCTAAGACCAAAGGAGACAGATTTTGCGGTGACAAGACCTCACTTGGGCGACTTTGCGCGATGCTAAGACCAAAGGAGACAGATTGCAAAGTGACAAGACAACACAGGCGACTTTGCGCGAGGACAAGACCAAAGAGAGACTTTTCTGCAAAGTGACAAGACAACAGGGCGACTTTGCGCGATGATAAGAACAAAGGAGGCGACTTTTCAGTAGTGATAAGACCACAGGCGACTTTGCGCGATGACAAGACCAAACGAGACGATTTGCGCATTTCGTGGTTTAGGTATAGGGTTAGGCTTTTCGGATCGACTTGACTACCCCGACCACCTTCCGACTTTTAAGACCGAAAAGACAAGACTCAGAGAGAAAGACGTGACAACACTCGCCTCGCCGACTTTTCAGACCGATAAGACAAAGACTCTGCAAAGCAAGCCTATATTGCAAGTATGCCTCTTCATGAAATCCCAAAAAGAACCATTCAGACCGCCATCGAATCCTTCGGGTTCTATATAAGCTTTATAAAGTACTTCATCGACTATCCGCCAATATACAAATATACGTTAGACGACTTCATTCAGAGAGACTCTTGACGCATTGTAATATCACTTACCTATCTCACGCACCATTCATTACTATCTCAATCGTCCTCACAAAATTCTCTGTAAATTTAACGACTACAACAATATCGACGATCACAAAATGTTATTATGAGTCGACATATTTCGTACCCTTCATATTCTCTGAAAATAAGAAAGCAGACCAACCAACGTTGTCACCACACTTTTATCTTTACAAAAAATAACATCATATTATACGATTTGCTAAATACAATACCTACAAAATATAATATCTATTTTAACACAAATATTCCAATTGAATTTACATAATTTCGTGTTTAGTACTTCAATCGCCTAATGGTTGGGCGACTTGAACTAAGTCGCCACCAAATGCGCTGACTTATCTCGTAGTCGCATATCCGTTTGGCGACTAAATCCAATACGCTCTAGTCGCCCAATGGGAAGGCGACTTTGGGATTGTCGCTGGCGGTTGGGCGACTTGAGAAAATCGCCCAACCGCATGCGGCGACACGCGATTATTTCTGTAAAAAAAAATTAAGCGGTATTATTTCTGTACTTCGGAATAAAAAATAGATTATTTAAAAAAAAAAATCTCCAACTTTGAGTCTAGTATACAGAACCTTTATAAGCAATGTAAGAGGCGAGAGAAGAACGGGAGTTGTATAGAGAGAAAATAAGAAGACTAAAAAAAGAGAGGAGCAGGTGGGGCTTTCAGAGAAATTGACTGTGTTCTCGGTTGTTTGTATTGGCTTGGTATTTTGTCTCTCCAACATACCGAGGCAGGGGAGCTGCTGTGGCTTTGCAGCATTACGTGGAGAGAGCCAGCAAGGCCAGATACATTGCTTGAGGGAAGAAGCTGCTGGGCACATCACCATGTGAAGACATCAAGAAAAGGAGCAGGGACCAGCGTTGTCTATCTAGGACAGTAGCGACACAGCGGAGGACGGAAAAATTCCATCAAGTACCAGCAACTTATTAGTCTCAGATGATTCTATCGACGATGTATTGAGCTAGCTCAGATCTTGCTGTTGCTGTAGCATGATGAGTAAATCCGTAAAATCTCTGTAGGAGATCTTGCTTCCAGGCTCAGGCAAGAAACAGAGCCATAGCAGAGTCCCACGAAGCAATGCATCAATGATTCTATCGACGACGAAAATTGCAGGATGATGAGGTCGACACCACACGTTCACGTACGACAGCAATCGCAGGGCACATCTTTGATTTACTGACTGAGCAGCAAGGCAGGTAGGTGTCTACCAATCTTGGCTCCTGCAAAACTTGAATGCTTTTTAATTCATCGAACCAGAAACAAAAACTCTGAATCCACAACAGATGCTGCGGCGTCTTCCTAACTTCTAGCCCCAATCAATTCATCACCCTGTACTGCTGGTACATTTCCCCTACCATGTTCCTCTGCAATCACTAGCCCGCCACAGGCTTTTGCAAGAGACATGTGACCGGCTTAGACTACTAAACAGAAACTGTACAGCAACATTTGCTAGATTTGAAGAACTGTCCGAAGAACTCGCAAATAAACCGTTTGGAGCAGCAGAAAACAACAGACATGAGCTGCTCTCGCAAAAGTATTTAACACTGTTGAGTTGTTGATCGAACGAATTACTACCTTGATTTCTCACCACCTTTGGTGAAGACTTGACATTAGACTGACTCTTGAAGTCTTGACTAGTATATGTTACAGACATAGCAAGAACGCATCACCAGAACAAGATCGACCAACCTTAGAAGTTTATAGCACTACGTACGTGCGTGGACTGGAGTACAAGTATATGCTTGTGTAGCTAGCAAACCATCGGAGGTTGGGGCTGGGCTAGTAGCCGGGCCCGACCCGGTTGACGAGGGCGAGGGCGTTGCTGGTGACCTGGGCGACCTCGACGACCTTGCCCCGGATGGCGGCGCGCGTGCTTGCGTCGACGCCGCGGGAGAGCCCGTCGAGGCAGGTGTTCTCGTCGGTCAGCGCGGCGCTGCACCAGGTCTGCACGTTGCTCAGGTGCCACTTGAACCCCGGCGAGCCGGCGCGGCCCATGTTCCCGCCCAGCTCCTGCGCCGCGTCGCGGAGGTGCCCCACGCTGTCCGCCATGTTCTCCAAGCAGTCGCGCACGGGTCCCGCGCCGCCGCGGCCCGGCTTTCCGCACAGCCGCCCCACGTACGCCGACGCCGACCGCGCGCGGTCCGTGCTCACGGCCAGCGCCGCGCTAGCCAGCTCCGCGGGCTGCGCGGCGGCGACCCGCCGGCGCCGTACGAGGACAGGCTCTGCATGCACACCGACGGGTACTGCGTCGCGCGGCACGACTTGCGGATGAAGTCGGTGACGGCCTGCGAGGATTTCGCCGGCGAGGCGGCCGCGGCCGCGGTCGCGGCCGCGAGGACGAGAACCACCGCGGCGAGGAGGGGAGGAGCTGCACTGGAGCGAGGCATTATTGAATCGAGTTCTTGGGGTTGTGGTGTGAGCTAGCTCGTGTGGAGTATAGAGACACAGTGGGTGGGGTGTGTTTGCTCTTGGTTGGTCACTTGATTGATTGTTTTTTAATGACCAACTTCAACTTGTGTGTCCTTATAAAGGGGAGAGAGAGAGAGAAAAAAAAACTAAGTAATGCTGCGTGCGTTCGCTCATCTTGCGAACCCAACCGAGTGAAGCTCCGCGATGGGATCCTGCCTACACCCGTGCTTTGGTGGACCCTATCTTCATTCATCTGTAACAAAGAAAACGATGCTACATTTTCTTTGTGATATTTCACAAGGTAGAAACTAATGGCTCTAATCATCTTGCTAAGCTGACAACACCAGGAATTAATTGGATTATTAGTTGAAAAACAATGAGATATCTCCAATGATATGGTGAGAATCTTAGCGGCTTGATAGAAACAGGGAATAACAAATTTTGTACTGTATAAAAAAGCAATGAAGCTTAAATATTAATTGAAATCTTTGCACAAATTATAATTGAAGTGTTGAATCATTCGTGGTTGGATATGGCCTAATGTTTGGTCCACACTCACCCTGCCATTCTAATGTTTGCCGTATCAATTGTGGGTGCATTAGTCAAACCCTCCGTACAAAGTTCGCAACTTCGCTGGGCTTTGTTGACCTGCAGAGAGACACTGGGGTACCATGTTTAATTTATCCTAGAACCATTACACCAAGTTGTCGATGCTTTGCCTAAACATTAGCTAAGAAAGATTAAAATTTTCAGCAAAGTACATCAAAATCGATTGTACATGCCTGAACATTAGCTAAGAAAGATTAAAATTTTCAGAAAAGTACATCAAAATCGATTGTATGTACATGTGCTCTTGGCATTTGTTGGGCCCTCTCTCTTGTTGGTATTTGAAAATAGGATGGGAGGAACATGCAAACACATCGCATCGATCGCGCTTTCAAACTTGCACTATCCATGTACAGGTTAGTTTCTACACAGGATCTGAAGAGCTAGCTCGCTGGATGTGTACGTTTCAGTGCTTGCCGGAGCCAATCACGCGAGGCGGAGAACCTGTTCTTCTGCAGTTGTGCTCTGTTTCATTGTCCCATGCGTGCGTGCGTGCAGCAGAAACAGTGGAAATGCAGAGGCCACTCGGCCGGCTCTCTGCCTTTCAGAGAGAGGAGAGAGAGATGGAATGGAAGCATGCACTTTTTGTAGGGTTACGGATAGGCTACGATAGTAATAATTTAAAATTTCTACCGCGTAAACCAGAAAGTTAAGTAAGAAAATGATCACAAATCATTACCACTAAACACACAGAGTAGCGGAAGAAGCGTCAGAGCAGCCTGGTCCGATGAAGAGCGCGTCGATGTACTGGTTGTAATCGATCGTCCAGCGTCCTCGCGAGTCGATCGTCTCCTCCGGCACCTCTGCAGTTCCTTGCGAAGATCGCGGATCGTTCTCAAGCGCAACAACGTAGAAGCGCCTCTATGGTATCCACATGTTCAGGGAAGAAACAACCGTACGCCGGTATGCTAGCACTAAGTCGCACGGCAAGGCTCTCAAGAAGATGGCGGCTAGGGTTTCAGGAGAGCAAACTCACGTCAACTCTCCTTCCTTTTCCAACAGCCTCATGCATCTCCTTATATAGTGCCTGTGATGGATCCTATCCGAACACACTTTACGAATTGTATCCGTACTGGTTTGTTCCAACCCGTTAAGTGTGTGTGACCCGTTAGGTTCATGCGTAGTTCGGTTGTGACTCGGAAACCCTTTCTAACCACGAGTCGTAGCAGTTCCTACCAGGACATAACGATTCCCGAATAAACACAAATTATATCGGACGAACCTTAATGCAATATGATCTACGACCAGGTCCGTATCACTTACGACCGTGTCCTATCTCTATCTGACGGTTTGTATTTGGTCACGATCATTTCGTAACTTCTTACGACTTGGTTTCGACCACTCTGTGATTACGTTCGACCAGTCTACGACCAGCTCGTATCTCCATACGACCAGTCCATAACTGGTCGAACTAAGCGACCTACTCATATATTCTCCCTTTGCCTCACGATATCTGGTTGAACTCCAGGTGAGATGTTGTGTCATCCATGGACTGTTCAATACTTTCTCGATCGAGTATCGGATAACCTTATGTGGTCGAGCTCTTCGACCACTAGTAGCATGGCCATGCACTTTCTTTATCCGACCACTTCGAGGGGCCCAGAGATTTCTCTCCTGTTATGTTAGGAGAGGCAAATCTCATATCCGACCAGTCATATCCCTCTGCATGTTTTATAGCAAACCCGAAAGCTACATTTATAACTACCCAGTTACGAGTAGCGTTTGGCAACCCCTAAGAGTGCTATTACACATGTAGAAAATCATGCTGATATCAGGTCTAAGGATTATACATCATCATTACTTGAGATCAACTAATGATACATAGAATCATAACAATCTCAATAGTGTCTCAAGGTGGGTCTTATCCAACACCATGTTCTCTAACATGTGTCCACATTATCGATTCGATATCCCTATATCCATGACCGGTGAAATATGGTCATCAATCAATACATGTGCTGCTCGCAGAGTCACTAGCGTTCCGACCAGTGACATTCGACTAAGGATACATTTAGAACGACATCATCATAAGTTAAAAGAGCTTCATCAACAAGTCACATACTCATTTAATCTTCATAACTGATGATTCATTCATGGAACAGAATAACATTTATCCAATATTATGAACATAAAGAAATATAATCATCTCTATGATTGCCTCTAGAGCATATTTCCAACACTTTTGTTCCGAGAAAAACTACAAAACGGGTATACGGTTTGACGGTATAGCTACTCTGCTCCAAGTCTCCTGTGTTGCTCCCGTAGCGCTGCGCCACTCCTCCCCTCGCTCAAGCGTTCTAGCTCTCTCCTTGTCCCATATCTTTTCAAAGTTCCGACGAGAGGAGCGGTGGCTCCGTCGCTCTTGATAGGTTCACCGTTCCCCCTGGTTGTAGAGGGAGGCTGGGGAGGCGGCAGCGGGGGCATTGGGCGGTGGCGGAGGGAGGCACGGCAAGGCGTCGGCGTTAGATAATGTTAGGCTGGGTGGGATGAGGGTGGCGGGGGAGGGGGAGGGAGAGGGGGAGACTGCGGTGAGGTCACCGCCAGCCTTCGGTGAGAGGGGAGGGGCGCGGAGCTATGGCGGTCGGGGAGGAGGGGGAGAGGGAGAGGGAGAGGAGGGGAAGTTACAGTGGTGGAGGAGAGGGAGGGCAGGGGAAGCAGTCGCAATGGCGAAGGCTATATCGTTGGGGTGACTTTTCGACAGTATAGCGTGTGGTAGTTGCTCTCTTTTGTTATATAAGATACTACCGCATGTTTTATGTCCTGCCACTAGTACAAAATTCGTGTTCCAAATTGAGCCTTGTTAGCAGAAGCGGATGTAACGAGTGCTACCCACCACCAAACTTGTCTTCAAAAGCTAGCACCAGTACATTGCTAAAACAGAGTCCAGTGCTCTCTTTTGGCCGAATTCTGATTCGGTAGGCCGCCTCCCAACTAGTTAAGCCTCAGACCGATCGTAATGGCTATATGCCCGTCCATCGACCTACGGCTGGGCGCTGGCGAAATTGAGTAAAGTAGTAGGACGCCTAACTCTCCCCAAACTGCCATCGTTTTCGAAAAACAGGCAGCACCAGCAACGTACTGTCCTGCGCCTCCACAGCAGCACTTGGACGTGTGGTGCACGCATTATCTGGGAAGATGGACCGAAGTGCAATATGGACAGCGAACAAGGATCGAAGTGCAATATGGACAGCAAAGTGTTCACTACTTCACGTGCATGCAGGACTCCTCTTTTTTGCCCCCATGAACACGTAAGATTGATAGACTGACACGTATGCACGTCGGCCAGCAAGGCCCCTAGCTACGTGATGTACGTTCCTTCCTTGGATTCCGCTGGAAGAGATAGAGAGTTGGCCTTTCCTCGAAGTTTTTGCATTTGTGGCCGTCTGATTTTCTATATTTTCAAAGCATGGTCTCTTCTGTCATAATTTGCATATTTAGCTGCTGAACAGTGCATCTACCGTGGGCTCCAGGTGTGGCAGGCCACTTGCCCCCGGCCTCGGACGCGGCAGCCTGGTTCCTATGTGCCGAAAGCTATTTTGGCTCGTTGTAATTTTCGTTTTTCCTTCCTTTACGTCGTGTCGTCGTCACGTCACGTCGCGTCTCGTCGAGTCATTCGTTGTCTACGTTTCGTGCCTATTTAAGGGATCGCATGGCCGACGTTTTCATAAGTGCTCTCATTCCGATTACATTAGCTAACAAATTTTGATCGTTCGTTCGCTCGCCCGCGGTATTTAATATTTTTGTTATTGCAATTTTTAACGTTAAGTACTTACTTAATAATGCACGTGCATTGTATCAGTCGCAACTGTTACATGCAAAATTACTGTCAATCTGCCATGTAATGTATTTGCAGCAATGGTATGTAATCTACCACCTAAATGAATTCGCTAATTATGAGTTGTTCCCTATTTGCAGCAATGGCATGTAATCTACCACCCCTGCTTGAGGAGGCATGGGATGTCCAGCATCGCTGTCGCGCTTGGATCGGTGGCGATGGGCCGCCAACCCTGGTGACACGGGGACCGAGGAAGACCTGGTCGTTGGACGCCCGGTATGTTGGGAGGCTTCGTTAGTCTGAGCTGATTGCGTTCGCCCGCATGCTGAACATGGGGCAGAAACTCCTGATTGACGTCTCCCTTCTTTCCGTCCTGGTTGATCGTTAGCGGCCGGAGACCCAGATGTTCCACTTCTGTTGGGGGGAGACAACCGTGACACTACAGGACGTTAGCTTCATTACCGGCCTGCCGTTGCGAGGCCTTGCAGTTGTTCCCCCTCCGAGGTCGCCGGACTGGAAGGCGCATCTCGGCCATCGCTTCGGGCAGCCTATCCCTGAGAGGTGTAAGGGCGTTCCACACGCCTGGCTGCGACGATTCATGCATTGCCCAAATGACACAACAGAGGAGGTGGTTCGATGCCACCTAATTGCATATTTGCTGTTTATATTCGGGTGGGTCATGTTCCCTAGCACGTAGGGGAAAATGGTGTACCCTAGTTACATTCACCTTGTGGAATCCATCGTGGACTCTGATGATGAGGACATGCCACAGTACAGTTGGGGTTCAGATGTATTGTGCGCTACGTATCGCGGCCTGTGCGACGCTTCGCAGCGTCGCATGGGAATAGAGCCTGTGCTCTCCGATTGCCACACGCTGTTATAGCTGTGGTCGTGGGAGCACTTCGCGGTCGGACGGCTGTACTTCCGCTCCGTAGTCCACCCTTACCCACGCACAGAGCATTTCTGCAGTGGGGCGGACGACGAGGTTCCCGTGGAAGGCCCGACCATGGGATCACGATGGACTGTGGCAGTACTGGGGTAGGCTAGGGAGAGAGCGCGTCACATATACCCCGAGTTCCACAACGAATTTGAGGCCCTGCACGAGGACGACATAATATGGGCTCCTTGGACGGATGCCTTCGTGCAGGACACGGCGCCCAACGGCTTGAGTTTTCTATACCACCAGGATGCGTCATACTGGAGAACAACTTGTCATCTGGTGTTCTCCCATATGGTTGAGCCCTACAACCCGTAGCGGGTGATGAGGCAGTTCCAGCTGCACCAGAAGACCCCCCTGCTCCAAGGCGACCACTTGCGAGGTGTAGCCACTTGTAAGTATGTTACATTGCTTAATATTGTAGGTCCGTTACTCATATGTTATGTCAATACCATAATTTATTTATTTTGTTCCACCATCAGGCAGGTGAAGAAGGGCCACAAGAGCGATGAGTGGCTTCTGATGCAGCAGCTGTGGATAGATGCATGGCAATCTGCCACTAATAGCATTTTCCACGAGGCACGGCCTTACGATGCAGAGACTTACGACACGTACTTGGAGTGGTACGTACGGCACATGCGGGCGAGATTGACAGGTGCCCCCCCGGCCCGACATGTAGATTCTAGCCACATGGAACACTTGGGCTTAGGGTTGGACCCGCACCGTGCAGCACGCCGTGACGATTCAGTACGTTGAGCACGTAGCAGATAAAACACCCTCCCAAATAGGGTTAACTAATAAAATTTTGTTTGTTCAGTAACCATGCAGCTGGACCGTTTGCAGAGCATTGTGGAGTGTGGCCACCGAGAAATCGAACGGGGTACGAACAACACAGTTGAACGCCTTCATGCGGTCATGAAGACTCTTATTGACGATGTTGAGCACGTCGTTCGTAGCATGAGCTGTGGAAGGCCCATCAATGTCGACTTGAGGCATCATACGGAGTATCGTCGTGTACCCTCGCCCCTTCCATCTTCCTGACCGAGTGAGTCGACCCAAAGTATTGGCGTCGGTGCTGCTCAATCGTCTGCGATTTACAGCAAGGGCTCTCTACGCCGATCTTTGTCGTTGTCACGGAGGGACTCTACGCTAATGCCGTCATCGTCACGAAGGGACTCTACGCAAGTGCCATCATCGTCATGGAGGCAGGAAGAGGCTGTTCCAGAGAGCACGGATGTGCAACCCGGAACCACTGACATTATCCCAGATTCTCCCGCTGAGCACCACACTATCGAACACTTCCAAATGGGTGATACGGTCCCATGGTATCAGTCCGGCTACACGCCGTACCCCGAGCAGTTCACCCCGCAAGGTTAGCCGTTCCCCGAGCAGTTCACCCCGCAAGCTCAGCCGAGTTGGTGCCCCTCCGCGGATCCTACTACTTGGATCACCGAGATGTTCTCAACGTCACTCCCGCAGGTGATCGCCCCCCCCCCCAGTATGATGACACAGTGGGTGAGGAGCCCCGCTATGACCTGCGATAGAACCCACTGTCACCCGAGAGGCTAACGTTCCTGCAGGAACAAATTCGTCGGAGACCTATGGTAGGAACACGGCGTGGAAGGCCACTACAGGGTCCTACGGCCGAGAGCAGTGAACACCAGCATGAGCGGTAGTAATATTAGAAATGCTAGCAACTTGTACTTCTGTTAGTGATTTATAATCCGAACAGAGTGTGGTAATGGTATCATAATTGGACACTTGTACTTCGTTACCTATCTCAGTAGAACAATTTTATTCTCATTTATCAAGGACTGCGATGCATAGATAAAAAGTGGACAGTGCAATCTCATTACAACTGACGTTCTACTTGGCAAGAACAACATATAATAGAAGAAAAACCGCAAAACTAACTATCTTAACTAATTTCTGAAGCATCTTCTCAAGTCTTTTCATCCTTTCATCTAGTCTTTTAAGTCTGTTCTCTTCATTTTGCATTGGTGATCAGACACTCAAGCCACTGGACAAATTGCAGCAACACCACGGGAGTCTTCTTACAAAGCAACAATTTGCATTGCAATATCTCGAACCACTGGGATACACTACTACAGGAAGCCACATCGCAGACGGTTCGGAACTGTCATCACAGACGGTTTCCGAACCATCTATGTTTGTTGATGCGTGATAACGAGCCATTATCACGACGGTAAAAACCGTTTGTGATATGCAATATCACGAGCGGTTTTAATCAAAACCGCTCGTGAAGTGTAGTATCACGAGCGGTTTTGACGAAAAACCGTCGTGATCCGCGAATATCATAGACGGTTGTCAATAAAAACCATCTGCGATCCGTGAATATCACGGATGGTTTGTTTTGATAACCGTCGTGATATTCGCGGATCCTGACAGTTTGTTTTTGTAACCGTCGTGATATTCTCATTATCCGAGGCGGTTTCTGCGAAACCGCTCGTGATACTTGCCTTCCTGAGCGGTTTTAACAAAAACCGTCTGTGATAGCTCATACCCCTGACCACATTTTTGCTATTTTTCTGGTTAGCCTCAGGAATTGCTAGCCATGCCCTCTGAAAACAAGCATGCACAAAAACAGATTCAAGCATGCACAAAAACAGATTCATCAAAGATAATCAATTGTTGACAACTCAAAGTGATCATTACTCAAAATAAATTACAAAAGATCGCATTTGTTCAGCAGTTCAAGCACGGTTGACAACCTTGTATATTCCGGCTTACAACCAAGGAACAAAGGTCTCACCGAGTCCTCCCTTAAGCCCTCGAATTTACAAAACTCTCTCTCACTGTAGTTCTCTTCTGCATCGCGTAGCATCTGATCCAGATTGTTATCGTGCCATCTATCCTCATCAAAAGCATAGTCCACATCCGAGAAATCGTTGACTTCCTCGGCGATGTCATCATTATTAACTTCTGGTATAATCTCTTCTTCACCGTGACTGGTCCAACATGTATACCCTTTTTTGAAACCCTTGAATCAAGTGCGCTTCGATCTGCGTAGCGTTGTTAAACATCTTCATATTACATAATCAATGCATGGACAATTACATAAAATTTATCCCTTCTTCAACATATCACCTTTCGTGGCTCTTCTAAAAGCAACCACGCCATTAATGTACATGTGACTTATCTGGATAAATGGAGGAAATATAAAATAGATCATTGCACATGTGACTTATCTTGGTGTGTCATAAATTCTTCTTTTTAATCATTCTGAAAACTACTCATAAAATTAGTTACGATTAAGACTTTCACCTCTTTATGCGTGCTTACTCGTTTTGTCTCATCGTTGCACAAAGGAATTACACAGATTAAAGGCTACATGTTTTGCTTTTCATTTTGGAACTTATATCATAGTTTTGGTTCAATAACATCCAATGTTTGCTATAGTTTAGGTTTAATTAGGGTCCATCAAATTGAGAGCTAGATGTTTTGCCTTTTTCTAAGAATTTATAGCTTTTGTGAGAAGTATTAATTGAAACTTAAACCCTATGCTTTTCGATTAAGGAATACAACAAAGAAAACAAAACATTAGGGTCCATATCTGAGTAGCAAAATAAGGAAAATCATTAATCAATAGAGTGGATAAAGGATAATAAGTATTACTCCATCTGTTTAATTAGGGAGGAGCCGCAGTTGGAGGAGAACTAGGCAGGAAGTGTGGCACCGGGGAGAGTAGCAGATCTAAGTGGAGCAGTGGCGGGGGTTGCTCAAAGCGGTAGAGGTAGTGTGGCGAGGAGGCGGCGGTCTTGGCGATGAACCTGGGCGCAAAGGCGGCAAAGGGATGTGTCGGGCTCAATTTATATGAAGCCAAGATATCACAGACGGTTCTTAATCGTAACCGCTCTGTGATAACTAAATATCCTGAGCGGTTCTCATTCGAATCGTTTGTGTACTATCCTGAGCGGTTCTTATTGTAACCGTGCGTGATATCCGCCAATCCTGCATTGTTTGTTAATAGAACCGTCTATGATAGTACACAGACGGTTGTAAACTAAAACCATCTTTGATTAGGGGGATTATCACAGATGGTTTGTTAATAGAACCGTCTGTGATAATTCACAGACGGCTCTATTAATAAACCATCTGTGATAGATGACTATCACAGTCGGTTCGGAAAAATACCGTCTGTGATAGGTCGCCCGCGCCACCGCAGTCGAGACAGACCCAACACGCATAGCCCAAAGGAACCGCCTGCGTGATGGGCGTCTACTATAGCCTGTTTTGTGGTAGTGATAGCTTCATCAGCCCACTGCCAAAACCAACATGTTGTGTTCTATAAAAAAGAATTGTAGCTTCAAATGAAAGTAAGAAAACATGGTATTTATAATGGAATTCATTCGTGCTGATTTTGCACAAGTTACTGTAAGATTTGAACACTTCATGAACACTTGGGATGGATTCATTGACGTATGCGAGGTGAACACATTTGCTGGATCCCTACAATGAGGGCAAACCAAGTGCTGCCGTAGTGATTCTAATTGTCTGCTCACTTGAAAGTTAGATGAGGCCGAAGACATCCCATTTTACACTAGAAGAAAGGAGAAGATGAAGAGAAGAGTGAGATGAATGGCAGCCAAAGCATCTATATATAGCGTTGGGAGCACGAAGGGACCACTGTGTGGAAAGGAGGACATGACCACAGTCTGGAAAGTAGGATGTGACCACTCTCTGGAAAGTAGGACGTGACAACTCTCTGTAAAGCAGGAAATGACTACTTTCTGGAAATCACGACGTGACCCAAACGAGGCAGATATCTGTACTTATAAATCAATAATAACAACTTGAAGCGGTAATAACAACTTGTAACATTGTACAAAGCAGTGCAGGTTACAACACAAATCACTACAACACTCACATCACTACGACCAACATGACTCAATAAATAGGATAGCTTACAGATACTAAGTGGTGTCAGAGGAAGAAGGTCTATTTGGGCAATTTCTGAA
This sequence comes from Phyllostachys edulis, assembly GCA_036346405.1. Classification (NCBI taxonomy): domain Eukaryota; kingdom Viridiplantae; phylum Streptophyta; class Magnoliopsida; order Poales; family Poaceae; genus Phyllostachys; species Phyllostachys edulis. Next base: position 5,011,961 of record CM070555.1, on the reverse strand, counting down.
CGAGTGCCCATGAGTCTTGCATAGTCTACACCTCATTGGTCTTCGTCGGTCTTCACGTTGGCTCGCATCCATGTCGTTGCGGATGCGCCTTGACTGACGCCTCCCATGGCCTGGATGTCATAGTGCTTCATTCGGTGACCACTTCATTGCTCCTGGCCATAGGTCCCTCTAGTGGCCTTCCACGCCGTAGGAGTTGAACTCCCCGTTCCAAGTATCATACAGGTGACGTATGTCGTGGTACTCCGACATGTACATGCTACAAAATTGGTGAAATACAGCACATATAGCATATACGTGGGAGCAAGGCTTGTGCAGAAGTTGAGGCTTGTTGCAGGTGCAAATTGCCACATCGCCTATGGTGCAAACATGCTTCCGGTCACTTCTCATGTGGCCGCGAACGTACTTGTCCCGCAGGCAGATCTCGAACTTCCTCCTCATGCCATCCATTGTGTGAGCTACATGGGATTAGGCCTTGGTAATCTTCTTCTCCATGAAGGCAAGGGTAACCTCCGAGTACTGCTTCCCTTCATCCAAATGCTGCTTGGCCATCATTGCCCGATTGACAAAGTAACCGACCGTGCGGTTCCATCTCTCATCGACAACAGCGGTGATGCACAGGGCACAGACCCCTTTCGACACACCGCTATAGACCTCGGACATGTTGGTTGTCATGATATCGTACCGAGCATCATAGGTGTCATGAAGAAGGGACCATTTTTCTAGTCGGGGGTATGCACGCTCATCTACTCAGCGAACTCACTTTGCGGTGCGCCTAGCCCAGAACCTCCACTTGCACGCTCGATTCTGACCTCAAGCTCCCGCCACAGGGCATCGAACTTGCACTTCTGGTTCTGTAGGCAGAGCTTCTTGAACTTCTTCATGAGGTCCTTGCTTCAGAAGCTCTTGTGGAAGTTGGCGGCTAGATGCCGCATGCACCAATATGTGCGCATGTCGTTCCATTAGAACGGCGGGCTCGTACCATGCTGCATGGTCTGTAGCGCGGACAGAAACCCAACATGACAGTCGGTGATGATGCACACATTCGGCCGGTCCCTTACAACATGTTGCTTTATGTTGGCTAGGAACCACAACCAACTTTCAGTGTTCTCATTAGTGTTCTCATTCTCCCCAATTGCGAAGGCAACTGGGAGAAACTAGTCGTTGCCATCAGCAGTAGCAACAGCGATGAGAATGGTGCCCTTGTACTTCCCGCAAAGGAATGTACCATCCATAGTCAGGACGGGATGGTAGTGGGAGAAGCCCTGGACTGCCGGGCCAAATGCCCAGAAGACTCGATTAAGGATTAGGGAATGTGGGATGTTCGACGGGTGGGGCCTCTCCACCCTGTTGATGCATGTCCCTGGATTAGCATCCGCAATTTGCTTCAGCATTCTGAGGACTAGGTCGTACGCCTCCTTATAGGTACCATACAACCCTTTGAGCACCTTTCGCTTCGCGCCGCCAGACCTTACTGTAGCTAACGTCATACCCTATTGTTTTCGCTACGTCCGCCGTTAGGACCTTCGGCGAAACGGTCAAATCGGTGACAACTACATGGCTTATGATGGTCGCGATGTAGCCTGAGGTCACATGCATATGCATTTGCGACAGCTCCTCAAGCTCACATAAGTGATCCGTCACGACTGTGATGCGGAAGGCCATTCCCGCCCTAGGGAATCTCTGCGCACAGACTTTGCCAGGGCAAGAGCTAAGCACGCACTTAACTATGTACGTGTCAGGGTTAGACCTGCAGATAATGGAAGACAGATAATGGATAGTACGACTTATTGTAGATAGTTCAAGATACAATAAACAACGTCGAAACTCACCTATAAACTCGGTAAGTTCGACTGGTCTTCACCGCGAAACTAGCGATAGCTTGCTTAGCGGTAGTCTTGTGAGGGAAATGTTGCCCCACAAGTACGGTGTCCGCATCGAAGGCCCACAAAGACTCGTGCTCCTGTGGCAGAACAAGGGAAGAGGCCACTTGCCAATCCAACCGACTTGGAACATAGTATGTGTCGGTCGAAACAATGCCACTGATGATCCCACCCTCATCGTCGGCCTCGTCCTCGCTGGTTTGCGAGTCAAAGTCGTCCTCATCTTCGATGGCAGTGCCCTTGGACATGCCATCGATAATCTCGTGACAGTCAACACGAGCACCCTGCCATTTATCCACACCTTCATTTAGTTGGAAACTACCAGAATCTCCATCAACTAGAGCATCTTGCCTAGCGATGTCTGGTGCTCCTGAGACCTCTCCTGTCATCAACAAATCGAAGAGGGGGACAAGAGCGTTGCTGCCCTTCAACAATGAAATTTCAGAGGATCGAAAGGGATAAACAAAATGGACATACACCATGGGTCGTCGATAGATCGGAGCGTGAGGATTGCTAACGATCTCCATGTACTGTGCCCACATGGCACTGCTGGTCACCTTCGCCAGGTCCCACAACATCTGCCCGTGTGGTGGGACCATGGTGGCGGTGACTGCCTCTATACTATCTTGTTTCTGACGACGTGCCTATCGAATAACTGTCGAATGCACCATCGTAGCTTGAGCAAATCCACGTGTGCCAGGTTGGGAATGTTTAGCAAGGAGCGCTGACAGCTCGACATATCAACTCCGTCTGGACCGCCACGCATGTTACCGTGGAACACGTACTGTGTCTCCATTTCTGACGAAAATAACACAATATTTTAACTAAAACACAGCACAAAAACCATACATACGTTGCTAAAATGAACTTACCGTTACAATGTTACCGTCTCTTAACCTCAGACATGGAAGACTGCAAATTCAAACATGCATTGCATTAGTAACAACTTCGGCAAATGGTGTCAACAAAGGACTAACGAAACGATTAAGTACTAATTCTCCTGCTCTGACAGAGGGAGACACCTCACAAAGAGGGAGAGATGCCTGAGAGGAACAAGCGAGCGAGTGGGAAAATTTCCCGAGTGAGACCTGAGGCTTGTGAAGAATGAGTGTGCGGCTGCGTGTTTAAATAGCCGAGCACGGGAGACGCAACATGACGATGATGTGACGGCACCCCCACAGGGTGAAGGTCACCTACCACACCTAGCAGAGGGGGCAGGTCCCCACCGCGCCTAGCACAGGGGGCAGGTCCCTACCGCGCTCCACACTGAGGACAGCTCTACGCGTGATGTGACCCAATGAAGCAGCTTTGCGCAGAAACGACGCTACGCGGCTCCAAGATTCGTCCTACGCAGATAGTGAGTGACTCGACGAGACGCAACGTGACAACGACGTGACGGCACCCCCCACAGGGTGTTGGTCACCTACCACGCCTGGTAGAGGGGGCAGGTCCCTACCGCGCCTAACACAGGGGGCAGGTCCCTACCGCGCCCCACACCGAGGGCAGCTCTGCGCGTGATGTGACCCAACGAAGCAGCTTTGCACGGAAACGACACTACGCGGCTCCAAGATTTGTCCTAGGCAGACAGCAAGTGACTCGACGAGAGGCAACATGACGGCACCCCCCACAGGGTGCAGGTCACCTATCGTGCCTGGCAAAGGGGGCAGGTCCCTACCGTGCCTAGCACAGGGGGTAGGTCCCTATCGTGCCCGCACACCGAGGGCAGTTCTGTGCGCGACGTGACCCAACGAAGCAACTTTGCGTTGAAACGATTCTACGCGGCTCCAAGATTCATCCTACGCAGATAGCGAGTGACTCGATGAGACGCAACGTAACGACGACGTGACAACGCCCCCCACACAGGGTGTAGGACACCTACCGAGCCTAGCACAGGGGCAGGTCCCTATGGTTTAGGCTTTTCAGATCGACTTGACAACCCTAACCTCCTCGACTTTTCAGACTCTGCACAGCAGGATGTGACAACACTCTACCTCCTCAGCTTTTTAGACCGAAAAGACAGGACTCTGCAAAGCAGGACGTGATAGTTCTCTGCAAAGTAAGACATGACAACACTCTGCCTCGCCAGCAACTTTTCATAAAGACAAGATAGCACTCTGCCTCGCAGGCTACTCACATGAAATGAACCACACCATGCCAACCATGTGGCTTATAAAAGGAGATGGAAGATATCTGGGAGAGAACACTACACAACCAAACCCAACACTACACCAGAGCTTGCTTCACCACGCCGGGATGGACAAGATGCAGAAGAAGCAATGGGACAAGATCCACGAACCAGCAAGGGCTACTGGGGCTCGAGACGAACAAGCAAGGGTTGCTGTGGCCCGAGTTGAACAAGAGGAGCATGCTAGGATGGCAGCTATCCGCAATGACATCCCCTGTAGTAGCAACCCCTACCAGAATGTTCCAACCGAGCGTTCGCCGCAACACCCGCCAGAGAGGAAGACGTCGCCCCTCTGTTGGTGCAGGGACACATGCTAATTCTTCAAATCCAAGTAGCGTCTCAGCCTGGGCATGCGTTACTAGGGTTGTCCGAACTATTCCTATGACTATCCTGACCACCGTTGGGATACAAGCAGCTATCGGCAGCCGGTAAGGACTAGTTATAGTGTCTTCCCCTACCAATTCTCTTTCAAAGTACACACTAACAACCTCTCCCGTCTACCCGTAGTCCTCGGATCCGCTATGTGGCTACCACAAGTGGATTGACCAGGAGATCCACCCACACAACCAGTGGCAAATTGACTACGACGAGTGGGATGCTAAAAGGGCACGCGAAATCCGGGAGGAGGAGCGCCACAACAACGAGCACAACGAGCGCATCCATTAGGAGGAGAAAGCTCGTCTCAAGGCGTGCAGGTGTAGGGAGCACGAGGCTCACGAGAGAGAGCGTGAGAAAAAGAGAGAAATAGCGGCCGGCGAGGAGTACAACGCCGAGCTCAGAAGGAAGGGCAAATGGTCCCGGTCCACACAATAGGTCGGGCCATTTCGTAGTAGTCCCCATGCCTACCCCCCATGTTTTTTACTATCCCCTAAAGGCATGTATACTTATATAGTTCGGATGCTTATGTCGCAGTGTACCGTAGTAGCAGCGAGGATGACTAAAGCAAATAGCCGAACCATCATGCCATATGACCACGTGTAACGTGCTTCTGTTCGAGAACTCTAATGTAGTTCTTGTTCCGTGCCTCCGCTGAGCCATCAAAGCAAGCCTATATTGCAAGTATGCATCTTCTAGTGGAATCCCATAAAAAACCATTTACATCGACATCGAATCCTCCATGTGAGCATAGCTAAATGCAACTGTAATGACAACATGAAAAAGAGAGGTGGATCAAACACAAGCACGTAAATGAAATAAAAACTTAATTAAAATTACAGACTATAAGAGCATAAAGAACCAAATATATATGCCAAATTGTATTGTGTAGTGCATGAAGTGTATGAAACCAACCACAACATTTCTATCTATTGTTTTAGGGCGTCTTCGTAATCACAACGAGCGTTCTCAGCCCCTTCAATTGCATTTTGTAGAAGCTCCATAAACTCCACCATAGGAATTTCGGTCCATAAAGTACAAATAAAATAAACAATTTCTATTTTATTGGATTAATTAAAGCTTAATTGCAAAATTCTAGAAAATAAAAATCATTTTCAATAAATAAAATAAACTTCAATAATATTTTATTAAATTCAATAAGCTTATTGGATTTTTATGTACATTTTTTAAAATTTTGGATTTTTTTTAAAAAAATTCTGGAATTTCGGCGGGGCCAGGTGGCCTGCCGTGCCCGCCACCAGGGGCAGGTGCCCGCCAATCGCGGGAGGTGCACTGTATAGGGGCTAAATGTGTAAATTATGGCAGAAGGGGGCTAGTTTTGAAAATAAAGAAGATCGGGAGGCTAGCAATGCAAAAAAATTCCCTTTCCTCAGGCGTACCCATCATGCGCTTCTGGAACGAAATAAATGTCGATCGCGTGATGAGTACGCGACTATGGCCCACATGGACAAAGACAGGACCAGTGGGTGCCAGGTCTCTTATGGTTGATGAAGTTCTCTATATAGTTTTTAGTTTTCTCATATAAAATAGCAAAATATTTATATTTAGCATCCTTCGATATTTACTTCTCAGCATATGACCCCCTACATAAAAAATTTCTGGCTCCGTCCCGGGTGGCTCAGTGTAACATCCCAAAAATTTCGAACATTTGAAATTGTTTAAAAATGTGCTGTTTTTAAAACTTTTTGTTACACTTTGGCAATGTGTGATTTTTTGAGTTGTTAATTGAAGTCATAACCCGAAAAACTAAAAATTGAATTTGAATCTGAGTTTAAAAAGAATTTTTTTTCCTTTTCTATTTTCTTTTTCTTTTCCTTCCTTTTTATTTCTTTACTTTTCTTTTCCCCTTTTTTTTCCTATTCCCTCATGGCCCACTAGCCAACGTCACCTCCCTTCCTTCCTCTTTCTTTTCTTCCTCCCTTCCTCAGCTCCTCTGCTCAACAACGCACACGCGACCAGCGCCCTAGCGCCATGCTTCCCACGCTATTCCCACGTCACCGCACGACCGTACCATCGCGTCGCAAACGCCTCGCGCCTGTTCCCGTCTCTTCACCATCGCTATAGCCACGCCCACGTCCTCCTCGTCCCCTCGGTCTCACCCTTTCCCCCTTCTCCATCGAGCACAATCACGTAGAAGGCACAAGCACCCATTGCTGGCCACCTCATCGCCATCGCCTCCCTGCCACTCCGGTGAGCCTCTCCCCTCGCCGTTTGCATCACAGCATGTTCCGGAGCATGAGCAACCTTTCCCCCTATTAATTGTGTCATTTGTCCACAAGAACGCGCCGACGAACTCTCCTTCCCCGTCACCAGCCAAGACCGCCATTTCTGGTACCGCTCCTCGCTTGGTGAGCTCCTTTTTGATTCTCTCGCCCTAAGCACCTCCTCACCTCCCCCAATCATTTCCCATCGTTCATGCCCTCTCTCCCGCCCAGCAGTGCCACCACGCCGCCCGTGGCCCACGTCGCTGAACTACCTGCCTCCCTCCGCCCACACGGCCTGAACCAGTAGGTTCCCCTCGCTCTCCTGGTGCTTGTGCTTGCCCTACCTTCCTCCCTCTCCCACCTGAGCACCGACGCTGCTCACCTCCCCCGGCTCCGGCCACCGCTTGCCGTCGCCCGATCGCTCTCGTCCACTGCTGGTCGCGCCACCACCCCCATGGGACCCTCTTCCCTTCTCGGTTCTATTTTGGCCACCTCTGGCCACCGTCGTTGACCCCCTCGCTGGCATTGAGCGCTGCCTGAACCACCCTTTGCCCTTCTCTGTTTTCCTCTTCACTGTGTGCCTCCTCTCTGTGAATGCATATGATAGGTGCCCCCCCCTATGTAGCTCTCTAGCTCTCTCTGTGTTGATGCATGACAGCAGCCCCCTGTTGCTCCCTCTTTGTTTGAGTGTGTATGGCAGTAGGGCCCCTGTAAGTAGTCACATGACCCATGCAGTAAGTGATTAGCTAGGAGATAATAAGATATTAGCAAGAACATTGCTAGCAAAAGCTAACTCATAGGAGGTTAGTTAGTTTATATCATTTTAGTCAGCACCTTGCAAGTTCAACCGATGATAATTCAAAATGGTCAAGTATGCAAATAGCCCTAAACCTAAGAGAGAAATTTACTTAAAAAAGTATATTAGGATTATTCATGTAGGCCAGTACCAAAATGATAATAACTTAATAAATTAAGTTGATTAGCGTGTCGGTATTCGAAGATGTTAACTTGAATAGAGGATGTGTCCAAGCAAAGTGTTATTTCTAACGGAGCATAATGTCAAAGTGATCGATAGGCTACATCAGTTGGTGTATAGTTACCTACAGTAATTGGTTATCAAGAGAAAAATAATAGTAAGTTATAATAATGGTAATATCACAATGGCATACGGGACCCCCTAGCAAAAACAAAAGCATAAATCATAAAAACATACGCTTACGAGTAGACTATACCCATTAGGACCCAGGTTGAAATCGTTAACCTTGTCACTATTTCAATAAACGATAGGTCAAATCTTAAATGAGAGATCGCATAGTAAAGTAAACTAACTAAAGGATAAAACTAAAGTGATCAAATCGGATAATTAGAACCTAAGGTAATATAGTCATATTTAGACATACACATACACACATGATCCAATGACCAGTAGGCCCAAGGCCATTGTCTCAATGATAAATGGTAGTAACAACAATACATCAATGACATGTACACACACGAGTAGAGTAGTAATAAGATAAGTCATCATAGCAACATACACTTACAAGTTGGCCTTTACCAAATTATCGAATAGGTAAAGTGATCACTTTAGTTGACATCCAACTAGGAGTGCGGCAACAAGTAGTAAGACTAAGCATTTAGTTAAACAACTTGCCAGTGAGTAAGTTAGGGTGAGTAAAAAGGGTCACCTCGATGGTGAAACTCAAACCAACCCGTAGACACCCCTGATCAAGTTATAAGGCTGATGTCTAGCCAACACTTGGAAGTTCCAACTAAGACTCATGGAACTTTCTTGATAAATATCAAATCATAAAATAAATCATTAAGTAAACTATACCCCACGTGTCGGTGAGACTTATGTCTACCCAGTACAAACCTTGAATCTATACATAAGTCTCACCTGAGTTCCATGGAACTTCCTCGATAAATAGGAAGTAATAACTAAAGGAATCATTAGAGCAACTAGGTGTCGTGTGTGGACAGTGGTGATATGTCCCCAAGTGAATGATGATAGTCCAACCACCAATCGACATTATATGGACTCCAGCTATCATCCATCATTATCCGTTCCTAGTAGTAGGATGATTCGTGACCCGGAGATGGATCAGAGTGTTCAACCTAACTGGGTGATCACTCCCATCTAGGTAACCGATGAGGGATATTCTTATGAATATTCTCTCCCTCCCACTGAAGTCCTAACCCTTTGCACCAACGGACTTCCCGAGAGCCCGATCCCTCTCGCCCTCACTCCGGATCAAGCAATTACCTACCCTAAGCCTGACTATCAACCAAAGACCGCACCACTAGACTAAACGAATAGAGTTTGGATTTATCTACTTTGGTCTGAAGTACTTCCTTTAGTCCAACTATCACTGGATGTACTTCATTTCGTTTGAAGTATTTCCTTCATCAACTGCACTAAGTATGATTAGTTTCATATGGAGTACTTCCGTCTTTCAAAATGTCGTTAGCTATGTCTGCTTTTATTTGAAGTGTTTTATTTGGTTTGAATGTCTTTGGATTTATTGGATTTCATTTGGATGCTTTCAGATGTTCTTAGGTTTAATCGTATTCTGCATAGATAGAATCTGAAGCTATAATGGAACAACAGTCCGAGACAGAACAAGAACAAAATTATCAGAACATTGAGCAAGACGATTATCAAAACATTAAGCAAGGCGAGTCAACACTTTGATCATGTCGCTCCTAAGTTTTAATGCAATTTATATTGTTTTCAATTACGAAATTGCATTGCTATGTTTTACACATGTATGTTTCTTTAGCTTATAGCTAATACCCTAATTAATAATCGTGTATAAATTTCCAATCCTTGAACTTGGACATTATCCTTTGTCACCATAGATTAATGGAATACCTGATAGCTACTAAATACATACTTAAGGGTCATGCTTAGCTTTGCATAGTGACATTGACATGTGTGCAATGATTTGCCCCGACATCATTAAAACATTTGAAAATGAGATTGGGCAGTCGAGGTTGGAGCCTGGTTGGTATGTTGGACTAGAAAAGTATTTTTAAACAAAAGTGAAAACCCAAAAAAAAAAGATTTAGACTCAGGTGGCTGGAAAGAGTGGCTGGTGCTTGGGGGGGCATGACAGAGTGGGTATGTGAAAGTACCGCCCGAGTCAATTAAGGACACAAATCTTGTGATGACCTCTCGTGTAAAAACAATGCAACCACAAGTCTATAATGGGTACGACTTGACTAACTAATTTGTTCACCTCCTCACAACTTCACCATTGGTGGGTGTGTGGTGTAGATTAAGGGTAAGGGAGCCACCAAACTACATGATGCAAGTGGGAGACCTCCCGGGGGCGTGGCCCAAGGGGGTGATACCTAGTGGGTGGAGTTGCGTTGAGGTGGAGCATTGTAAAGACCTTGTGGCAATCATCTTAGTCACACATCTATGAAAGTGTGTCAAGACGGACATTATAAGTTGATTGTCTCTTGTGGGTAAAGTGTACGAACTCTATAGGGTGAGAAAACTATATGGATAGTCGTGCCCACGGTCATGGGCAGTGCCGAGAACTTGCTTGAAGTAGCTTTCATTTTTATAAAATAATTTGTGGGTGGCATGAGAGGATGGGTTGGAGCCCAGTGATTGAAAATATTGGGTTGGGGTCCAGAGAGTTGAGATGGCCTGGTTGAGAACCAGTGATAATACGGGATGTGACACGAGAAAGAATATGAGCATTGGTGGATGGAGCCACTCAATGGTATAGGAGGTTGGAGCCTTCACTAGTACTTTACAACAAAACTCAGTTTATCAAAACTTGTGTTAGTTAAAATGCTAGGTCTTAGGAATTACTTACTAACTATTCTAATTCAAACTTAGCATTGTGCAAATAAAAGAACCATGAACCTCCCTTTGATTAGCCTTGCATATATAATAATTGCATTATGTGTGTTGGCTCGCAAGTACGGTTGTGTACTCATGCTCACTCAATATATTATTATTCAGTAAGCATAAAAGAAGAATGCTACATGGACACTTATGAGCATTTGTCAAGACTAGAGATCAAGAAGGCCAAGAACTAGGTCGCGGGCCCCAGTCAATTACCTGTGGGTATATCGTGAGGGTTCCACATGTTGTATTTCAATTCCGCTTTCGCTGTTGATTCTTTAAAGGTATTTGGTCTGGTCGGACATTCTAAAAAACAAACGTCATAAGCTATATTTACGCTTTGTTTATTATTATGCAATAGTTTTATGTTTTCATGATATGTGTTTGATATCCAATGATTGAGTTGTGAGCACTAGCTACTGATCTAGGGACTAGTACTGTGAACACGGAAGATTCCAAATTGCAAATTTGGGGTTTGACACCTGGCTGGGCTCACATCGTAGGCCCATCACATTATTAGGTCTAACAGCCTAATGGACCAGCCACTAAGAATTATTTCTGTAAAAAAATGTGGTTTATTTGTATAAAATGATTAAAAAAATTCCTTTCGGAACCATCCATTGGAGAGCCGGAACTGTAGCAGGCGCTCATAGCGATGAAGGTAGATTTGTTATTCCGATCGAGCTGCAGGCTGGTCCTGCTCCTAAGTCCTAACTAGCCCAAAAGAAACTAGGTATCCTAACACAACCAGGCCCAATATGATACCCAAAATATATTAGCTTTTCGTTATTAATTTACAACTGATTAGTTGGGTTAAAAAATATGGAGAAAGGAAAGCAGATATTAGCATTGCTATATGGGTAATGCTACGGTGAGGACGTCTGATATAGTGTGTCCCATTTTTTACACTTGCATCCATGTCCACCCTCAAAAGCATCTGATGCTCTTCCACCTACTTGCAAGCACCCTTTGCTTGTCACTTTTGCTTTTTTTTTCTTTTTGCTTTCTCACATCCCTTGCTTCTACTATCTTCTTCACCCTCAAAACTAGATAGCTCTCTCTCTCTCTCTCTCTCTCTCTCTCTCTCTCTCTCGCTCGCTCGCCGCATATGGCTATGGTTAGCTGGAGCTCGTGTGACCCTACATGTTCCTCTCTCCTCCCTTTTAAACAACTAGGATAGCTGTGTTTCCGCTGTTGTTTAGTATTCTCATTAGTGCTGATGTTTCCACTAGAGGTAGTGGTTAGCATTCACACGTGAGAGTGTTCCTACTCATGCACTTGTATATTGTTCACACTATGTTCACACTCATGTACTTGTATATAAATAGATGATCAATAGAAGGCATCACGTGTGCCAGTTGCAAATCATTCTCTTGATATCTTTTAACATGGTATCAGAGCCTACTCTTCCCATCCAATTACAACCTCTACAAATACATCTGCTAGCCTAGGTTCGTCAATCTCAGGATCGCTCGACACCCAAACCGTCGGCCTGATGTCCACTGGTCACCTAACCTTTGGTAATCCTATCAATGTGAAGTTGTCTCACGACACCTATCTATTGTGGAAGGCGCAGGTTCTTCTTGTTCTTCATGGTGCACAGTGGCTTGGTCTCGTAGAAGGAACCAATCTAGCGTTGCCCTAGTTGATCACGGTGTCGACAGAAGATGGAGCCATCCAGGTTCCTAATCCTGCATATACCGTCTGGATCCAACGAGATCAGACGTGCTTAAGCATGCTGCTATCCACCCTCTCGCCAGAGGTGTTGGGGCAGGTGTTCTTTCTGTCATCATCGGCTGTAGTCTGGAATGCCCTCCACCCTCAAAAGCATCTAATGCAAATCCGACGACAGTTGGCTACACTCCAGAAGCGGGACACGACGATGATCAACTACTTCAACAAAGTCAAGAGCCTTACCGATGGGCTCACTGCCGCCGGCAAACCACTTGAGGAGGAGGAGGTCATCATTTATCTTCTTACCGGCCTCGACAACTCCTATGATGCGATAGTAACATCTATCACCACCCGAACGGAACTGATCGCCCTCACCAATCTTCACTCACACATGCTAGACTATGAGATGTGTCATGAGCAAAACAATCTCATGTTCCAGCCCTCCGCGAACATGGTGTCTCGAGGCAACCAAGGAGGGCATGGGCGAGGCGGCAGTGGTGGACGTGGACGCGGCCGAGGTGGTGGACGCGAACAGTACCAGTACCAGGGCACCAATTACGGCAACCATCATGGCAGCGGCAATCATCATGGCGACAACAAGGGGTCCGATAATTGGCCTGTTTGCCAATTATGTGGAAAGATAGGCCATGTAGCTTTTAAATGCTACAAGCGTTTCGATCACGCGTTCCAACAGGAGGAGCACATGGTGGCAAATGTCACCACAGGATCAGGGTTTGACACGCCCTGGTACACAGATACTATGGTGACTAATCATATCACTGGAGAATTGAATAAGCTGATGATACACGAGTGGTACTCCGTCAAAGATCAGGTTCACACCGTAAATAGTTCAGGTATGCCAATTGCTCATATTCATTCTTCTAAAATCCATACGCCACACAAACCATTGTTCCTAAACAATGCCCTTCATGTTCCACACATAATTAAAAATCTGTTATATGTTCATAAACTCACGTCTGATAATAATGTCTATCTTGAATTTTGTCCTGATTGTTTTCTCATTAAGGATCGTACTTCGAAGAAGGTGCTCCTTCGCGGTCCTAGGGTGTAATACTCTGATTATTTCTAAGGAAGGAAAGCAAGCAAAAGAGAGGTTAAATATTTTAATAGGGGTATTTCTGCGAAGATCGGCCAACCTGGGCCTGGGCCTTGGCCCAAGAGGCCTAGTGGGAGCCAGCCAAAGGGGGGGCGCCACCCTCCCTAATCCCCCTTTTCCCTTTGTTGGCCGCCACCTCCATCCCCCTTCTCCTCCTAGCTGCCACCCCTCCCCTAGCTCCCTGGCACCTCCACCTCCTCCCCAATCCGAGATCTCCTACTGATTCAACTCCCCGCACTGCCATCTTCTAGCGCCACCGCTTCCCTACATTGGTGGCCGACCGTGGAAGAAGAAGGAGGGGAGGGAGAGAGGAGAAGAAGAGGAGAGGAGCGCCTCGTGGGGGAATTCAGCGGGCACACGTGTCTTCAAGGGTAACAGTCGCCTCCCCGCTGGTTGGATCAATTTAGATTCATAATTGCCATCGATTAGAGGATTGTCGATCTGCTGCGATTAATTTCAGTAATCTGTTCAATGCTAGCTCGTCAGTTTTTGTTTAGTTAAAGTCTGAATTTGACGATAGGGTATCCTATATATTTGTGGGGTTTGTCTTCAGCTTTCCATAGGTTTTGAGATCACCCAATTCAGAGTTGTGGTTTGCGAGATACGTTAGATCTTTACTGCTGTCCAGAAATCCTAACGAATATTAGCAGTAGTTTTGTTTATTAAATAAGGATGTGTTAATGACTGATTCAGGGAGTTCTCCCAACACGACTTTCATAGGAAATTTTTTAAGCTTTCCAGATTGTTAAAAATCATGACTTTTGGTTCAACCATTTGAAAGAAATGAATTTTCTTGTATTGCAGTTTAATCTGTTTGTTAGATTATAACTTTAGATTTTCAATTAAATATTAGACTCAGATGTTGGTAGAATCAGAGGATCTCGCCAACTAAGTTATTGTAGATAACTTTATGATGATTCCAGGGGGAGATTGTTAGACCCAGAGGTCTTAGTTGTGGTATTTAATGATGAATACATTGCCATGAGGACATGCTTTTGATCTTAGGTGATGACATTTGGCAATAGCATTTTCGTTTTGATTGTGGATTTCAGCAAGCCACAGCTAAATCGGTAGTACCGGCGTGTTAAGTGCGGAACTACCGCTGAGAGGTACTACCGCAAGTATGCAGCGGAACTACCGCATGTTACTTGGTCTGAATGGTTTCTTTGTGTCGTCCGATTGAAATCGGACGGTCCAAATAGCGTTGAACGTTCGGACCGTCCGAACGTGAAAGGGTTTGTGATTCGTCCAATTTAAATCAGACGGTCCTAAACCTTGTGAATGTTCGGACCGCCAAACAATGCGCAAATCTAACAGCTAAAACACGTGGTCCGATCGGCCATTTCAATCTGGGCCGTCCACGTGGCAGGGCATGTGTCTCTGAGGCTTTTGAGCGTTTCTGTTAAGCGGTAGTACCGCAGGTTTAGTGGCGGTAGTACTGCTTTCCGGTTGTACCGAATGTTTTATAGCGGTATGAAAATTTCAGAGAAGTTGTCTTTGGAGCTTTGGTTTACATGAAGAGCGGTATGACCGCAGATTGAATCGTGGTACTTCTGCATGGCCGTAACACTGATTTTGTGCAGTATGGTTTCTCTAGAGAAGGTGTTTTGAGAGTTTTGAACTCAAGTGAAAAATGGTAGTACCGTAGCTATGGAGCAGTACGTCTGCAGTTCGGTATTTCCGTTTGTTTCGTGGCGGTTTGAAAAATCCAAAAGATATGTTTTTCGGATACTTGGATTTCACTGGAAAGTGGTAGTACCACAGATCGGTAGTACCGTAGTTTTAACTACGGTAGTACCGCAAAATGGTATGATCGCAAGGTTGCGGTATGGTTTTTCCAGAGAGCTTGTCTTGGGGGGTTTTTTGGACTATCTTGAGAATCGGTAGTACCGGTGTGTATGGAGCGGTACGACCGCTGGGCGGTAGTATCGGCCCTAACGTGGAGGTACAACCGTTTGTGTTCTGGTTGTTCGCCGCTTTGGGGATTTGGCTAAGATTTAGATCAAGTTCTGAGTATTAGTTTAGTGCATGATGCATGACAGTGTTTATGCGTGTGTATAAGCTAATGGTTGGTCAAGTTGGAGAATTTATGCCAAGGAGACGTGTTCTTTGATCTTTGCATGTGTAGGTTGAGCGTGGAGACAATCATGGTCGGTGACGAGGAGGACCCGGGCTAGGATGGGGAGATATGAGGTCTAGGAGGTTGTGGATGTCACAAGGTGATTGGGATTGCGTTGGAACACGTGGAGATCAAAGGGTTGCTGTTGCGTGGAGGAGCTCCAGGAGGTGGAGTCCTGGAGGCTTACTTCACGTGATGAATATATGGAAGGAGTTCCATATCTGGAGTCTTAGAGATGATGAAAACCCAAGTTAGGAAAGGGTTTCGGGTCCCTTGATTCACGGATGAAAAAGAGTCCGTGTCCGTGTCATTGTGGTACACGTTCAGGACTCTAGGGTATAAATAGACGAGGGGTTAGGTGCTAACCTCACGGCTGGGAGAGGTGTCTTTTCCCAAAGCTTTTTTAAAGAGCTTTGTGAAGGCTTCTGTGGGAGGCTTTTAGGGACTCTCTGTGTATAATGCACTAGTCTAGGATCACGCTAGTGCACACAGTGGCAACATTAGTGAAATGTCATTTCCATATATAAAGACAACTAATAAATAGGCAAATAACAATAAACATCAGAGTAAAGACCTTATGGTCAAAGCTTACAATTAATGCTTCAGAGGGCAAATAGCTCAATGAAGCTGCAGCAGAACAAAATAGAATAACTTCAGTGATGCCCATCCATATGCCCATAGACAATCGGCTGGGGTGCGCGACCTAGTTCTCCACGATCCTTGAAGTAAACCTTGTTGACTGACGATCCCTTCACTTCTGCTTGATTTAATAAAGCAAACATGAGTACACACCGTACTCGCAAGTCATACCATAGAATGCAAATTATAGATGCAGGCTTATTCCAAAGGAATGGCTTCTGTGGTTCTTTTGCAGAAATGCAACATTTGCAATTGAATACAAATAATAGATTGAAAGCATACGTAAAACAAATACCTGTAATAATTTTTATCATTTGTTTTCACAAAGACTCATAGCCTAATCAAGTTATTCACACAGCTGCGTAAGTTACCTCACACAGCTATCCCATCCCAAGTTTTTATAAAAAATCTACCCCTCGTGTGAAATCCCTGAGCATATCCATGACCGTGGACGCGGCTATTCGAATAGATTTGTTTAACACTCAGTAGAGGTTGTACACTTTACCCACAAGATGCAATCAACTTGTACGGAGCTGATCACAACAAAACCTTTCAGAAACTACATCTCAACATTGACACTCCCGGTATGCTTAGCCACCACAGACGCACACCGTTGGACAGGGAAACAACGAACTGCCCCGCGATGCGACTACTTGGTAGTACACACCTCCACCCAATCTGACACAGCTAACCTACAACCTGAGTAATCAATGTCAAGACTCCATAACTTACTAAGTTAGGCCCGCCCCATACCAGGCATGTGGTTGTATGAAAGGCCCAGTTCAATGGTGGACAAGGTTAAGTCCTTAATTGACCGAGGCAAGACTTCCAAATTCTAACCTATCATTTCCGCCAACATAGATCCACCATAAAAGTATATCAGACCACTTGCCCCCATCCAAAACCTTTTCCCACCCTGTTGGTTAAGTGTAACATATGCCATCAACAAGTAATAGCACATAGTACACACAATTTTATCAAATGGTTCCATAGTCACTTAGTCAAGTTTATTATTGCGACTCACATGAAATGATGACTCGTAGCATGGCTAAGCAATCTAATCGCATCTAACCATCACACGTTGGTAATATAATAGCACCAACTAAATAAACCAAACTAGGGTGACAAAAGATTATGGTATACAATTAGACAAGGAGGTCATAACAAATTGGATATTAACTAATCCCAAAGACATTGAAATAAATAATTAAAGTAAATGCAATAATTTGAATCAAAATAATTTTTGAAAACTGGGTTCAATATGATCAAAGGTATAACTTGCCTTGAGATAGGTCTAAGTACTGATCCTGCTCTTGAGGTGTTCCTTCTTCTTCAAATCTTCTCGAAGTATCGACGGCTACTCGCAAACGAAAGCAAATAAACAAAACAAATAAATAATAGAGGCAAAATAAACTCCAAAAATTAAAGAAAAATCTCAGATAGATATATCTGGAATTTAGATGAATTTATAAATTTGAATGGGCTCAATCGGAGTTTGGATGCAAAAGATACGAGCTTGGGAAGTTTGAAATCTAAAGAAAACCCTAAAACTGGATTATTCCGAATTTCTGAATTATTCCTTAAAAGAAAAATCAGATTATTGCACAACGATGACGTCAGCGCTCGGAATTAAGAAATTAAAAAGAAAATTTGACATGTGGGACCCACACGTCAGTGAGATGGCTCACGATGAACTCGGTCCACCAAACCGATTGGATCTGGAGATCGAGTGAGGTGGCACGCTGGTGTGTTGGCGGCTGACTCAGCGGACACGTGCGCGCCGCTTAGATGACACACGGACACAGAAGCTGAGGTGGCTTGCTAATGTGGACGCCACGTCGGATTGACGACGGCGATGGCTCGAACTTTGGCCGAAGCAGCGACAATGCGCTTCTCGGCAATGGATGGTACCAGCGTTTAGCCCTCGCTATTGCGAACCTGTTGAGGTAGCTCCGGGTGGTTGAGGACGACGGGGGTGGCCAGCGGTGAGCACCAAGCGGTGGAGGAGATGCGGTTTTGTCGGACGGGACCTCCGGTGATGGATTCGCGTCGGGAGAGGTCTCTGGAGGTAGCCCACGCGACAGTGAACCCGGCGATGCAGACCACGAGGGCAGGGAGTCACCGGCAGTGGTGGAATTGAAGAAAAACCGACGGCGGCGAAAAACCCTAAAGCTCGGATTAGCGACGGCGCTGAAGCTCTCGGGTAGAATTGAGCTAGGGTTTGGGATGCGGAGGAAAAGGCGAACCTCGAGGACCTATTTATAGGGCTGGGGCGGCAGGGGATAAGGAATCCCCAATTCGAGTCCGTGAAGAACACGAAAGAAATCTCCGGGATTCTTGGAGATAAGAAAAGATTTGGAGATAAAACGTTGCAGATATGGATGCGGGAGAATAGGAGATAGAGTTTGGCGCATTTTCTAGAAGAAATCCAGTTGGAAATACGTGTTGTCGTATGGAGCTTGGAGTTCTTCAATGGCGGATGGGCGCGCAGGGCTCCGCGAGGACGAAACCGAAACGGGAATGAAGGCCCGACGTGCGGGACCCACGCGACAATGAAGCGAAGGGGAGGCCACACGACAATGCAGACCGTAGGCGAGCCTTGAGGTACATGGATCAAGGCTAAGCGGAGCTGGGCCGAATTGAATAGGAACGGGCCGACCGGGTTGGAAATCGGCCCAAGGAGTTTTACTGAGATTTTAATAGGTTTTTCTTTTTAGAAAAATACCAGAAATCCGAATAAGCAACAGAAAATAGCAAATGAACTTGGAAAAATTCTAGAAAAATCTAGAAAATTTATCCAAGCACATAGAATCCAAATAAAATAGTTTTGACCATTGTTGATGTTGAATTTAATCATATTAAATTGTTTTGATGTACAAAGTCCATGTTTAAGCTTTTTAATTGAATTCAAGTAAAATCCAAATGGTGAATTTTCTCCTACTAACTATTCAAAGGATTTTTAAAGCTCAGAAAATTGGGATGTTACACATAATGCTTTAGATTTAATTGTTGAATATTTGCTTCCATTGTGTAGCATAGACTGTTGATTTGAATTTGGATGATAATGGGAAAGATCTATGCTTAGATTAATTATCTTTGATAGATGTCATTCTTTATATTGGTTATTTGTTTTGCTGAATATTGTTATGTTGGAATAAAATGGTTCGATAGAGTAGTTTAGTAGCATCCTAGGCTCTATGTTGGGCTAGGGTGTTACATAGGGAGGGTGGCCTATACCCCATTCCTAGTAGCTCGGCTACATCTAGGAAGGCCCTCTCTATCATCAAGCACAGCCACAAGCGGTTGCATTGTCGTTTAGGCCATCCCTCGTCCCCTGTGGTGGATTAGATTCTTCAGCGTCACAGGTCACAGTTTACCATTTTTTCATGAGTCCAACAAATCCTCTGTTTGTGATGCTTGTCAACAGGGCAAAAGTCATTAGCTTCCTTTTCCTCGGCCAAAAAGTGTGTCATCATCACCTCTTGAACTTATTTTCTCCGATGTTTGGGGGACTGTGTGCACCTCCTTTGGTGGGTTTAAATATTATGTGAGTTTCATTGACGATTTTAGTAAATTCACCTGGATGTATTGTCTCAAGAGTAAAACTGATGTCTATCCCATATTCATCCAATTCCAAACTCATGTTGAGCGCCTTCTAAATAAAAAATCCTACACATGCAAACCAACTGGGGAGGCAAATACCAGAAGTTGAATTTCTTTTTCCAACAAACTGGAATCACTCATCATGTTTCCTGTCCACACGCTCATCAACAAAATGGCTCAGCTAAGAGAAAACTGTTGGTGATATGCCCTAGAGGCAATCATATAGATGATTGTATCACGTCTATGTTTATGAGTTATTGAATAAATGTTAATCTGCTCCTTGAATGAATCATTGGTTATAAAGATTAATAAGTATGTGACTTGTTGGTGAAGCTCTTTTAACTTATATAATGTCATTCTAAAAGTATCCCTGGTCGGATGTCACTGGTCAGAACACTAGTGACTTTTCGACCAGCACATGTATTGATTGATGACCATGTTTCACCAGTCATGAATATAGGGATATCGAATCAATAATGTGAACACATAATGTTACCATTGTCATGAGACTGGGCATTAGAAGAAAAACTGCAAGAAGTACTTAGCAGAGATGAAAAAGAACAAAGAAGGTAAAACTTCCGGTTCAGGTATAAATGTTGTAGAAATTAATCTTGCCACTTCTCCGACCAGTTCTTGGGTATTTGATACTGGATCGGTTGCTCATATTTGCAATTCGATACAGGGACTGATAAGGAGTAGAAGTTTGGTAAGAGGCGATGTTGATCTTCATGTGGGCAATGGAACAAGAGTTGCTGTATTAGCTATTGGCACTTTACCATTAGCTTTACCCTCAGGATTAGTTATAGAACTAAATAATTGTTATTATGTTCCAGCCTTAAGAAAAAATATTATTTCTACTTCTTGTTTAGGAGCAGAAGGTTATGAGTTCAGAATAAAGAACAATTGTTGTTCAATTCATTTTGAAGATATGCTTTATGACCATGCTCCATTGGTGAATGGATTGTATATTTTGAATCTTAAGGATGAGCCTATCTATCACATTAATGCTAAGAGACTTCGACCTAATGATTTTAATCCCACTTTTATTTGGTATTGTCGTCTAGGTCATATAAATGAGAAGCACATGACGAAGCTCCATAAAGATGGTCTTCTAAACTCATTTGATTTTGAATCATTTGAAACATGTGAATCTTATTTACTTGGCAAGATGACAAAGGCGCCCTTCACGACCAGAGGTGAGAAGGCGAGTGATCTTGTAACATCCCAAATTTGGGTGTGTGTTTCAAATGTAAGAAAATGAGGAGAAATTAAAACTTTTCTTGCATCTTGATGTTTTTGGACTTTTTTGTAATTCTTGTAAAGGAATTGTGGGAAATCAAAAACCTAAATCTCCAATTGACTAAAGTCATGACCTCCTTGTTGAGAATCTTGTGTTCAACTCCTAGAAATATTTTTCCTTGGTTTTAGGGATGCTGTGTGACTCCTCTGAAAAATTTCATAATTTTTAGAAATTATTTGATAATTTTTGGAGGCCAGTCAAACCAGTTTGACTCTTGGTCAAACCCTAGAACAAGCCTTGAGAAATTTCTGGAGAAAAATACTTTGCATAAAAACCTCTAGAAAATTTATACAAGGTTTATCCTGGAGCTAGGAACCTCCAGTCAAAATTTCAGAATTTTTGGAGTTAGTTTGCTATCTCTAATTATTCTTCAAAGTTTCAGCTCAAAATTCAAACCTTGGGTCAAATCTTTTGGGTCTGAGTCGGGCTCGGGCTCGAACCCAACTCCTTTCCTGGTGCGACCCAACCAGCCCGAGCCCTCTCAATCGCGCGCGCATTCTCCGCCATTAGATCTTGATCTAATGCTGCTTGTGCTTTCCCGCGTTGTGCTCGGTCGCTTGGTTCAAACCGGCTCACACCTTTTGGTCGAGCCCAACCAACTAAGCGTACCAGTGGGCTTGGACTGTTAGATCTTAATCTAACACTCCAAATTTCGAGTGCCTTTCGGCTTTTCCTTTTGTCCCAATCAATCGCATCCGTCCATTTTCTATCCTATGGTTTGAGCTCGTACCGATTGGGTTAGGCTCAACCCATCTGTTCCAACCTAGTCCGAGCCGCTTTGAGTTTGTTTCACTGACATGTGGGGCCCGCGCCGCACCTGTTCATCCCCTACCTCTCGCCCACGCCATTGCCAGCGCACAAGCGTGGGAGAGCAGCGCCTTGTCACTTCTTTGAGTCCTTTAAACGGCTCTTTGCTGCAAGCATTTAATGCCGCCAGTGCTTTCGCCCCCAAAGTCTCCTTTGTCAGCTCCTCCACCTTCTTTGCTTGCCCATGGCATAGCATGGACCGAGGTGCACCATGGAGCTTTGCCTAGCTCATTTCCTTTGCTCCCCGGGTATAAAAAGCCCCCTTGCTCCTCCTAGTGTTCCTTTAAACTCCCTCTCAGCTTGCTCTCCACTTGTTGAGCTCAAAACACCAGTGAGCACTTGGCCACCATTGCTGGACCTTGAAGCTCCTCGGTGCCGACAAGGTTCCAGTGGTCTTTTCTTCCAATTTTTTTGCTCAGCCTTGAGCCTCTCACCACCGTGGTTCTTTGTCGGGACCCAAAACTACGGTTCGGGACCCTCAGGTTTAACGACTAGCCGGGATCATGCTAGTGCACACAGGTCAACAAAGATGGCAATCGCTCCATACAAGCTGGCGAATAGTAACATAAGCGGTTAACTTTGATAATCAAATAATGGTTTTGACCTTAAGGTCGAGTTTACAAATATTGAGCCACGCAGGGCTAACATAGGAAATAAACAGCAGCGGAAACATAAACGGTAGTGGCACCCCATCGATTCGCCACAGGCAACCGACTGGGATCAAGACCTCGCGATCAGGCACCTTCGATGTACTCGTCCTCGTAAGCTGGTGAAGACTCCTCCTCTGCTTGATTCGTCAAAACAAGCGTGAGTACACACCGTATCATAAGCCACACCACGTAAATGCAATGTATACATGCAAAGCTTATTACAAGAGAAAGGCATTTCATGGCTCTTTTGCATAAATGCAACTTTTGCAATTGAATACAATTTAATAGATTAAAGCAAGTAAAACAAATAGACGATAATAATTTTAACAAGTTATTTCACAAAGACACACTGACCCTAACGAGTTATTCACATAGCTAGATGATTTATTCACATAGCTCCCTTCCCACACGCTTTTATGAAAATCTACCCTAGTGTCAAATCCCGAGCATTGTCCATGATCATGACGCTGCTATTGAATAGATTAAGTTACACTCTGCAGAGGTTTGTACACTTTACCCACAAGATACAATTAGTGTAGCTAACACTAATCATAACAAAGCATTTCAGATACCTTATCTTACTATGCTAGGCTGTCTCAAAAGCAGACAAGTGGTCGACAGAAGCTCGATTCTTTAGAGCACATGGTGAGGTCCTTAATTGACCAAGGCAAGACTTCCACAAGCTAACCAAACCACATAGACACACAGATTATTATAGTTCACAAAGTCCACACAGTTCACACAGTCCACCCTTTCACACAGTTTCCACCACTTGCCCCAGTTCAAATCCTTTTTCCACCCCATTGGTTTTAAGTGCAACACATGCCACAAAGACACATAGTACACACAGCTTTTATCACATAGTTGCATATTCACTTAGTCAAATTTATATAGCAATCTACATGACAAATGATTCGTGGCATGGCTAAGCAGTCTAATCGTACTAACCAACCCACGTTGGTGCTACAATATTAACCAACTAATTATCAACTAGGGTGACAAGGATCATGGCATAACAATTACACAAGGGAGGCATATCAATTTGGATTTAACTATCGCACCCAAAAGCTTTTAAATAAATACTTGAATTAAGATGCGATAATTTGAATTAAAATACTTTTATAAAACTGGGAAGCAAAATGGTCAAGGGCATAGCTTGCCTTGAAAAGGATCTAGGAATTGATCTTGATCTTGGAAAGGTCCTCCTTCTTCTTCAACTCTTCCAAAGAACGTCGAAGTCTACTCAAACGACACAAACAAACAAACTAAATAAAAACCAGAAGCAAATAACTCCAATAAAATAAATAAAAAGCTCCAATAGATAGATCTGGATTTTAGACGAATTTAGGAATTTGAATGGATGGATTTGGAGTTAGGATTCAAAAGATATGAATTTTACAAGTTTTAACCTAACTCTTGAAATTTAAATGAATTTCTAATTTTAAACAAAATCAAATTTAAAAAATTTTGGTTTGATTAGCTAGATCTTAATTTTATATGAATTTAGAAATTTGAAACACCCAATTTGGAGTTTGGATGCAAAAGTTATGAATTTTACAAATTTTAAACCTAACTGTTATTTAACAATTTTCTGAATTGTTTTTCTAAAGGAAATTCTAATTATTGCGCAAGGTGACGCGTCGTGAAGGATTTCCGGAATTTAAAAGAATTAAAGAATTCTTGACATGTGGGACCCACATGTCGGTGACCTTACCTCCAGATGGACCAAGTCCACCGAGCCTTCCGACGAGAGAGGGGCCGAGGTGGCGATCAGCTGCTGCGTGGCGCCGACGCGCCACTCGGGATGACACGCAGCACGGAGGTCGAGGTGGCTCGTGACTGGCGCCCACGTCGGCGAGGACGTCGGCGGCGACGGTGGCGGCAGATCGATGGTCGCCGTGACAGCGGCGATCTGGTGGCGATGGGTGGTACCAAGGGTAGAGGGCGCTAAAGCGATCACGATGAGGTACCTCGGGTGGTCGAGGGTAGCTGTGGTGGCCGTGGAGGTCGAGCGGAGGAGGTGGTGCAGGCTCGACGGCGGCGGCTAGAGGCTCCTCCGACGAAGCGAGGCGAGCACCACCATGGCGACACGGCGAGTCCAGCGGTGGCGGCATTTACGACGGGGGGCAACGGAGGCGCGCAATCGAAGCTCTAAGCCTACGGTGGCGGCGAAGAACACGAATTCGGCGACGAGGAGCACGGAGGAGGAGTGAGTTGGGGTTTGAGAAAAGGAGGCGGTGCGATCCGGGGTGCCTTTATAGGGCGGGAGCTCCGAGGCGCGCTACGTGGAGGTCGTGGCGGCGGATTGCGGGCGTGGGCGCAACCGCCATGGGATGAGGGGGTTCTTGAGGTGGCGGCGTGGTCGTGGAGGTCGTCTTGCGCTCGCGAGGAACGGGAGGTTGAGGCGCCAGCGTGAAGCTTCGGCTGCCGCTCATATGCGGTTGCTCGCATTTAACCTTGAAGACGAAAGACGAAGACGACGACCATGTGTGCCCACCCGTCGAGAGAGAGAGAGAGCGAGGCTTGCAAGTGAGAATCGACCGCTGCCCGATCCAACGGTGGAGGAGGGTTTGGGCTGAGATGAACAGGATGGGCGAAGGAATTGGCCCGAATTCTATTTGGAGATTTAAATAGCTTTTTCTTTTTAATAAAATACCATAAATTCAAATAAGCAATGGAAAATAGCAAAAGACCTTGGAAAAATTCGAGAAAATTCTAGAAAATATATCCAAGCTCATAGAATCCAAATAAAATAGTTTTGACTATTGTTCATGTTGGAATTATTCATTTTAAATTGTTTTGTTACACAAGGTCCAATATTAAGCTTTTAATTTAAATTCAAATAAATCCAAATGGTGAATTTTCTCTCTACCAACTATTCAAATGATTTTTAAGGTTACGAAAATTGGGATGTTACAAACCTCCCCCTTAGAGGAATCTCGACCGAGATTCAAAGCTAAATGGAGAAAATTTCGGGAACTCGGCTTTCAACTCTTCTTCACGCTCCCACGTTGCTTCACCTTCCGAGTGGTGGCTCCATCGCACCTTGCAAAACGAATGCCTTGCTTATACGTCCGGCGTTCTGCGACATCCAAAATCTTGACCGGTTGTTCTTTGTAGGTGAGGTCTTCTTTAGTTCAATTGACTCTAATGGTGCTTGTTCTTCCCAGGACACGAAGACACTTCTTCAAGCGAGAGACATGAAAGACATCATGGACTCCGCTAGCGGCTGCGGCGGCCCAAGCGATAAGCTACTTCTCCACGGCGATCCAAAATCTTGAACGGACCAACATACCGAGGGGCAAGCTTCCTTTGGCATGGAACCTTTTCACACCTCGAGGGGCGAATCGAGATACACAAAATCTTCTCGCTCAAATCGAGATCACGACGACGCGATTATCGGCATAACTCTTTTGCCTCGTCGAGCTATCTTTAGCCTCTCTCGATCATGGACACTTGCTCTTCGCTTCTTGAATAATATCCGGACCAAAGATCAGACGTTAATTTGCTTTCGACCCGGTTCAACGGGGTTACGCAAGCACGACCATACAAAGCTTCAAATGGTGACATTTGTAAACCGCTTGATAAGCTGTTGTTGTACGAGAATTTCGCATATGGTAAACTCTTATCCCAACGGGTAGCATTTGCTAGGGCACGTGCTCTCAACATATCTTCCAATATCTGGTTAACCCTTTCATCGTCCATCCGTCTGGGATGATACGCGAAGATCAAATTTAGGTGAGTCCCTAAAGCTTCATGTAAACTCGCCAAAATCGGAGGTGAACCGAGATCCTCGATCGACACTATCTTCTTAGGTACACCATGCAAACCGACAATCTTGACATGTACAACTCGCTAGACGATCTCTGAGTACGTGGTTTTGTTGGTAAGAAATGGGCAACTTTAGTCAAACGATCCACTATTACCCAAATCGAATCGTAACCCGAGTGAGTCTTGGGTAAACCGTAATGAAATCCATTCCGATTTCTTCCCACTTCCATTCTGGAATCTTCAAGGGTTGCAATGGACACTGCTGGCCTCGATGTTACGCTTTAACTTTTGACACACGTCGCACAAAGGCATTTAACTCGCGACGTCTCGTTTGATTCGCCACCAAAACCTATTCTTAACATCCCGATACATCTTAGTACTACCAGGTGAATCGAATACTTTGAGTCATGGGCCTCCTTCAAAATCACCGTCTCAATCCATCAATATCCGAACGCAGATACGCTCATTGATCCACAAGATATCCCGGTCATCCTTTGTGAAGTCCTTGAACTTCCTTCATCATCTTCTTCTTAATGTCTGAGAACTCGAGTCTTTCTACCGAAGCCATGAATCTGCTTCTCCAAAGTGGATCGCACTTCAGGTCGCCACAAATCCTTGAGACACTACTTCTAGCTTGACACGAATTCCTCTTGAAGCTTGAACAAGGCTCTTTCACTTCGAGCATTGCGGTGACTCTTCTACCAAAGCATCTGCAGAACGACATTGGCTTTACCAGATGGTAATGGATTCCAAGATTATAATCCTTTATCAACTCTAGCCATCTTCTCTGTCTCATATTCAGATCGATCGAGTGAAAATATATTTCAAGCTCTTATGATCTGTGTATACCTCACGGCGACATCGATGAGGTAATGACGCCAAATCTTCAAAGCATGCACCACGGCAGCCTAATTCCGTGTCATGGGTAGGGTAATTTTCTTCATGCGGTCTTAATCGCCTTGACGGCGTGTTTACAGCTCTTCCTTCTTGCATCGGGACACATCCTAATCCTTGACGCGAAGCATCACAATAGATATCAAAATCCTTGCGAATATCTCGCGAGAATCAAGATCAATGAAGTCAAACGCTTCTTCAATTCTTGAAAACTTTCTTCACAAGTCAGTCCAGTAAACTTTTTTCTTTCTTCAACAATTGCGTAAGAGGTTTAGCAATTGATGAAAATCCTTCAATGAAGCGGCGATAATATCCTCGCTAATCCTAAGAAATCGCGAATCGAGTGATGTCTTGGGTCGTTCCCAATGTAATACTGACTTTTACCTTCATGGGGTCAATCACACTTCGCAATTGCCATTACATGACCAAGGAAATCCACTTCCTTCTTCCGTAAATCACACTTGCTAAACTTAGCATACAAGCGATGCTCCCCGAGCTTTCTAGGATTAATCTCGGTGTTCAAAGATGTTCTTCTTCCGACTTGGAGTAAACCAAAATGTCATCGATGAATACAACTACAAATTTGTCCAAATACTCCATGAATACCTTATTCATCATGTTCATGAAATAGGCAGGGCATTGGTCGCACCAAAGGACATGACTAGGAACTCATAATGTCCATACCGCTGAGAAAGCGGTCTTAGGTATATCCTTGGGACAGATCTTCAATCGATGGTAACCTCGATCGCAAGTCGATCTTCGAGAACACTCGGCTCCCTTCATTTGATCAAACAGATCATCTATCAGGGGCAATGGGTACTTATTCTTGATAGTGACTTCATTGAGAGCTCGGTAGTCGATGCACATTCTCATGCTTCCATCCTTCTTCTTGACAAACAAGACCGGTGCTCCCCAAGGCGATTTAACTAGGCCTCACAAAACCTTTCTCCAAAAGTTCTTCTATCTGTTTCTTCATCTCTACTAACTCATCTGGCATCCGATAGGGTCTCTTTGAGATGGGAGCTGTTCTCGCACTAGATCGATGACAAACTCGATGTCACGATCCGGTGGCATCCCCGTAACTCTTCCGGGAATACATCCGATACTCCTTGACGACCGCACATCTTCCAACGCGACGGTCTTGTGCTATTGACTAACAAATGCCCATTACGACCGAGGTAGCTAGGAACTCCACTTTGTTTCCTTTGGTATCCTCGATTATAACGACTCTTGACCACAATCTAGCGGCTTTGTGCTTGGTTAACCAATCCATGCCAAGGATGACATCTATGGTTTGGGTGTCTAGAATAATTAGGTTAGCTAGAAACTCAACTCCGACTATGAGTAACTTAGCCCCTAAACAACCCACATTAGAACTTAGCTCGCTGCTCAGCATGGACTAACAGAGTACGCTTAAGATGCATAACTTCCAATTTATTCTTGGTTGCAAAAACTCCAGAAACAAACGAATGCGAAGCTCCAGAATCAAACAGAACGGAAGCAGGTACTGAATTCACTAGGAACTTACCCAGTACGACGTCTGGTGCTTCCTGGGCTCCTTCCAAGGTGACGTGATTAACACGACCTCTGACAATGGACTGAGGCGCTCCTCCTGGTTGACTGGTTCCCTGAGAAACTCCTTGGTTGTTCTGCGTTGGGGTCTTGGCAGGTGTTGCTCCAAGGTTGAAGCGGACTGGGGTGATAGTTCCCTTCTGAGGACACTGATTAGCAAAATGCCCTGGCTGACGGCAATTGTAACACACTCTTGGTTCACTCTGCCGGTTGTTGTTCCTCGAGGTGGGGTTGGTGGTGTAGGGTTACGAGAATTCTGAACGAAAGGACGAGGTGCTGAAGGCGGTGCAGGTGTCCTGAAAGCACTCTGTGGCTGGAAACGATTAAACTGCTGTGGCACTACTCTTGCCCTCTGTTGTTGTGGCTGATGGCTTCCTTCTTGTCAATCATCCCACGCTATGTGGTCCTCCAGTTCCTTGCGCTTGTCTTCCATAACCAATGCCTTGTTAACCAACTCTGGAAGTGCAGGAAGGTGTGGGCAAGCGATCGATTGCGATCCGAGTTGAACCCTTCAGAAGCTCTGGCGAGACACACAAGAGCGACATCCTCTGGAGCATAGCGGGCTAGCCGAGAAAACTTGTTCAGTAGTCAACATCGACATACCCCTTGCTTGAGAGCTTGAACTCATCCTTCTTCAAATCCATAATGCCTTGGTACATGATCTCGGGCGAAAGTCTGCGGAGAATTCTTCCCAAGTGATATCTCTGCGGTGCTCCATGCGCCGCAAGCAGGTTCTCCCACCACTCGCCAGCCTACACCCTCCATCCGATGGGTGGCATACAAAACCTTCTCATGATCGCCGCATTGGGTGATCAGCAGCTTCCTCTCAATCACGCTGGCCAATCATCGACCTCTCTTGGCGTGATATGTCCAGAGAAAGTTGGCGGACGGGTCCTCATGAATTCACCAACTTGATGGTCCCCGATGACCATGAGCGATGGGGCTCCTCCCCGACGATTGTTGTTGATGTTGTTGTTGTTGTTCATGGTCCGCATCGGTTCATCATCGTATACATCATCGAGTTTGTCCGCCATGAAAGCTCCAAGTTACGCAAGTCAATAGGAGGTGCTTGGGGTGGTCTTGCTCCGTGAGGGGTTTGCTCGTTTCGCCGATCCTTGGGCTCCGGATCCACTTGCGGCAGTATGGCTAGTCCGAACCATCCGTGAGGTTCCATGGGTCAGATAAGGTAGAGAGCACAAGGTGAGTTAAGAACTAGACGGGGGAAGTAGATTAACCCAACAAACACATCTCAAGAAACTTCGAATAAAATAATCTTCATTAATAGCTTAATAGCATGGCTGCAACAAATGCCTAAGGGCTTTTGCAGCTCACACTTGCACACAGGAAAATAAAGCGAACCTAAGCACACAAGCTACCGCCTAAAGGGCGACTATGAAAAGGGAAACTGGCTAAGCCTGACTAGACTGGAACTTAAACTAACTACTCCTCGAGAAAGCCTCATGACCACGGCTGCGCTCCCGCCCGTGTAGACTCAAGTGAGTGGCATCCTCGCTAATCGGTTTCGATGTTCTTTAATCGGTGCAAGCAGAGTCTTTGAGTGCTGGTGCTGGTAGCTCCTCTGGTTGTCTTGAGCTCGACCGATCCTCTGGAATCTCCTCCGATCCTCTTCGACTTCTTTCGATCTTCCTATTGATCATCTTCGAGCTCATGTTGACCGTAGAGAGCGTGCTCTAGTACGGCGATCCTTTCCTCGGCTTCTTCCCAGGCCTGATAGGCGCACCTCAGCTCGGTGGCAGCCATCTCCAGCGACCCTTCTTGAGCAGCTGTGAATCGTGCAAGATGCACCACTGTGGCATTGCCCTCCCCGTTTGTAGACGGAAAGTGCGCGGATAGCTCCCCTGAAGCAGCTCTAGGATGGTAGCGGAAGACGGTGTTCTGCAGTTCTTCCGCGTAGATGTGGCAGACTCGGAGTATGGCCAAGCGTGATGACTCCTGGATTCCTTGCGTGAAGGTGATCCTCCTGACTGAGATGTCCAAAGGCTGGCTGCCTCTAGTGTTCCTCTGGCGAAACTGTCGGCGGCAGATCACACCACGATCTCGTCAGTTGACTATGTACTTGCTGCCACGATACATTGGGCAGTCGAAGCCTCCAAGTGTCTGCAGCAGCTTCCACACTCTGCGGCAAGTCCTCCGCTGCAATCTCCAAAGGTCGAAGGTAAGGCATCTGTCAAGACAGCATAAGAGGTAAGAACCACGTTAAAACAATGGGAGAGGAAAGAAATTCCAGCAATAGATGAGTCAAGAAAGATGTAAGAGGAGTTAAGCAATTCATTTAGTCTTGTAAGTTAATTTTCTCTTAGAAAATAATTTGGACACTCGAACGGCCAATCTAACTAAGGTCTAGACCTCTACAACAAGATGGCTCGATACCACTTTTGTCGGGACCCAAAACTACGGTTCGGGACCCTCAGGTTTAACGACTAGCCCAGGATCATGCTAGTGCACACAGGTCAACAAAGATGGCAATCGCTCCATACAAGCTTAATAGTAACATAAACGGTTAACTTTGATAATCAAATAATGGTTTTGACCTTAAGGTCGAAGTTTACAAATATTGAGCCACGCAGGCTAACATAGGAAAATAAATGCAATGAAACATAAACGGTAGTGGCACCCCATCGATTCGCCACGAGCAACCGATCGATCAAGACCTCGCGATCAGCACCTTCGATGTACCCGCCCTCGTAAGTGGTGAAGACTCCTCCCGCTTGATTCGTCAAAACAAGCGTGAGTACACACCGCACTCGCAAGCCACACCACGTAAATGCAATGTATACATGCAAAGCTTATTACAAGAGAAAGGCATTCATGGCTCTTTTGCATAAATGCAACTTTTGCAATTGAATACAATTTAATAGATTAAAGACAGTAAAACAAATAGACGATAATAATTTTAACAAGTTATTTCACAAAGACACACCTGACCCTAAAAGTTATTCACATAGCTAGATGATTTATTCACATAGCTCCCTTCCCACATAGTTTTATGAAAATCTACCCCTAGTGTCAAATCCCGAGCATTGTCCATGATCATGACGCGCTATTCAATAGATTAAGTTACACTCGCAGAGGTTTGTACACTTTACCCACAAGATACAATTAGTGTAGCTAACACTAATCATAACAAAGCATTTCAGATACCTTATCTTACTATGCTAGGCCTGCCTCAAAATGCATAAGTGGTCGTGACAGAAGCTCGATTCTTTAGAGCACATGGTGAGGTCCTTAATTGACCAAGGCAAGACTTCCACAAGCTAACCAAACCACATAGACACACAGATTATTATAGTTCACAAAGTCCACACAGTTCACAGTCCACCCTTTCACACGCTTCCACCACTTGCCCCAGTTCAAATCCTTTTCCACCCCATTGGTTTTAAGTGCAACACATGCCACAAAGACACATAGTACACACAGCTTTTATCACATAGTTGCATATTCACTTAGTCAAATTTATATAGCAATCTACATGACAAATGATTCGTGGCATGGCTAAGCGATCTAATCGTATTAACCAACCCACGTTGGTGCTACAATATTAACCAACTAATTATCAACTAGGGTGACAAGGATCATGGCATAACAATTACACAAGGAGGCATATCAATTTGGATTTAACTATCGCACCCAAAAGCTTTTAAATAAATACTTGAATTAAGATGCAGAATTTGAATTAAAATACTTTTATAAAACTGGGAAGCAAAATGGTCAAGGGCATAGCTTGCCTTGAAAAGGATCTAGGAATTGATCTTGATCTTGGAAAGGTCCTCCTTCTTCTTCAACTCTTCCAAAGGCGTCAAGTCTACTCGCAAAACGACACAAACAAACAAACTAAATAAAAACCAGAAGCAAATAACTCCAATAAAATAAATAAAAAGCTCCAATAGATAGATCTGGATTTTAGACGAATTTAGGAATTTGAATGGATGGATTTGGAGTTAGGATTCAAAAGATATGAATTTTACAAGTTTTAACCTAACTCTTGAAATTTAAATGAATTTCTAATTTTAAACAAAATCAAATTTAAAAAATTTTGGTTTGATTAGCTAGATCTTAATTTTATATGAATTTAGAAATTTGAAACACCCAATTTGGAGTTTGATGCAAAAGTTATGAATTTTACAAATTTTAAACCTAAATCTGTTATTTAACAATTTTCTGAATTGTTTTTCTAAAGGAAATTCTAATTATTGCGCAAGGTGACGCGTGAAGGATTTCCGGAATTTAAAAGAATTAAAGATTCTATCGACATGTGGGACCCACATGTCGGTGACCTTACCACGCGACCAAGTCCACCGAGCCATCGACCGAGAGAGGGCCGAGGTGGCGACTGCAGCTGCTGGGCGCCGACGCGGCGCCACTCGGGATGACACGCAGCACGGAGGTCGAGGTGGCTCGTGACTGGCGCCCACGTCGGCGGCGAGACGTCGGCGGACGACGGCGGCAAGATCGACTCGGATGGTCGCCGTGACGGCGGCGATCTGGTGGCATGGGTGGTACCAAAGGGTAGAGGGCGCTAAAGCGATCACGATGAGGTACCTCCGGGTGGTCGAGGGTAGCTGTGGTGGCGGCGCAGGTCGGAGCGGAGGAGGTGGTACGGCTCGACGGCGACGGCTAGAGGCTCCTCCGACGAAGGCGGCGAGCACCGGCACCGGCGACACGGCGAGTCCAACGGTGGCGGCGATTTACGACAGGGCAACGGAGGGCGTAATCGAAGCTCTAAGCCTACGGTGGCGGCGGCGAAGAACACGAATTCCTGGACGAGGAGCACGGAGGAGGAGTGAGTTGGGGTTTGAGAAAAGGAGGCGGTGCGATCCGGGGTGCCTTTATAGGGGCCGGGAGCTCCGAGGCGGCGGCTACGTGGAGGTCGTGGCGGCGGCATTCGCGGAGCGTGGCGAACCGGCCGCGGGATGAGGGGGTTCTTGGGGGTGGCGGCGTGGTCGTGGAGTCGTCGGCGCACTCATGAGGAACGGGAGGTTGAGGCGCCCAGCGTGAAGTTTCGGCGCTGACCGCTCATGGCGGTTGCTTTCGCGATTTAACGCGCAAGACGAAAGCGACGAAGACGACGACCAGAGCGGCCCACCCGTCGAGAGAGAGGCGAGAAGCAAGGCAAGTGAGATCTGACCGCTCGGCCGATCCAACGGTGGAGGAGGGTTTAATGAGATGAACAGGATGGGCGAAGGAATTCGCCCTAATTCTATTTGGAGATTTAAATAGCTTTTTCTTTTTAATAAAATACCGTAAATTCAAATAAGCAATGGAAAATAGCAAAAGACCTTGGAAAAATTCCAGAAAATTCTAGAAAATATATCCAAGCTCATAGAATCCAAATAAAATAGTTTTGACTATTGTTCATGTTGGAATTATTCATTTTAAATTGTTTTGTTACACAAGGTCCAATATTAAGCTTTTAATTTAAATTCAAATAAATCCAAATGGTGAATTTTCTCTCTACCAACTATTCAAATGATTTTTAAGGTTCTGAAAATTGGGATGTTACATTCTTTCCCCTAACTTAATTTTAGGTTGCTTTCACAGGAGCGGATTAATTTGGGTTTTGGACCTCTTCGGCCGTAATCACCCCTCTTCGTCCTCAGCTCCGGTAAGGGCTTCTTTCTTCAATTGCTTGCTCATGGACCTTCTGTGGGCCCTATTGAAGCTTTCTTGATGACCCAGTCTTGCTCATTTTGCTTAGACCGTCATCTCCTCGTTGTCGTCTCCATCGTCGGCGCTGTGCTTCGTCGCCGGAGTAGCCCCGACGTCCTCTGGTCCTCTCCGTGCTAAGGTAGCTTCGCATTAGTCCTTAGATGTTGTGGCACCGCTTCTCAGAACCGCTGCGGAGCTCCTTTGTAGTTTTCGTTTTCGGCCATGCGTTGCCACGCCGCCTCTCTCCGGCTAGCCGCCGATGTGGTCCTCCTCCGTGGTCTCCACCGCCACCAACGTGTGCGTGTGGCTATTACGGTCTCGTTTTGGCCCTTGGTCGGCGCCGGCGTGGTCCACGTCGCCGACGGCGAGCCTTGGAAGCCATCGGTCTTTTAAATCGGACGGCCGGCATCTGCGGTCGCACTCGCTAAGACAAAGATCGTGTCGTTAATTACTAATCATTGATTAATCTGTGTTAATGAATGCTTAGTAGTTAATGCCGCTTTAAGTTTGTCTCTGAGTCTCTGTCGGGTGGGCCCAAGCTTCTCGCGCACTGTGCGCGTCTTTAAAACTAAGATTCGGTCATTAACTCACTAATCATTGCTAATCATTGGTTAAGTAACTTAATGACCGTATCTTAAAGTTAACTTGGCGTCATCGACATGCGGGCTCGCTGAGTCTTTAAAGCACCCGCGCGCTTTAAACACCCGTTCGTTGCCTACGTGTCACCGGCGATGGGGCCCATCTTTTTCTCTCTCTCACGCGTGCGGATGGCTTCCATTGATCGTGAGTCGTTGATTCCATCTCAACGGCCCAGATCTGTTGGGCGTTCTCGACCACCCTTTCGCTCCGTCCGCGGCGAGCCGTTGGATTTAGATCAACGGCCCAGATCTGATGTGCCGTTCGGACCGCCGAACCTCAGCCGTCCTTTTGGAGATCTGCGGTCGAGATCTAAGGGACTTTCGGACCCCCGGACCTCCCGTAGCTTTGGGCCGTCCATTTTGAGATCTGCGGCCCAGATCGAGTGGAACGTTCAGACCATCCGAACGATGCCTCGCTCTGAGCCGCCCGTTTCTTGATCAACGGCCTAGATCGTGTGGGACGTTCGGACCGTCCGAAGTCGCCTCAACGTGGACCGTTGGATCTCAATCCAACAGTGGTTCTGTTTGGCTCTGTTGTGAGCCCATGCGTGTGCACTTGTGTCCGTGCGCGTGGGCCGTTGGATTTGATCTCGACGACCCAAGCTTTTCCTTTTCGGTTTAGTTTAAAGAAAAACCCGGTAAGAGTTATTTGTAAACTAAAAATTGTGTTAAAATTCAAAATTGCTTAGCTAATTCGTTTTATCTCCTTTTCAGTTGATTCAAATTTTGTTAGTTCTGGTTTTAACTAAGCTTTAATCTAAAAATGGTTGTAAGCTTGGTTTTGCTCCAGAAATTTGTGTTAGTAGATTTAAATTAAGATTAGCTTAATTTGTTGCATTAAAAATTCTTTTAACTTGAAAAATACATAAGTATTTCTCTGTAGCTCCTTTTTGAGTGAAATCAACTTTGTTGGTTTCCTCTGTTAGTAATATTATTTGTAAAATAGGTTTTAGGCATGCTACTATTTTTGTGGTTGCATTTATTTTGTGCTCCTTTTTCATGTCTTTGAAAAATCATAGAAAATGCATCCTAGCTCCAAATGAGGTGAATCAAATTGTGTTGTTCATCTCATGTGATGCTTTGTTTACCATAAAAAAATCTCAGGTGCAACACCTCTTTGGAAATTTATGCCAAAATTTAATTTCGGTGAACAAGACAGAGGTGAATTTTTCAAGATTTTTCCAACTGGCCAAACCTGTTTTGGCCATAACTTTTGCATTGAGAATCCAAATCAATTGGTTCTTATTGTTAAATTCCTTAAAAATCATGCTCTTCCTGCTGTAGAAATTTTAGAGCTTTTGGTGGAAGTTGGTTTTTGAGTCTTTCGGTGTTCTTCGTTCTTATCGGTTCTTTTCGTTCTTTCGTTAGGTGCCGACGAGTTCGTTGAGTTTGAAAGCGATTCTCTGCAGCAAGAGAGATACCAACAAGGCAAGCAATTTGATCATACTAATCCCATTAATTTCAAAGTACAAATATCTTGTTTACAAATTGTATGTATTGCATGCTCTATTTTGTTGTTAAATTATTGATCGATTAGTTGATCCTCTAGATGCATATTCTATAGGTAAATGTTTATCCTCTACTACTGAGCCTAGGATTATCTTGCTGTGATTGGAGTTCGTTGGATGAGCTCTTGTCACTTAGTAGTTGACGAGTTAATGTTGCTTAGTCATGCTTAGCTATCGGTAGTATTGGGCGGTCATCGACTTAGTCGATGATCTTGATCACACAAATCTAATTATTATTCCATTATGTCTAGCACTTGTGCTTTGTTAATTTGTAAAGTCAAAAACTGAAAATGAAAACTATTTTGGACTTGGGCACAATGAATGATGGTGTGATCTGTTGGTGTGTGGAATGGTGCCTAAGTCAACAAGGACCGAACATCTTGTTACACTAAACCAAGCAATTTTGCGTGCTAACCACACAAGGGGAATATGGGACCTCTCTTGGCTAAGTACTTTGGGAGGTGTTAATTAATGAGTCATTGGTGGTTGTTGTAAAGAAAAATATTTGTTGTTGGGAAAGGAGGGGAGCACCCGCAGTTGCTTAGGCTGGGCCGGTGCATCCTACTCTTCGTGTGAGTCCTTAGTGGGAGCCCTTAATGGCGGTCCACTAGGTGATAACCCCCATACGTGCGACTCTTAATTAGCACAATCCATTGGAAATGTCTCGTAGGACTTAGCCGTGCCGGCATACCAAAGGTAGTGTGCTAAATCATGTAGTAAAAAGGCGGTCTGACGTGTGGGTACATTGGTACACCCCTGCAAGGTATAAACTATTCGAATAGCCTCGTCCTAGGTGATGGACACACTTGGGGAAGTCTTTCGAGAGTTAGACTATAACATTTTTAATTAAAACTTGTTGTGGGTGGTATGAATGGGTAATTCATGCTATTGTTGTGGTGACTATTGGGTTAGTCACTTCCAGGTTGTTGTTGTCATTTATCTATTGTTATTATTGTTGTCTCACTGTTATTTAAACATTAAAAACAGATTGTAAAACTGCTTTCAAGTTATTGTATTATTGCAAAGGAAAATTGCTTTATGCTGAAAATAACCTACAGCCTACTCCTTTGATTAAAGCTTGCATGTAGCTATGTATAGGCTGTTACTTGTAAGTCTTGCGAATACATTTTTGTACTCATTTGCATTGCTAAATTGTTGCAGAGGAAGTTGATCCCCAAGGGATTGACTATGGTGATACGGACTTCGATTTCGACGACTAGGTTGGCGGCCCGGTCAGTTTGCCTTGTGGGCTGAAAGGCAAACCGTATGGCTTTTGTTATTTCCATCTTATGGCTTTTTGCTTCCGCTGTTATTTGGCTTTTAGCTGTGTTTGTGGCCGATTGGCCCTTGTTGTAATAACCTTATTATGTATATCTTTTGTTTAATGTAGTTTTTGCTTGGTTCCATGCTTGTATGGGATGCATGATTTTGTAAAATGGTGTATGTAGAGCATCTTCTGGGATGCACATATTTTCCCGAGGCACGGGATATTTTGGTTGTGATGCTAGGGTCAATTGGATGACTAAGTATTACAAGCTAAATACCCCGGGGTCTCACAGATCTACTGGTCGTAATACATTCGGACGTATGCAGACTAATGAGCACTTCGGCCAGAGGTGGTTTTCAGTACTTCATAACTTTTACTGATGACTTTAGTACATATGGCTATGTCTATTTAATGAGGCATAAGTCGGAATCCTTTGAAAAGTTCAAAGAATTTCATAATGAAGTGCAGAATCAACTTAGCAAGACAAGCAAATGTCTACAATCTGATCGTGGAGGTGAATATTTGAGCCATGAGTTTGGTGATCATCTAAAGAAATGTGGAATTATTCAACAACTCACTCCGCTGGGAACGCCTCAATGGAATGGGGTATCTGAACGATGGAACCGAACATTGTTGGACATGGTTCGGTCAATGATGAGCCAATCTGATCTTCCATTACAATTTTGGGGATACTCTCTACAAATATCGGCTTTCACTTTAAATAGGGTTCCATCAAAAACTGTAGAGAAGGCACCATTTGATATATGGACTGGGAAGTTTCTTGGATTGTCTTTTCTCAGGATATGGGGTTGTGAGGCATATATCAAATGTTTGACGTCTGATAAACTCACACCCAAATCCGATAATTGTTTCTTTGTGGGGTATCCTAAGAAAACTAAAGGATATTATTTTTATAATTGGGTTGATAACAAAGTGTTTATTGCCCGTAATGGTGTCTTCTTGGAGAAAGGGTTTCTTTCCAAAGGAATCAGTGGGAGCAAGGTGCAACTCGAAGAAAAAATTTGGGAACCATTTGAAAATGTTTCAACTCCAACTAAAACAAGATGAACAAAATGTTGTTGAACCTGTAGATAAGGCATCAGTCCCATGAAGATCTAAGAGGTCACATCAATTGCCTATAAGGAATGAGCATGATGTTTTATTATTGAATAATGATGAGCCTAGAACTTATGCAGAAGCGATGGTGGACCCAGACTCTGAGTCATGGCTTGAAACCATGAGATCCAAGATAAAGTCCATGCATGATAATCAAGTTTGGAACTTGGTTGATGCACCTGATGGTGTTACAACCATTGAGTGCATGTGGATCTTTAAGAAAAAGATAGATATGGATGGAAATGTTCACATTCATAAGGCACAACTAGTTGCGAAGGGTTTCAGACAAATTCAATGTGTTGATTATGATGAAACCTTCTCTCATGTCGTGTCGAACCAGGGAATGAAGGATCTTGAATTCTCTGTGTTCATATACTAGTTCAAGATTTCTAGTGTACACAGTCATACAAAAATGATATCACAAACATATCACGCATTTTATTAATAATAATTCAGAGTTTAATACAAAAGCGGCCTGAGGCCAAATAAACAAATAACACAACAGAAGAAAAGTAGTAGTAGGCCACACGATTCACCACAAGCAATCGTCTAGGGGCATAGCCTAAGCGTATGTGCCCTCACCGTCCAGATAGAAGTCTTCTCCTAAATAAAGATTATTCAGCAAGAGTGAGCACAACTTCCATGCTCGCAAGTTACACCCAACAATGAATTATGATGCATGCATAAAGTAAACAAATGAGACTGTCAAGGTTTATTTTGCATAAAACAGCATTTTTAGTTTAAATAATCATATTAATTTTCAAGGCCATTTTTATACTATATCTAAAATCAGATTTAAAATGACAGTTGTATGGTGGATAACCTCCAATAATGAATGGTGAAGGATACCCTTCTATCACATGGCTAATCGCCCAATTTTACCACAAGGATTACCATCCTAAAATCATTTAATCATTTTTAAAACCAAAAACAAAGTCTAACTTAAAGTGGCTTTGCTAGCATGTCCATGACCGTGTACGCGACTATTCGAATAGTTTTCTACTCTGCAGAGTTTGTACAGCTTTACCCACACGAGGTAATTTGCTTTTAATGTCGGCCAATTCACGCTTCCGAAGGCGTGTGACTAAGCAATTACCATGAGGCCTTTACAATGCTCTACCTTAATGTACTCATATCCGCTAAGGTTTCACTTTCATTGGGCTAACCACCCTCTGAAAGCCCCCTCTTGCGCCAAGTGGGAATTAATGTCTAACCGACACCCACACAACAATATGACACAAAAAAACATTAAGGTATTACAAATTATTTAGCCAAATCTGTCCCATTCTAGACATGTGGTGGTACGGTAAGACGTAGCAAAATACGCTCAAAGACCGGTCCTTAATTGACTTGGGCGACTTCCAATTTAAACCCTGGGCCTTAACCTTAACCAAATTAAGCCCGTGCATAAACCTGCAACCACCAATCATCCATTTCGCCTAGGTCCAAACCCATTTTTGATTTTAAGTAAAACTGTCTTTATAAATTCTCTATGGTAAAACAATACCATAGACTAAATTTTAAATAGATTTGAAATGATTTGGCTAAATCCTCCCAAAATCACAATTATGATCTAAGCATTGGCTAAGCACATGATTATTCTCAAAATTATTTTATCTAATGGTGACAAGGAAATGATAAACAATATTCAAATTGGCTATACAAAAGGAATTGGAATAACTAAGTATTTAAACAGGAATTAAAATAATTGAATAAAAGTATGCATGCAATAATAATTTAAAAACTGAATTTAAATAACTTTAAAATATTGGGATCAATATGGTCAATGGTACAACTTGCCTTCGTTGAAGTCTTGGTACTCTAGATCCTCTGAATGATCGAACTCTCCAAAGTCGTCGAAGTCTATACGCGAAAATACAACAAATTCAATTAAAATTCAAATAAATTCAAAAATACAATTTAAACTAACTCCAAATCAAATAATTTTAGTTTAGTTAGCTAGATTTTTAATTTATACAAATTTAGAAATTTGAATCGACGAAAACAGAGTTCGGATGCAAAAGATATGTGTTTTGGAAGTTTAAATCTACTAAAAACCCTAAATCTAAATTTAAATGATTTTCCCAAATTATTTTTCTAAAGGAAAATCCAATTAGTGCGCATGGATGACGTCAGCCCTACTAAATTTTCATTTTCAGCCAGAATTGTTTTAAAACCAAAAACCTACTCCCTACGACAGGTGGGGCCCTCTAGTCAATGGACCAAGCCCATGGACGGTCAACAGTCTACCACGGACCCGGCTCACAGCACAGTGCAAAGGGGTGTGGGAGGTGCTGCGCACGAGGTGACGTGGTGCCACGTCAGATCCGACGCTGAGGTGGTGTCACAGTGGCGTGCACGTGGCAGTGCCACATCGGACCGGCGAGGCGGCGGTGGTGAGGCTGCTCACAAATAAGCCACACCCGGCGAGCCATGCGGGTGTGCGCAACAGAGAGAGGGTGCTACGAGGAGTTCAACGCACTACCTTGTGGTGGTGGAGGGTGACTAGGTGGCCGGCGGCGACATGAAGGGCGGCGGCGCGTGCGGCTTCGACGGCGGCGAAGGGTCCTAGAGGCGCTCCGGTGAAGTGAGTGGGAGCACCAGCTTCGCGATGAAGTGGCGATGCCACCGGTGTAGACGGAGGGGGCGGAGCGGCTCCGGTGGCGGCGCAATTGAAGGTCGAAGCTTCCTCGGTCGCCGGCGAAGGAACTCAAAATTAGAGCGCTAGGGGAGAGGAGGATGGCAATGGGTGGCGGCGTTGAGTTGTGAGGAGGGAGGCGCACCCGGGGCTTCCTTTTATAGGGGCCAAGAGGCACCGGGGCGGCGTGGCGACGTGGAGATCGTGGCGGTGGCGGAGCTTAGGCGAACTAGCGCGGAGAAGAGGGGTAACGTGGGGGATAAGGCGGAGGTGGGCGGGGGATCGTGCGCACTTGCGCGCGGATCTCGCAGGTGGTTGAGGCGGCCATTTGTGAAGCTCGCGCACACGCAGCAATGGCGGCCTCGATGGCTTTGCTGTGCGGGGAAGAAAGCAAGGGAGAAGAAAGGGGCGTGGGCCCACATGGCGGCGAGAGGAAGAAAAAAGGAAAGGAACAGGGGTGGCGTCCGGGCCGTTAGATTTAGATTGGACGACTCACACCGATTGAAACATTCGAACCGCTCCGAACGTTCAAACACGATCGGGCCGTTCACTTTCAACCGAACGGTTCACATTGATGGAACATTCGGACCGTCTGAAACACTATCAAGTTCGGACCGTTCAAAATTGATCCAACGGTTGAAAAGTTTGGAGGCGGTTACGTGCGGGCGAGTGGGCCATGTAGGCTGCGTGTGTGCGCGAAAAAGAATTGGGCCGGAATAGATTCGGCCCAAACACTGTTGAGGATTTCTTTTGATTTAATTCAAATAATTTAAATAAACTTTGAACATAGCAGATAAATTCCAAAAATTCTAGAAAAATTCATAGAAATTCTTAGAGTTAATTTGGACTTAAATAAAATAATTCCAACTTAAAATTGGTAATCATTTTTGCACATAAATTTATTTTGGCTTTAAAATAATTAAGGAAAAGCTTTTAAAATTTCAGAAAATCCACAAAAATAATTAAGTTTTAATTTTCAACTAAAATTAGAAATTTTGGGTTGTTACATGTCACGGTGCTTAAGTCTATCCGAATCATTCTAGCTATTGCTGCATATTTTGATTATGAGATATGGTAAATGGATGTCAAAATGACTTTCCTAAATGGAGACCTAAGTGAGGATGTGTACATGACATAACCTGAGGGTTTTGTCAATCCAAAGGCAGCTAGAAAGGTATGCAAGCTGCAAAAATCCATCTGTGGACTAAAGCAAGCATCTCGAAATTGGAACATTCATTTTGATAAAGTGGTCAAAGGGTTTGACTTCATCAAAAACAAAGAAGAATCTTGTGTTTACAAGAAGGCTAGTGGGAGCAAACTTGTGTTTCTGATCTTGTATGTGCATGACATACTGCTGGTCGAAAATGATATTTTAATGCTTGAATCTGTTAAAACTTCATTAAGAAATAGTTTCTCAATGAAAGATTTAGGAGATGCAGCTTATTTCTTGGTATAAGGATCTATAGAGATAGATCTAAAAGGCTAATTGGATTAAGCCAAGATATGTACATAGACAATGTGTTGAAACGGCTCAACATGCAAGATTCCAAGAAAGGTTTCTTGCCCTTGGCACATGGCATTAATCTTAACAAGAGTCAGTATCCTACGACCACTGATGAGTGAGATAAAATGAGTAGAATTTCATATGCTTCGGCTATTGGATCTATCATGTATATCATGCTATGTACACGGCCAGATGTGTCGTATGCTCTTAAGTGTTACGAGCTTATATCAGTCGGATCCAGGTGAAGGTCACTGGATAGCAGTCAAGAATATCCTTAAGTACTTGAGAAGGACTAAGGATGCATTCATTGTTTATGAAGGTGAGGAAGGGCTGGTTGTAAATGGTTACACCGACACTAGCTTCCAAACCGACAAGGATGATTTCAGACCGCAATCTGGGTTTGTGTTTTGTCTTAATAGAGGAGCAGTAAGCTGGAAAAGTTTCAAGCAAGGAATGGTTGCTGATTCTACAATAGAGGCTGAGTACATTGCGGCTTCGAAAGCTGCAAAAGAGGTCGTATGGATAAGAAAGTTCATTTATGAACTGGGTGTGGTTTCTAGTGCTTCTAGTCCAATGGATCTCTATTGTGATAATAGTGGAGTCATTGCACAAGCTAAGTAGCCTACATAACATCAAAAGTCTAAGCACATAATTCGATGATATCACATTATTCATGAGATAGTTGAAAGAGGTGATGTGAAGATATGCAAAGTGCACACAGATTTGAATATTTCTGATCCGTTAACAAAGCCTCACCCACAACCTAAGCATGAGGTGCACACAAGAGCAATGGGTATAAGATGCCTATATGATTGACTCTAGTGCAAGTGGGAGACTGTTGGTGATATGCCCTAGAGGCAATCATAGAGATGATTGTATCATGTTTATGTGAATGACTTATTGAATAAATGTTATTATGTTCCTTGAATGAATCATTGGTTATAAATATTAACAAGTATGTGACTTGTTGGTGAAGATCTTTTAACTTACATGATGTCATTCTAAAAGTATCCCTGGTCAGATGTCACTGGTCGAAACACTAGTGACTTATCGACCAGCACATGTATTGATTGATGACCAAAAGGTAGCTTTCGGGTATCCTATAAAACATGCGGAGGAATGTGACTAGTCGGATATGGGATTTGCCCCTCCTAACATAATAGGAGAGATATCTCTGAGCCCCTCGATGTGGTCGGATAAAGAAAGTGCAAGGCCATGCCACTAGTGGTCAAAGAGTTCGACCACATGAAGTTATCCAACACTTGATCGAGAAAGTATTGAACGGTCCATGGATGACATAATATCTCACCTGGAGTTCAACTAGATATTGTGAGGCAAAGGGAGAATACACGAGAAGGTCATTCAGTTCGATCAGATATGGACTAGTTGTATGGAGATACGAGTTGATCGTAGGCTGGTCGAACATGATCACTTATAATCGTGAACTGATCATAAGGAATTACGGACTGGTCATGACAATATATGAACTGGTCGTATAGAGATACGAGCTGGTCGTAAGTGATAAGGACTTACTCGTAGATCATATTACATTAAGGTTCGTCCGATATAATTTGTGTGTATTCGGGAATCATTATATCCTACTAGGAACCGCTAACAACTCGTGGTCGAAAAAGGGTTTTCGAGTCATAACCGATTAGGCATGAACCTAACGGGTCGCACA
This sequence comes from Phyllostachys edulis, assembly GCA_036346405.1. NCBI lineage: Eukaryota > Viridiplantae > Streptophyta > Magnoliopsida > Poales > Poaceae > Phyllostachys > Phyllostachys edulis. Next base: position 4,967,269 of record CM070555.1, on the reverse strand, counting down.
CTTAACGGGTTGGAACAAAACGTGTTCGGATAGGATTCGTCATGGACACTATATAAGGAGATGCATGAGGCTGTTGGGAGAGATGTGAGATAATGTGAGTTGCTCCATCGAAACACTAGCCATCATCTTCCCGAGAGCTCTACCGTGTGACTAGGTGCTAGCACACCAGTGTACAGTGTTCCTTCCCTAGACTTGTGGATACCGTATAGGCCCTACTGCGGTTGCTGTTGCGCTTGAGGACGATCCGTGATCTTCACAAGGAACTACAAAGGTCGCTGGAGGAGACGATCGACTTACGAGGACGCTGGACGATCGACTACGACGACTGCATCGACGTACTCGACGTTGGACAATTGACTACAACAACTACATCGACATGTTCTATGTTGGATCAGGCTACTCCAACTCTTCTTCCGCTGCACTGCGTGTCTAGTGGTAACGATCTATAATCTCTTGCTTGCATGGCGTCCTATTTTACGTGGTAGAATTTTTGAATTACCAGCTAGTGTAGCCTACCTTTATCCCTTCAAAAACATCGTCATATTGTGGAAGTTGGCTTGTCCTTACACGCCTATGCCTCCATGCCCGTTCGTTTTTGGGACGAGGCATGCCAAACAGCATGTTTCTTGATAAATCACCTCCCTAGCAGGATGATACATAATTCAACTCCACTAGACCGTCTTTTTGGAACATCTCCAGACGATTCCTTTCTTAGAACTTTCGGGTGTGCATGTTGGCTCTGTCTCCGTCCATGCAATGATCGGAAGCTCCAATTTCGGTCTAAACGGTGTGTTTTTCTTGGTTATAGCTTTCTTCATAAATGCTACAAATGTTTGTATGTCTCTTTGGGTAGGATTTATATTTCTCGTGATGTAGTCTTTGATGAGCAACAATTTCCTTTTACTGGTGAAAAATCAGCACCATCGGATCAACCATTACTTGACCAAATTTTGATCTTTCCTCCCTTGGCCTCTGCAAATTTCCCTCCGATTGTGGGACGTATGGATGGTAGGGAGACTAATACAGGTACTGGTTTACTTGATTCAAATGTTATTGTGCAATCTGACCGGACTATTCAGCTGGATTGGTCGTCTCTCTCTGTGCAGGCTACAGGTGACTCACCTACAACAAATTCAAGCGATGACTCTAGGTGGGAGAATACGAGGACAAACCCAGGGGAGATTCGGTGGGCGATGCAAGCTTAGATCCCAGGGGCTTTGATCTCTCAGATCAGACACAAGATGTCCTATCGTCTGTCAGCACAAGTCCTATGGAGGATCCTGCCAGCCCCACACATGTATCTACACCATTGCTTCATCCCATGAAAACAAGGTTGCGGAACAACATTCGCCAACCAAGGATTCGCACCGACGACACGATGCAATATAATGTCCGCTGGCGTGCATTTCTTGCTGTGACCGAACTGACAACTCTTGAGGATGCTCTTTGTGACAGAAATTGGAAGGAGGCAATGGCTGTTGAATATCAGGCACTCTTAAAGAACAAGACATGGCACTTGGTATCATCTTAGCTCAGTCGCAATATCATTGACTACAAGTGGGTATTTAAATTGAAGAAGAAGGCTGACGGTTCTATAGAATGTTATAAGGCCAGATTGGTTGCAAAAGGGTTCAAACAATGTTACAGGATTGATTATGAAGATATGTTCAGCCCAAGGTTATGAAAGTCGGTCCTCGGTGTTTATTATGCGCTGACTAGGCGCTCCTCGGCCCTCACCCGTTGCGACTACCACCGAAGCGGCGAGCTAGGTGGGCCAGGCGCCTAGACGATGAAAGGCGGTCCTCCGTGGCTCTCAGTGGAGCTCGGCAAGGCGGGCGCCGAGGCGAAAGATAAAAAGACTACAGCGCCCGATGACCCGACTATGTTGTGACGCGCTAGGGTTCGGCCTCCCCCGCCGCCAAGTCGAGCTCGCCCCAGTTCCACCCATCGTGCGCCGCCGATTGGAGCTCACTGCCGCCAAATCGAGCTCGCCCCGCCGTCTCCACCACCGAATCGAGCTCGCCGCCTCCAAAACGCGGTCGTCCCGCCATCAAATCGAGGTACACCATACACCTCTTCCCTCTGCTCCCCCGCCGCCGACCTCCCCTCTCTGCTCTCGCTCTTCTCTGGTCTCCCCTCCCACCTCGCCACCTTCCACTCTCTGCTCCACCCTCGCACCGTCGCCTTCCTCTCTCCCCTCTCTTCTCAGTTCCCCCGCATCGTCGCCCTGCCCTCCTCCGATGGCCCCTTCCCTTCTCTGCTCCACCCTCGTGCCACCGCCCTCCCCTCTCTTCCCGCTCCCCTAGCACCACAGCTACCCCAGTCTTGCTCTAATGCTGCCTACTCTACCCCCTTCCCTGCTGATTGCTGATTGCTGAGTAAAGGATGTATGCCAGTGAGTCAGTGACCATGTTCTTCATGCTCTTCACAAGAAATGTGTCTGACCACCATGTTCTTCATGCTTTTGTTGACAAGTTCAGAGGTTTTTCTCTCAAAGGTGAAAGGATTGCTGATTGGCTGCTGAATATTTGAAGTATACAATGAGCTTTATCTTTAACATATTTTAGATCACTTTTGAATGTCTGAATGTATGAAGTTTACAAGTTTACAATCAGTCTGGTGCATCTTTTGTGAAAGGGCAGTTAGCACATATATGATATAACATACATAACATTGATGAATGATGATTGATGACTTCATTTGGTTGACATTCTTCTCTGTGTACAATTCTACTATGAATCTGGCAATCTACTCCAATACAACTGTTTATGTGAATCTGTGATATTAATTGCACTTGATATTACTTGCATGGTTAGTGTATGATTGACCGATTGTGAGCAGTGTATTGAGGTATTGTATTTGTAAGCACACATTAATTGAGGTATTGTAACACATTATGAGGTCCTAGCCTATTATTGCATTTGATATCCTTTGCAAGTTATACTTGTCCATTCATTTGTCTTGTTAGCTCAGGCTATCACCCTGTCGCTCACAACAATGCACTGTTGGCTCTTTTGGTGTCCACCAATTTTGTCGAGATTAAAAGCAATGTCAACGAGGGGTAGGACGACATTGAGTTCGAGTCCAACCAAGATGAAGTGGTTGTTACCAGGAATTATGAGGAGGAGGAGGACGAAGACATTAACTCATGATTGGCAGATTTAGTCATCTTAGCAATTCATCATAACCTATATTAGTATTTTGCTTGCTATGTGGAGTTGGCACTGTCATGTTATGAACTTATTATATTTTGATTATTTTCTATGTCAAGTCTTTGAGATGTGTGGCTGCATATGTTTCATACTTTCATACTTTCATTCATTCATAAATCATAAATCATTCATACATTCTTTCTCACACAACACAGTAGCAAAATAACTCATCATTTATTAAATATGCATGTTTACATCATTATTTGATTACAATACATACATGTTTACATCAAGCTCTTGGAGCCTTGGAGGGGAGATAATAATATAATATACATGACTACATCAAATTGCACATGTCTTCTTCTTCAGGTAATTTTCCTTATATCTTGCTCAATTTGATGCCTGATACTTGCTCAATTCATCAAATTATTCCTGTTGTGGGCTTATCTGCACCATAGCCAAGTCGGCCGCCTGGGCACTGCCTAGTCCACCTAGGCACTAGGCCCCAGGCCACCTAGCGCCTAGCGCTTTCTTGAACCTTGGTTCAGCCTGGTTGTGAAATTCACTACAATTCGTCTTGTTCTATCATTAGTGGTGTCACGCAGATGGTTGCTTCATCAATTGGATGTACAGAATACGTTTTTGCATGGAGTTCTGGAAGAGGATATATTCATGCGACAACCATCGGGTTATAAGGATCCACGGTTACTGCATCATATGTGCAAATTGGATAAAGCTCTTTATGGGTTGAAGCAATCACCTCGTGCTTGGTATTCTCGACTCAGTTCTTATTTACAAAAACTTGGTTTTGTTCCTTCCCGAGCTGACACATCTCTATTCATCTATAATCATGGTGGCGTGATCACATATATTCTCGTTTATGTAGATGACATTATTGTCGCTAGCTCATCTCCTCAGGCTATTCATATCTTAATTCAGAAATTGGAATCGGAGTTTGCTCTCAAGGATCTCGGTGATCTTCATTACTTCTTGGGCATCAAAGTATGTCGATCAGGGGAGGATCTCATCCTTGTTCAGTCCAAATAGTCCACCGACCTTCTGCAACAGGCCGGTATGACAGCCTGCAAACCAGTTATTGGTGATATGCCCTAGAGGCAATCATAGAGATGATTGTATCACATCTATGTTTATAAGTTATTGAATAAGTGTTATTATGTTCCTGGGATGAATCATTTGTTATAAAGATGAACAAGTATGTGACTTGTTGGTGAAGCTCTTTTAACTTATATGATGTCGTTCTAAAAGAATCCCTGGTTGTATGTCATTGGTCGGAACATTAGTGACTTCATCGACCAGCACATGTATTGATTGATGACCATGTTTTACTAGTCATGGATATAGAGATTATCGAATCAATAATGTGAACACATGTTAGAGAACATAAGGTTGGATTGACCCACCTTGAGATACTGTTGAGATTGTTATGATTTCATGTGTCATCAGTTGATCTCAAGCAATGTTGATGTATAATCCTTAGACCTAAGATCGGCATGGTTTCCTACTTGTGTAAGAGTACACTTTGAGGTTGCCAAACGCTACTCCGTAACTGGGTAGTTATAAAGGTAGCTTTCAGGTATGCTGTGAAACATGCGGAGGAATGTGACTGGTGGGATATGGGATTTGCCCCTCCTAATATAACAGGAGAGATATCTCTGAGCCCCTCTATGTGATCGGATAAAGAAAGTGCATGGCCGTGCCACTAGTGATCGAAGTGTTCGACCACGTAAAGTTATCCGACACTTGATCGAGAAAGTATTGAACAGTCCATGGATGACATAACATCTCACCTGGAGTTCAACCAGATATCGTGAGGCAAAGGGAGAATACACGAGAAGGTCTTTCAGTTCGATCAGATACAGACTAGTCGTATGGAGATACGAGCTAGTCGTAGGTTGGTCGAGCATGATCACTAAGTGGTTGAAACCTGGTCGTAAGGACTTACAAACTGATCGAGACCAAATATGAACTGGTCATATAGAGATACAAGCTGGCCGTTAGTGATATGGATCTGGTCGTAGATCATATTGCATTAAGGTTCGTCCGATATAATTTGTGTGTATTCAAGAATCATGGCGACTCGTGATCGGAATGGAGTTTCTCAGTCACAACCGATTACGTATGAACCTAACGGGTCACACACTTAACGGGTTGGAACAAACCAGTACGGATACGATTCGTCAAACATGTTCGGATAGGATCCGTCACGGGCACTATATAAGGAGATGCTTGAGGCTATTAGGGATATGTGATACACATGAGTTGTTCCACCGAATCCCTAGCCGCTATCTTCTTGAGAGAGTCTTCCCATGTGACTTGGTGCTAGCACACCAGCGTACGGTGTTCCTTCCCTGGACGTGTGGATACCATGGAGACGCTACTGCAGTTGCTGTTGCGCTTGAGGATGATCCACGGTCTTGACAAGGAACTGCAGAGGTTGCTGGAGGAGACGATCGACTTGTGAAGACGTTGGACGATCACCTATGACCATTACATCGACACGCTCTTCGTTGGACCAGGTTGCTCCAACTCTTCTTCTGTTGCGCTGCGTGTCTGGTGGTAATGATCTATGATCTCCTGCTTGCATGGCATCCTAGTTTACATGGTAAAATTTTTGAATTGTAAGCTAGTGTAGGCTACCCGTATCCCTTCACCAGTAACTTCTCCCATGTCAACAATAGAAAATAGTCAAAGTCTGACGGAAGAGAGTTATCAGCTGCAGAAGTAACACGGTACAGGAGTATAGTAGGAGCTTTACAATACCTAACATTGACATGACCAGATATATCATATGCGATCAACAAGGTGTGTAAATTTCTACATATGCCAATCGAACATCATGTGGGGACCCCAAAATTAATCACGTTTCAAATTAAGTAATTACGCCAAAGACGTAACCCTTAACAGGAAGCAAGATTAATTTAGAGTACCCGGATATGCGTCTCAAGTTAGCTCCCAGGATCAGCGCTAACTTGCACATATCCATACAACATTATATCACTTGCATACACGATTAAATTCTAACAAATAAAAATTAGCAGCGAAAAATATTAAGTAAACAAGAATAGAAAGTTAAGTGATAAAAACAACCTTCACAATGGTGCGCCACAACCACAAGGGCAACTAACTGGGATTAAAGCCAAAGTACCAATCGTTATCACCTCAACTATGACATTCTAACCTGCAACAAAGACAAGCTAACTGAGTACAAAAATGTACTCGCAAGACTTATGAATAACAAGTTTAATTAAATGCACTTGGTGTCAAAGGATGGCTAAAATGGTTCTTTTGCAGCGTAAAGCTAGGTTATTTGATGAGATAACTAATATAGATTGAAATTGCCATTTGACAAACATTTGAAATATGATATGATAGTAGGTTCTCCAATTTATGATCACTATTTTCAAGATTCAATCCTCAAGATAATCATACCCAAAGTGGCTACTTCACCAGGGTAAACTAACAACAATACATGAACTTCCTGTTTATGTTGACAATTCATTTCCAACCATACCCTTTCTTATTCCCAACAACTAATTGTGCATGGTTTCCCACAAGTAATGTCCATGACCAGGGACACGGCTATTCAAATAGATTTAAGACTCTACAGAGTTTGTGCTGCTTTACCCACATGATATGAATGTCTCTCAATGTCGGCCAATGCACTCTTCCGTAGGAGTGTGACTAAGATATTATAACGAGGCCGTTACAATGCCATGTGTCAACTATTAAACCAACCCGATGATACACACCATGGCAGATTATCGGTCGCCTGAACCACGGTTACACCTCGTTGTGTAAGTAAGTCCTTGCGAAGCTTTACCGCAAACACAAACGACCCTTAAAGGCAAGTAAGACAAAACTTAACATGCCCCCACTAGAATGACAATACAACAGTAACAATAATAAAAACAACAATTGTCAATCCATTTGTGGTTTGATAGCAGACACACTACAAATTAATAGGTCAAGCCTTCGCCATTAACCCAGCATGTGGATGCACGTAGGGCTTGGTTCAACACCATACAGACCGGTCCTTAATCACTCAAACAGGGCTACATAATTTCATAACAATTTCTCATCATAATCCTGCACCCGTCCAAGTTAAAATGTAAAGAACCCAAGGACCAACTTGTCCACAATAATTAGATTCAAGATCTGAACATAATCCTCAATTCCAATCATAATACAATTTTAACGTCGGCCGATGGACTAGTTCCATCAACCAATTTCGACTACATCTACTAGCATGACTAAGCATCGTTCTAAAAATTATCAAACAACCCATATAACATATAATCTTAATTATTCAAGGAAAAAGGCTTATCAATTTTCAAGGAAGGCTAATGCAGCAAGAGAACATTACTAAACTACCCAATTGACATACAGGTAATAGAAAATAAAGCAATGTATAGAATACTTGAAAATCAACATAAATAGTTTTTGAAAGTAATAGGAATTCAACGTGCATCAAAGAATGAAACTATTTGCCTATGTTGGTACCACTCGTAAATATTCTCAGAAAATACCCTCATATTGCACTCGCAATAAGTCGAAATCGTCGAAACCCTAACGAAAAGACGACATTGCAATAAACTCCAAATAAAATCCAACAATAACAAATCATTCAAAGAGCATATAATTCACACCGTAGGTAGATAAAGATTTTAAATGAAATTAGGTGAAATTTTCAGTTCATTTGGAGTTCATATGAATTTTCTACATATTTTCTAAAGTTAAAGTCATTTATGTACAAATGAAATAATTATCAAAATTTTATATAATAGAATCGTACTTAAAACCTAGTCCATTTAAAAGTTCATTAAATATGAAAACTAACAAAATTGATTTCATCCAATTTGGAGTTAAATTGAATTAGTTATGAATTTTCTAATTTTTAAGAATTTTTTGTGCAAATTTAAAGTGTTTCAAAATTTCTAATCAAATAAAAAAAAACGTTTCTTACTCACCCTCAACTAGCCTTAGACAGTGACAAGCGAGATCAGGGTCAAGGGTTTGACCCGGTCAGCTGAGCTCAAATGAACGCGCAATCTAGACAATACGTTTTCCAATACCAAAAAACGTAATTCGGTTTTGCGGTAATAAAGGTTAAGGTTACTTTCATGTTTTACACGTTCACTTAACCGGATCTATGGCCCACATGTCATAGGCTTGAAAACTTAAACAAGTTTTACTTAAATTTCCATTCAAGTTAATCACCGTGGGGCCTACACGTCATACAATCATTACAAATCTAATTAGTGCTAATGATGTCGTCATTTACCTAATGCTGCCAGCGGTTGAACGAAGCTCCCGCGCACGGCAGCACGGTGAAGAAGACGAACCAGCGCAACGGTGGTTCTCTAGGTCCGGGATCAAATCACACGGGTGCGGTGCAGCCTCGCAAATTCGATGGAAGTGGCGGGGAGACCCACGGTCGACGGTGGCGGGCTCGCGGCGGACGGAGGCGGAGCCAAAGAGGAGGCTCACGTGGAGGCGACGCTTCGAGCGTCGAGGAGCTTCGGGGAGGGCGGCTTCGGGATCGCCTGGTCACCAAGATCGCGAAGGAGCCGAAAACGACGCTAAAGGAGGTCGGGGACGACTGAAATACGGGCGGCGGTGCTTCACTGTTTCTGGAGAAGAAGAGTCCATACTCCCTTGAGGAAGCACCAAAAGCTAATTAAACTCGGAGGTAAGCTTAACAAGATAATGCGATCTTGAAGGACTCGATGGCATAGAGAATCACTCACCGGAGCACTTGTGAGCGTCACGGCCATGGCTACCGGAGCCGAAGACAAAGAATCAATCCCTGGCGATTTAGTGGATGGCAAGGTCTCGGGCCAGCAAAAACGGGTGCGGCGCACTGAGAGAAATCCGGAGGTGGGTTTGTGGGCTTGAGGGCGGCACCATGGTGACCCCTCTCCGATCGTCTTCTTCCTTAGTGGCAACGAAAAATGGAGCGATGAGAAGAAAAGAGTGCGAGAGCGAGAGCAAGAATGGGATAGGGAGCTTAGTGGAACTCATGCGATGCCTAAGGAGCTGACACGAGGGCACTACGTGGCGTTTCAAAGCTCGATGGCATGCATGCACAGCGCCAACACCGAGCGACACCGCCGAAGAGGAAGATGACCACCGCTCGGAGCGTGGGGCCCGCTGGTCAGTGACGGAAGCAAAACGGCGTGGTGAAGTGGTCGAGCCAAATCAAGTGACGCTCGGGTCCGGTCGGTGTGTGACGCGGCAACTGGCTCGAGCCCGAGTCCAGTCCGAACGGCACAAGTCGATGTGAGCCGTACGATTGGTATTGGATGGTCCAGATTAGTGGCTAGTTCGGATGGTCCGAACAGCACAAGTGATGTGAGCCGTTCAATCCACATTGGACGGTCCAGATACGCTGAGAAGTTCGGACAGTCCGAACGGCACAAGTGATGTGAGCCGTTCGATCCGCATTGTATGGTCCGCACGAAGATTGGCACGATCAGACCTGGTCCGAATAGCCCGGTTGGAGTTAGGGTTTTAAAATGGATTTTGACCGAAATGCAAAGAGTTTGACCAAGCGAAATGGAATAGAAGATAAATTTTAAAAATTCTGGAAAATTTTGTGGGTATTAATAGAATCAAAGAGGACTTAGGAAAAATAATTTCAAGCATTGTTCATACTAAAATTTGTCGAATTAAATTATATTTAAAAGCGCATTAGTGAAATGGTTTGAATTTTGGTGAGATCAAAATAACTTCTCAAAATTTGTTAAAAATAATATTAATTCATAATAAATAATATAGTATTTAAATAAAATATTTCCAACAACTTTTAATCATACATTTTTCTGGATTCATCTTAAAGCTTGAATTCAAGTTTAAATTTTGAAAAAGTTGAGACAAACTTTATTACAACAACCAAAGTTTTTACATTAATACAAAATTTACACACCTAACTCATGATATGCTGAGCTAATCCAACTTAAGGATTTTGAGGACCTTACACATCATTGGATAGCGGTGAAAAGAATTTTACGGTATGTATGACACACAATAAGTGTCGGACTCCATATTCGCAAGTCTACTCTGTTGGGACCCAAAAAATGCAATTCTGGACCCTCTGTGTATAACACACTTGTCCAAGATCACGCTAGTGCACACAGTGTCAATATAGATGAATATTGATCCACACAAGGTGAAATAATAGAATAAACGAGTAATTTAAATAACAAATAACTGTTGTGATCTTAAGATTGAGTTTACATTTATTAAGCCTCGCGAGGCTGGCAATAATGAAATAAGCAGCAGCGGAACAAAATAAACTTCAACGGAAACCCATTGATTCACAACAGGCAACTGACTGGGATCAAGACCTAGCGATCAGCACCTTCGTACAACTCCTCAAAAGCGGGCGAAGACTCCTCCACTTCTGTTGATTGATTATAGCAAGCATGAGTACACAACCGTACTCGCAACTCATACCACAAAATGCAATGTATACATAATGGCTTATTCCAAAGGAAAAGGCTTCTGTTGTTCTTTTACATAAATGCAACATTTGAAATTGAATACGAATAATAGATTAAACATGATTCAAAACAAACAAACAAACAATATTAATTTATCAATTGTTTTCACAAAGAACACAAGGTCTAATCAAATTATTCACATAGCAATATGACTTAGATCACACAGCTCCTTCCCAAGTATTTTATGAAAATCTAACCCTCGTGTGAAATCCCCGAACATGTCCATGATCGCGGATGCGACTATTCGAATAGATTTGTTTAACACTCTGCAGAAGTTGTACACTTTACCCACATGATATAACCAGTGTTGCAAGCACTAATCATAACAAAATGTTTCAGAAATTTCATCTCAAGCATTGACACTCCCGATGTGTTTTACTGCCGGTGCTAGCCCACTGAGAAAGTTAGTCCAACGCACATCGTTGGACAAGGAAGAGGCGAACCGTCCCGCGATGTGATCTACCAGCTGGTATTCCACACCTCCACCCATCACTGAGCACCTAACCTATAACCTGAGTAATAAATGTTGAGACTCCATAAATTACTAAGTTAGGCCCATCCCATACGAGGCATATGGTCGTACAGTTGTGGCTTAATTCAATGGTGCACAAAGCTAATTTCTTAATTGACCAAGGCAAGACTTCCAATTTCTAACTATACCACAAAGATTATCATTCTCAATCACAAAGCTCCACCATATTATATAGTATTCACCACTTGCCTCAGCCTAAATCTTTTCTCACCCTGTTGGTTAAGTGCAACATATGCCATCAACGAGTAATAGTACACAGCGCACACAGTTTTATCACAAAGTTTCATACTCACTTAATCAAATTCATATTTGCAACTTACATGAAATGATGACTTGTAACATGGCTAAGCAATTTACTCGTATCTAACCAACCCACATTGGTGCTATGATAATACCAACTAAATAATAACCAAACTAGGGTTATAATCAAATTGGATTAATAACTACACCCAAAAGCATTTAAATAAATACTCAAAGTAAATGCATTAATTTGAATCAAAGTAATTTTGAAAACTGGGTTCAATATGATCAAATGTACAACTTGCCTTGAAATAGATCTGGGCACTGGTCTTGATCTTGATGCACTCCTTCAAAAGTACCTGAAGAATCAACGTCTACTTGCAACCGAAGTAAATAAACAAAATAAATAAAAAATAGAGAGATAAAAAACTCCAAAAAATTAAATAAAAATCTCAAATAAATAAAGCTTGAATTTAGATGAATTTAGAAATTTGAATGGACTCAATCGGAGTTCGGATGCAAAAGATATGGCTTTTGGAAGATCAAAACCTAAAGAAAAACCTAAATTGAAATTTATAGAATATTCCGAATTACTTTTCTATTGAAAAAAATCGAAATATGACATAAGCTAACGTTGGCAAGGAATTTCAATCGAAAAGAGAAAGAAAAAGAAAATCCTTTTGACATGTGGGACCTACGTGTCATAGACACAGTGTACAGTGGACTAAATCTATTTAGGTTTGGATCTGAGGTTTGGGTGCACCGCCCACGTGCGCGCTGACACGGACGCCACGTAGGTGCATGCGCCGATGTGGTGCTGAGCTGGCGTAGACGTGGCGCGCCATAGTGGCTCAACGGCGATGAGGGATCTAGACCCGATAGCAACCGACGAACAGTGGTGAGTGATACGCGCACATAGAGAACGCTAATGCGAACTCGTTGGTGCACTTACGGGTGCTTGAAGACAACGGTGATGGCCGGTGGTGAGGTTTAGGTGGAGAAGAAGCTCGGGTATTGCTGAACTTGAGCTCTAGCGATGTATTGGCGACGTGGAGAGGTAGCCTGAGCGACAACTAAGATGATGGTGTGGTCGACGACGACAAGGCAGCAACGTCGGCGGCGCAATTCAAAAAACAAGAAGCTCGGCCGAAAACCCTAATCCTTGGATTGCGGCGGCACTAGGTCTTTAGAGGTGCGGCGGTTTGAGGGTTTGTGATGCGGGTGGAGAGGCCATCCTCAGGGTCCTATTTATAGGGGTCGGGTATGCACAAGATGGCGTGTCGACAGCGGAACCCTAAAAGAGTCCGGGGCAAACACAAGCGAATCTCAGAGATGGAAGGTGATACGGGATAAGATTTTAACCGAAATGGGTGTAGGAGAGATAGAGATTGAGTTTGGTACGATTTCCTGGGATCTTTTAGTTGGAGATTTGGTTTTGTCAGATGGAGCTTGAAGATGCAGCAATGGCGGATGAAACAGCTCGGCGCACTGAGGATGAAGGCGAGAGGTGGAAGGAGGACCTGACGTGTGGGCCCCACATGTCAGCGAGGCCTCGCGTGCGCGCACGATCGGACTGAAGTGAAAGGCCACGCGGGCCCACCGATCAGCGAGAAAGGAGGCGCGCATGTGTTCGGACTACAACGAAACACCATGCGGGCTAGCCGAACAAAAGAGGAAATGGGTCGAGGCAAAAGGAGATTCGGCCCATTAGAGTTTCTAAGATTTATAATAGGTTTTCCTTTTTAGAAAATACTAGAAAATGCAAATAGCAATAAAAAATAGCAAATTTACTTAGAAAAATCTAGAAATTATACCCAAGCACATAGAACCCAAATAAAATAGTTTTGATAATAGTTGATGTTAAGATTAATCATATTAAATGGTTTTGATATTAAAAGTCCATATTAAGCTTATTTAAAATTCAAATAAAACTCAAGGGTGAATTTTCCAACTACTAACTATTCAAAAGATTTTTAAAGCTTAGTAAATTGGGATGTTACATACTTCTAGTTTGGTTAGTGCATTTTCTGATGCAGATTGGGCAGGATCAGAAGATGACAGAAGGTCAACCAGTGGATTTGCGGATTTTTTTGCTCCAATATCATATGATGGAGTTCAAGAAAGCAAGTCACAATGGCGAGATCTAGTACTGAGGTAGAGTACAAAGCTCTTGCAAATACCACAGCAGAAATCATCTGGATACAATCACTATTGGGGGAATGTAGAATTTATCAATCACAAGTGCCTGTCCTGTGGTGTGACAATCTTGGAGCCGCATATCTTTTTGCTAATCCTGTGTTGTATGCTAGAACTAAACATATTGAAGTGGGTTTTTATTTTGTCCAAGAACAAGTGGCAAGAAAGATGTTGGAGGTTCGGTTCATATCATCACGAGATCAATTGGCCGATGGTCTCACCAAACCAATTGGAATACAACAACTGAAGATCCTACGACACAATCTCAACCTCACTGGTTGTGATTGAGGGGGAGTCTTAAACAACTAGGATAGTTATGTTTCCACTGTTGTTTAGTATTCCCATTAGTGCTGATGTTCCCACTAGAGGTAGTGCTAAGTATTCACACGTAAGAGTGTTCCCACTCATGTACTTGTATAGTGTTCACACTCATGTACTTGTATATAAATAGATGATCAATAGAAGACATCATGTGTGCCAGTTGCAAACCATTCTCTTGATATCTTTTAACACTCCCTACCTCTCTCGAGATCTGGTAGAGCACGAGATCGGTAATCAGCGGTGGCGGGTGGAGGAGGAGGAGAAGGAGATGGAGGCAAGCGTCGGGTTGGTCGTCGGCTCCCACAACCGCAATAAGCTCGTCATCATCCGTCTCGATGACGACCTCCAAAATAAATAAATTGGATGTTTGTTTGCATCAAAAGTTACGGCAAGAGTTTTTTTGTTGCAATGATGTTTTTGATTTGTTGCACAAAAGTAAACTTTTTGTTGCAGCCCCTTCACCATTTGACTTGTTGCATCATTGTCCAAAAATATTGCACAATTATTTTCAGTTGTTTCCACTGTTATATTCAAATGTTGCGATGTTGTAACATCGAAATTTGTTTGTTTTGGGATATTTGCACTAATTAGTTTTTGATGTTTCTACTGTTATTTTCAAATGTTGCACACATAAATTAAAATTGTTGCACACATTGTCCACGGATGTTGCATATGGCATTTTAGTTTGTTGGGAATACATGTCTTCTTTGGATTATTTTGTTGCAAATGTTTCCTCAAATTGTTGCATACATATTTCCAGATTGTTGCAATAGTCATAACACCGCATGTTTGTTTTATTTTGAATTTTTGTGTTAGTTGTTCAAGTTCGAAGAACTCGCTCAACGAGCGAGATTGGGCGCAGGAGTAGTTTGGGTTGTTTTGTTTGCTGTCGGGGGTGCGTGATGTTGCATAGAAGTCATTTCGCTTGTTTCGAGGATGAAAAAAAAACGTGTGAGATCAGACAAATGAACACTATAGTGCTAGATCGAACAACAATGTGTAGCATACGGCACTAGCGCTCAGATCATACTTTCAAGCACTAGTCGCGTCCTTGCTATATACATGGGTGGCGTGCATATGCGGATGTAAGGAATTATTGCTTGCATAAATCATAATGGGCGGGCGACATTACGCATGTGAGCTCATGCACGGCTTGTTGACGTACTACCCAACAACCTTCCTATTGGAGAGGTTGACGATCCATCGACCATTCGGATCCACTAAATCAGTGTTGTAAAAAACGGTCGGAACGGCCGATTAATCGTTCGTTTAATTGGAGTCGTTTAGCAAAACGTTATGTATACAAGAATCGGAGCACAGTAAATGTTTGTGAACGTCAAATCAGCCGCATTATCCAATTAGTCGGCCGTTTCCGTATAATCACCCCGCATAATCGACTTGTTTCCATATAATCGCCACACATTATCCGATTAGTCGGCAGTTGATGTGGAGTTAGCCATTAATGTTTTCCTTCCACTCGTTAAGCTTCTTCGACTTGTTGATGGAGATAAAAAGCCAGCTATAGGATTCATATATGGAGGTTTATTAAATGCAAAACGTCAGCTGGTTCACTACCTTAAAAATGAGCTGGAGTACTACTTTTACAGGGATAGAGCTGACATGGTTGGGTCTGAAAAGATATTTAGTAGCATTCATAAGTTTATTCAGTAATTTTATACTAACAAAGAAATTAAGACGATATCACAAGTTATCATGTACAATTGAAGGGTGATACAAATTTCTTTGATAGTATTGACAATATAATATGTTCAAATATCTCTGAAACTAGCATTATCATCAAATATGTGAGAACGCCAAATTGTCCGTGTAATTCTGATTAATCATTCGTATTCCGATTAATCGTTTGGCGGTACCCTATCCGTCCGAGAACTGTATTTTGTTTTTTACAACACTAATTCGGTCGGAGACCAGCATGCAGTCCAAACGCTTTCGGATCATACGATCCGCCGGAGTAACATGTTTGGCCATGGACAGACTCATGGTGATCTAACTAAGCAACCAGATCGATGCTTCGATCGTAACGAAGAACGCATGTCTTCGCATCATACCACATGCGTCATCCCTTCGCGCGCGAAGATCGAATCCTATCAGATTCACCAACTAATTAAAATTCACAAGAAAATTGCGTCGATCGATCAACTGTTTATGTCTCGTACGAGCGGTGCCTGCTCAACTGTTTATGTCTCGTACGAGCGGTACTTGCTTTTGCTGCCAGCCTAGCGGTGACATGTCGTTTCTCTGGGTGATGATCAGTCTAGCGTTAAGATGATTGCACTAGACAGTCGATTGCCATTAAAAACACACTTGCTAGCTCTGTTGCGTGAGTCCGCCATGTCATGCAGCTGCACAGCGCGGAAGATGCCGGATGCGGCCAGCCAACCACGCTGGCAGTGGGACCAGACACGCACCAACTCCCATCCTATCCTACCACCCACCCCCTAACCGCTAAAAAATAGTACCACCTCGATCGATCGATCGCCGCCTCCGCAGCTCTACGTCACAGCACACACCTCACACTAGCTCACTCTCCCAGTCTCTCACACTCACACTCACACGCGCAAGCACAACGACATGTGGAGCCTTGCTGGCCGCGCGCGCCTTGTTGAACTTCAGGTGGCCGCCACGGCGCTGGCCGTCCTCGCCTGCATGGCCGCGCCGTCGTGGGCGCAGGGGACGCCTGATGGCGCGGGCGCCGTGCCGTCGTGCGCGTCCAGTCTGGTGCCGTGCGGGGGCTACCTCAACACCACCACCACGCCGCCGGCGTCGTGCTGCGGGCCGCTCAAGGAGGCGGCGGCCAACGAGACGGCGTGCGTGTGCTCCATCCTCATGAACAAGGCCGCGCTGCAGGCGTTCGGCGTCGCGCCCGAGCAGGGGCTCCTCCTCGCCAAGCGGTGCGGCGTCACCACCGACGCGTCCGCCTGCGCCAAGTCCGCCGCCGCCGGAGCCGGTAAGCTAGCTCACTGCTCACTGCCGACTGGATCAATTGCTGTGTTCGTTTGCTTTCCTAGTGTAGCACGTACGTACATACGTCCAAACTCTGAAACCAATGCTTCGTTTAGCGCTAACAGTAGTAGTTGGATCAGATCAAGATCGATTATTCCTTACTCGAAAGTTTGTCGTTTGATGGACCTAATTTAGCTAGCTATTTCTCTTGTTTTTTTTCCATCTCTTTTACCGCCAATCTAGTACACTGTAGTTAACATCATGCAGAATTTCGTCTGGTGACAGAAGAATTGAGGGCAGAGAATTCAGTGTGAAATTCTGGATCTCATCAATCTTTTGTAGGATCAGAATCATAATTAATTTAATTATCGCCTGCATGCGCTACATCTCTTCATTCAACGATCTTCTTGTCAGATCTCAACTGATGAGATCATTTACGTCGTAATATAACGGCATGCTGAGCAATGGTGATTTGAATTCTTCTTGCAGGTGCAGCCACTGCAGGTAGTACTGCTGCGTCTTCACCATCCACGGGCACCGCTGCTTCCACAGGTATATCTGAACATTGCTGACTTGGTCTTGCCAGACAGTCACTTGCTCACTTCACTGCTGCTAGTGCTTCCTTTCATCACCATTTGAGCAATAACACTAGCGAATACATGCATACATGAGAGCAACAGATCAATTGGCAGAGTTTCTTTGATTGGTTGAAACTACAACACCTGTATAACACAAATCAGTTTCAGTTTTTCCACAGTATATCAATTGCAGAATTGGCAGTCCAAGCCCCCCTATTTGAAATCATTTCAAACTTAGCTGAATTTCTACTGCTTGTGACTGAGCCTTCTGTGCTGTTGCAGTGGCCAAGCCAGCAGCAAGCGGAGGCGCGACGCGTCGCCTGAGCTTGATCGGTGCGTCTTCCTTGGTAGGCTTCGGCTTCATCTGGTGGACGATTGTGGCGTAGAAATAGTTATTAAGGCTACTTCATGTTTGCCTTGGCCCTTGGGCGGTAATATGAATATATAGGATGGTGTCATAAAATTCTTTTGTGAATTGTTGTTCGTTGCCAGTCTGTTTCTCAGTTGAAGCGGAGTTGTCTAATTTTGTACTATCCCAATAAATATACCTTTCTTCTTGTTATTTTGTTCCGTGATCTTACTGCCTGTGCCTCTGTACATGGTCCACACATTCTGCCTCTGTACATGGACTAGTAATAGGTTTAGAAAGTCTATAATATTCTCACGAAAAAAATTACAGAGAAAAAATTATTATATCCTTAACAAATCTATGATCATATTTAATTTGTACTATCACTCCCTTGCTACCAATAAAAGGTATTGTAAAAATTCCCTTGATTTTTGGGGAAGAGTGTCCCCCTCGTGTACAAGCAGTTTTGATTTTTTTTTTTCCGACAAGCTCACAAGGAATGTTCTCTTCGTCTTTTCCTCTCTTCTCTCGTTAGCTGTAGGTGGTAGTTGAGTCGGTACATGCGTGCGATGCATAGAGATACAAGTCGCATTATACTCCATGAACTGAAATGAGACAACGGGTCCTTTTATTTATTTTAAGGTGTTAAGTTTTTGGTACAATACAGGTTTCAGTCGAGTGAATATGATTAATATGTCTAACGTCCTCACCTTTTTCTGAGAAGGAGCACTTGGCATTGTTAACTACTCCCTTCGATTGTAAAAAGTACCTCATTTTGATTGGGAATTTGAATATAGCTCACACAGTGTAAAGATATTGAAATTTTGAAGCAAAAATAAAAATGAAAATATGATGTCCAAGGGCTGCTTCATACTCACACTTTCTAAGGGCATGGTTAGAAGAAAACTACATGCGGAAGGGCTAATATATAATATTCTGCCACTCACTTCCTCTCTCTGCCACCAAGGCAGCAACCAACGCTTCCATTCCCCGCCGCCTAGCTCCGCCGCCATCCTCCACCAGCCTTGCCCGCCATCTCTCATCTCCCAAATCGCCACCCCCTTCACTGATTGTGCTTCTCTTCCAGCTCCTCTCCTCCCCCCCCAAATCGCGCCATCCCGTTCACTACTGCCACTTCTTGTACAGCCCCGGTGATGAAGACCTTGTTGTCGCCGATGGCACCAATTGCCTGTTACCCTTTACAACAACCTCGGCTCCTGCTTCTCTCTCCATAGATGCGAGGGGGAGGACGAGAATGGCATGCGATAGCGATCTGGGAGGGGATTGGCAGCGGAGGCTACGAGTGGGACTGGGGGAGGAATGAGATGGGTGTCTGCGGGAAGAGGGAGCGATGCGAATCAGAGAGGAATTTGGTGGGTGGCTGACTTTGTGGGCCCACATGTCAGGTCGGGTGGTGGGATGGCATAGCAGACGGATCACCGCCACTACCAACTCGTGCTTTTAAGCGGTAAAGAAAATGGTGGCTTCTCTCGACCCTGAACTCGGCGTTTCCGTTCTTCTTTCACTCGTACACCTGGACTAGCTGAATTGTCTAGCCTACCTGAAGGAACAGTGAAGTATGGACCAGGCTCCCCCCTAACAATGTAGTAGCAAAATTGCATGTTTAGTAAACCTTGGAGCAGGCAGATGACCCGTGCATATGGGGGGAGAAGATGCATAGGCTAAGCAAATTTCTTATTAAGATGAGAACATTGTCAGCCTATGATCTGAATAGTAACAAGTAAACGCCTTTTTTTCGAGAACGTAGTAACTGGTAAACATTCTGATATAAAGATCACATCTTTCAGTCCATGTAGGAGTTTCGTCAAACTACCTAATTTCTCCATCAATCCATCTATGTTTCCATCAAGGAAATACTGGATATCATAACTGACCTTGAGCGAAGAAAATCTTCAACTTCATCATCGACTAGGCCATCCTCCCGGTCCAAGTAAGAACTGCTATGTGAATCCCTCATTAAAGAAGACGTAGCATAAGGTCTGCCTTGCTCAATTTCAGAGACTAAACTTTGGTCTCTTGAGTGGTTCTTGCGTTTCTCGCATCTCGAGTCCATGCGACTGTTAGTTTAGTTCGGCCTTTCATCTTAGACTCCAGTTCCTTCTCCGTGGCACGCCACATCACATTAACCTCCACAACTCGATTTGCTGCAGACACACAAAGATAATCTCTACTACTTAAAAAAGGACTCGATGGTGGTCCATTCTCCCCTTTGCCTCCCACCGTCCCACATGTGAGCCACCAAATGCCAGCCTATTAACATGGAAAACCAACCTGTCGGCCCCGCCCCCGCCATCGCCACTCCTCCCCTCGCATCAGCACCGCCGCCGCCACATCTTTCATCCGTGTTGCCGCCGCTTAGCCTCGCCGTCATTGACTCTCCTTCCCTGCTCTCTCGTGCCACCACCGTGTCCGCACCATCTTGCATCCACACCACCACACCAGCCGCAATCATGTCGCTGCCCCCCCCCCCCGGGTCATCAGTTGTCCTCTCCACTTCTGCCAGCGATGTCAAAGTAGTCTTCATAATCATGTAGACGGCCTGGGAGGTGTACCGATTGCAAAGCAATGGAGACGGCCCGCCGATCAAATACATCGGGAAATTGCTTTGTGGACCGGTAGGGAAGGTGCCGCCACAGCCTTGCTCGCGCGTGACCTGCCCGAGGTTATGCCATGGTAGCTAGCGGCCTGCGCGATGACGACGCTGTTGCCGTCCGCTTCGTCAACAACCTGTGCCAGGAGTACCAAGTGCATATTGGAGATCAGTTACTTGGCAACCATTGAGCTTGATTTTAGTAGTTGCAAGCATGTTGACTGCAAAGCAGTGTCACTCAAGGTACGAACGTGACTGCGTGTTTGGGTGTTATGCAGGATGCTTCTTCACCCATCTATAAAATGAATTGTGCTATACTTCACATTTCCCTCCTAGTTCATCTCCTTCTCATATGCCCAAAGATCCATGTTTTTTTTAGAATTTATTTGTTCTTTACCTCTAGAGAATACATATTTATCTTATCTGTCATAGAATGGTTGCATGTTGGTCTTGGCAAGATAATACATGTTTACTTTTGTTTTCTTGCTAAATGCTCCTAATAAAGGATGAAGAATTGCAGATTTGACAGGAGTTAGCAATGAAGCTTCTCAGATATTATGAGACTTGGACGAGGCATTGATCGAAAAAGGCGTTGCCCATGAAGGAAGCTGATTTGGTGCAAAATTAACTGTGTGATTTGTTGGGTGAGCATTCATTCCTCTATTCTGAAACCAATTGTTGCACAAAACAAATAATAAAGATGATCAAGAACACAAGAACACGAGACATAAATTTTTACATGAAAAATCTTTGTGAGAAAAATCACGGACGCACAAAGGCGAAATAACTATATGAGGGGATATTACAAGCACAAGACAACAGGACTGGATTGATCGTCTGAAACGTGCAACTCGATGCATTCTCAATATGAGACTACAGGGGTATATTTATAGAGTGAGGAAGAAGAGTCCGGAGCGGACAAGAAACAAGAGTTGTAGTCGGTTGCAGCCCCTCGCTACATCCAGCGTGGGTCAGCTCTCTCCCTAGCTCCGCCTAGCACATGCAGGCCGGTGCAGTATCTGGCGTGGACACAAATCGAATTCGGTTAATTGCATAATTAGAGGTAATTTTCGGTTTAACTTAGTGAAAAAATGTTGGCAATTTGTATGATTCACACCACGAAATGATTTGAACATTCGATAATTGCACATTCAAGTGGTGCAAAGTATGGGTTCCTGTTGCAACCCACGGGAACCCGACTAGTTGATTTCAACAGGAGAGCAAACATATATGGCTTAATTAGTGAATCATCACGCAAGAGAGAAGAGACAAAGAAGCAAGTTAAGGTAGTGCATAGTTGCAAGTTCCGAACTGGCTTTACAACTGCAAGTTCTCAACACTGGATAAATGAAAATCTTTCATTATGGAGCATAGCAAAATGTTTCTTAGATACAACATTTTGCGATAACTGATTCTAGTTAATTAATCGGATTAGATAATCTTTGCGTCTACATTGCAGCAGCTACTGATGGAGAACTAACCAACCAAAGCCAAAAAAGCACATGGAAAAATTCCTCTAAAAAAGCACATGGAAAAAAAAGCAAGGATAAACTAACCTTGCTGAACTCCAAGAACCGCGGCGGCAAGGAACCGCTAATTGGGACGTTGCCTCACATTAGGCTTCTGCAGATAGGCCTGCACGCCTTCCTTGTCCGCCTGCAGCCGCAGCATCCGTGCTTCCTCGAGTAATGCCGCAAGGCGATTCTGTGTCTTTAAATCCATCGCCTAACTACGAGTTCAAAGGCTCTGGAGACTGGAGAGGAAACAAAAAAGAAGCAAAATTTCAGTAATTTCACGCGATACAGGTACCTATCGCACCTATGATTCAGAACAATATCCCAATTCCCAAATGGGGATCAATTCATCGATTAGAGCGTGGCAACCGGAGCATCATTGCTAAATACAGAGCAAAGGGACGAAGAAGGCAATAGCTAACCTCGATACACCGTCGGACCACGGCGGCGGCGTACGCGGTTGCCGGCGGCGATGGAGAGAGCCAGACGCAGCGGAGAAGGGCGGCTTGACGCGTCTAGAATTCTGGATGGCAATTGGGGAGAGAGAAAGCTTGGGATTCTTTCGCTCGATTCTTTCGGTTTTATGATGGATGGATAGGATGCTTCTCCGATTCGTATTGGGCTTCGGTTTCTGAATTTAACTCGTATTGGGCCGTTCGATTCGCCCATCCAGTTTCGGACTTCGTTTCCCTTGTGGTGAGAGTGAAGAATCCCAGCGCAACGCGATTCCGGAGAATTCCATCGCATTCGCTGCCTCGTGAAAATCCTCCTCTCCTCCCAAATCGGCGCGCACCGATGCGGCCGCCGTCGCCGCCGCGCTCGCTCGCCTTCCCGACCATCGACTCCCTCGCGGCGTTCCTCCGCCCGCGCCTGCAGGCCTCCGCGCTCGCCTCCTGGGGCACCGCGCCGGGCACCAAGACCCTCCTCAACCTCTTCCTCGAGCTCTCCCACGGCGACTGCGCGCTCCTCCCGGCCGCCGACCCGCCGCGGGCGCAGCACCCCGCCGTCGTCCGCGCCGTCCATGTCGCCACCGTCCGCATCCGCAACCGCAGCGGCGCGCACCTCGTCGAGACCCAGCAGCTGCTCTCCGACGGCACGCTCCGCCGCCGGGGCCCGCGCCCGCTCTCCGAGAAGATGCGCCCCGGGAGTCCCCCGAGGCCGCCGCGGCCCGCGCCGTCCGCGAGGAGCTCGGCGAGCGCGTCCGCGTCCGGATCCTGGGAGGGGCGGAGGCGGAGCCGCGCGTGGAGGAGCGGGAGTCCGCGTCCTACCCCGGCCTCCCCGCCAGGTACGTGCTGCACGCGGTGGACGCTGAGGTGGTCGAGGGCGTGCAGGAGGACGGCGAGTTCGAGACGGAGGAGACCGGCGAGGACGAGGGGGAGGGCGGCGGCGGGGCCATCACCGTGAAGCGGCATTACTGGAAGTGGGTCGACGACGATGAGGACCACATGGCCGCCGCCGCTGGCAGCGAGGGCGCGCGCGCGCAGTAGGATACTAGCATTATCTAGGAAGTGTCTGGTGACGTTTGATTGCTAAAATCTACTCTACTTGGTGTCATTCTGTTGCGATTTTGTTTGGCTTCTTTTCTTGGCAGTTCATGTGTACGATTTAGCGGTTTGATGTATGATTCTTGCAGTTGTGTCATGCACTAATAATTCTGTGTGTCCTGTGATGCCAAAAGTTTCTTCCTGACTGATGATGCCAAAAGTTTTGTTGCAGCGTTCGTTCCCCTCCGTTGCTGCCATTGCTGCAGCCACCAGACATGCAGATCTCAGTGGACATTCGATCGGCGAGCGTTGCCCAAATACACCAAAAACCTCGTGCGTGCCCTAGCTCGTGGGGGAAAGAAATCCTCTGGGACGGGGCCTCCGTGAGGCCCCGCCCCATCACCGTTGGATCAAGAGCCCATCACCGTTGGATCAAGAGGGGGAGCCGGGATGGACGGTGATAGGGCGGGGTCTCACGGTGAGGCCTCGTCCCACTGCATTTTCTTCCGCTCGTGGGTATGTATTCCACAAACTTTGGGGACCGGGAACCACAGGCCATGTACTAGTCAAACACGTTAAAACCTCGATTTTTTTTATTAATTAACCTTTTTTAATTTTTATTTTAAAGTTAATCTCCGACATATTTTATTTCCAATTCTGATCTCTTTGGTCACGTCACCACCCGTGGCGTAACAAAATAACACTATCACGTCAGCCTATTTTTAATCAAACTCTTGTCACGGAAGTGGCGTTGATGTTATTTGTTCACGCTACAACCAATGGCGTGACAAAAAGTGTTATTTTGGGGATTTATCCTAGCGTGTGCCAGTGTTGTTTTGTCACGCCACCACCCGTGACGTGACTAAAGGGGTTAGAATTGGAAGTAAAGTGTGTCAGGGTTAACTTTAAAATAAAATTCAAAAAAAGGTTAATTAATATAAAAAAAAAAGTTCTAAAACCTCTCCATCCTTTTTCTTCTCCATTTGAAAATCTGGGTACTTTTTAATAAAGGAAGATGGTGAAAGAAAGAATTGTTCAAGTCAACCAATCACAGCTTTCTAGCCAATATGATTCGCAAAAAAGAAAAAGAAAAGGGCGCTCTGTCCAATTCTACATAACAGGGCTGCAAAATTGACGTCGATCTTACAAAACAACGATAAATCAACGCACACTCAGGGCTTGATTGGAAACCTTTATCCTGGCCGGGATCCCAGCCGAATCCCTGGGATTGAAAGGCACCCGCCCCATCGAACGCCCCGTTTGGACGACGAAGGGAAGCGAATTACCTAGCCCATTCCCTGTCGTTTCCACGGGGAATAAATCATTGAGTGCTTACGCGCGGATTTTTTTTCTCCTCCGAGTCCTCTCGCAAGCCCGCATCGCGAACACCTCCCTCCATCCGCATCGGCGCCACGACGCGCCTCCCTCCCTCCGCATCGGCGCCTCTCTCCCTCCCTCCACTGCCAAGCTCTTCTTCCTTCCTCTCCGGCAAAGGCGTTTCACCGGTAAAGACCCCTCTTCGTCCCGCTAGTGTTCTTCGGCAAGTGTTTGGGTGCTAGATGATTTCCATGGGATTTTGGATCTGGGGGTTCTTGACTTTGAGAGCTCTATTGAGATCTGATTCTAGACAGTTCACATGATATCTGATGATTTCATATTTATGCATTTGAGTTTCATAATCTTTATTTGTTAGTTGTGGTGCCATTTATGTCTGATATATAGGATTAGGACTTCTGGAGTTCATTGTTTTTGGCCTGTGAACACATTAGATTACTTATGTTGGTAATCGGAACATTTTCACTAAGACATCTCTAGCTAGTAACAGTGAAGAGATTGAGATGCCAATTTGACTCTGCGGATCACCAAACTAGCTTAGGACTAATGTGTACCAAGCTAGCTTACTAGCTTATGACTAATGTGTTTCATATAAGATTTCATACCAGCTGATTTATTAATGTATTACTCTTTCAACAAATACATGGATGTATCCTGCCTTCGCTTAGTATTAGTCCAAATTTATTGGGAATAGTTTCTTCATAATATGTATCCATGTATGGAGAGTGTTGGCAATTTTTCCACCCATTTACCTCTGTTGGGGGAGAATTGAGTAGTGAGTTTATTTTATTCAGCAAGGGCTAATGAGATCACGGTACGCGATCCGTTTCCCCTGCCTGCGACGCTCGATTTGTTTCGTGTCCCGAAGTATGGCTGCGCTCTGCTTGTTGTTGTTGCTTTTGCTGATCGAGCCTTGGCGAATTTCTGGGCTTGACATCGGCTGGGGACAGGTATGTTTATTCTCCAATCATGGCTGAGTGTTGAAAGAATGTCCATTTTGCTTTGTATGGAATTTTATTGTCCACCAGAACATAGACTGAACTAATTTGATTCAAACTCTCTTTGGAAAAATATTAAAAAAAACTTCCCCTTTCATAAATAGCAAAGTGATGCATTCCATGTAAATTAGTTTATACGTATTCTGTTTCTAATCTTTTTAATCTACCAGTGTTTTCAGTCTTAGGGTCATACTTCTAATCTTTTTAATCTGCTGGTGTTTTCAGTCTTAAGATCATACAGATGGTGATATGGAGATTCTCCATGTTAATACCAATGCACTAATTATTGGAGAGCATTGTGTAGGGTAAATATTCTTCAACATATTAATGTCTCACCAAACATCTTTTTTGACATTGGGAAGTGTTGAAATTTTGCAGAGTGATATGCCTGGTTTAGCTTTACTTTTTGTATTTGGAGATTAAAATACCAAAATTCTCACCTTTAGGATGCAGACCTTGCTATGTTCTTGATTTAGTTTTCTAAACCAGATCAGAGACATAGTCCAAAGGGACAATTTATTTTGACAAAAAAGTTGTCAGATTTGCAATTGTCTTTCTACTAAATTTGTTCTAAAATGGTACTGTTCAAGTTTAATATACCATGTTCTCTAAAAAACTTTTTATACATTATGTACCTGCAGTTAGCTTCTCGAATGCAGCATGTTTTCCTTCTTACCCCTTTTTAAAAATATAGACACGGAAGCAGCTTATTGTTGAGGTGAAATAGACTTCACGGTCCAAGCCGTACACAAGAAAGATGCCACTGTATGTGCATGCCAGAATATTAATTCGTTTTCACGTGTTGCTTTGAAATGTAGCTTAGGTTTGTTGTGATAACATCCAATTACTCCAAAAGCTATTTCATCATACCTTTTATAGTACCGCAACGCATACACACACTTGCTATCATATTTTTTACTCCACTCAACACCGCGGGAAAAAAAAACCATGATGCCATGCGTTAGATAGGAGGCAGACGGGACGCAGCGGAGCGCGCCTATCGTCCTAGTTGCATGTATTTCTCAGAATGATTGCAATTCTGGCGTACATATTAGCCTCCCATGGTCATTAGCCTAATACACAACTACTCCTCTTTTTTTTTGTTTTTCTAAAATTGATGACGAGGTATAGCATTCACTAGAAAGGAAGATGAGCACCGTGAAATTCCTAGGAGGCTAAGACTGCAACCTGAGTGGGTCCCGTCCATAGGACAAGGATGTGTTTGGGTGTACGTATGAGTTGGTTAAAAAAAAATATATTCATGTGTTTGGTTATTTGAATGAAATCATCCTATTATAAATGATGAGATACAAATTTATATAAAGACCATCTCATCACATTCAATTCTATTCCACCAGCAAAACACACCCTAAGACAACGGGCCTTTTACCCACATCCATTTTCATGCTGAAAAGCTAGTTTCTTTGAAAATGAAACATTTTTTTATCTAGAACTGTAGCATCTAAAGTACTTGTATCCACACAAATAAAGCTAATTCATCTTCTCATGGAAGCTGTCGACTTGATCCCTAATTTTATCTTAATAAGGACCACAATGACGCACTAGAGATAAGGATGTCAATGTTATGAAAGAAAGCATGTGAAGAGGGAAAGGTAGGACCGTAGGAGGAAACCAGCCACTCACCGACCTACCATCATCTTACTCCGGGCAACACCCATAACACTGAAACCACGACAACCAACTCCTCTCCTCTCCTCTCCTCCCTCCCTCCCTTATAACCTTCCGCTTCCGCCGTCTCCTCCCGCAGAGCTTTTTAACCTTCCGCTTCCGCTTCCGCCGTCTCCTCGCGCCTCTGCCCGCCGCCGCCTCATCCATGGCCTCTCCATACCCTAACCCTAGCCCCACCTCCCTCTCCACGCCCCTCCTCTCCGACACCATCACGCCCACGTCCACGCCCACCCGCGTCGCCAATGGCCACGCGCAACGCCACCACGACGACGACGATTCCCTCCCCGCTGCCGCGTCGGTATGCGACGGTGGAAACCCGTTCGCGTTCCTCTCGGAGGATCGTCCGCCGCGGCCACGGGGGGCGTCCCCGGCCGACCCGTTCCGCAACGGGACGCCGACGTGGGGCGACGCGTACGGGTGGGCCAAGGCGCTGCTGTGCGCGCCGGTCGCGGCGGTGCGGCTGGTGCTGTTCGGGCTGGCCATCGCGGTGGGCTACGCCGCCACGTGGGTGGCGCTGCGTGGGTGGGCCGACGCGCAGGGGTGGCCGCGGGGGGGCGCCGGCCCCATGCCGGCGTGGCGGCGCCGGCTCATGTGGATCACGCGGATCTCCGCGCGCTGCATCCTCTTCTCCTTCGGGTGAGCAGCCGATTACTACCTAGATGATTAAACGCGATTAGCTATTCGAATCGAGTTTGGATCGGTAGGAGATAAGAAAACGGCTTCGCTTTGATCTGATCTGAGCATCTGGCGATCGATTAGTTGCTGGTTAATTAACTTTCGAATTTAGAGGTTAGATTTGGGTGGCGAGATGACTGAGATGAGGCATACGGAAGCTGTGGATGGATGACGCGATCGCGAGACAAGTGATTGGTTTGCAGAATTTGGGTGACTGGTTATGTGCGGCACGTGTGGGCGGGCCAATGATTTGTTTGGTGGGGGCGACGCTGTATGGAAGGTGAAGGTCCGTGTGTGAGATGTTGTTTGTTTGGACCTTGGACCTGCCTGCACTAATTGCGGCTGGGAAGAGACCGACGGCAAGGGGAATGAAGGGTATGGGTATCACAGTTAGCACAAGGTTAGAAACTGATGTTTGTACGGTGCGTTCGGTTAGCTTCCCTTGGAATTGTAGATCAAAACATGCAGCAGGGTGATGATGCCTTGCCGAGCTGGTTTGAGAAGCTAGTTAGAAAGAGCTTCAGACGAATTAGAAGAGGACAATTTTTCATTAAAAATACTAGAGAGTTTGTTTGTTTTAACCCTGTTAAGTTGAGACACGAATCAGGTGGTCCGTAGAGGTGTGTGACTGTGTGTGGTCTCTGGAATAATGCGGTACATAGTTCAAACATGGATGCTGTACATGCTGGAAGTTCAGGAACTCACCTAGCCCTGAATTCTCTTGTGGGGTGTACCCCGTACGTTGCTGGGAATTACTCAATTGGAGATTTCGGATACAATTATTGAGACCTTTAAACTGATGTGAAAAGAAGGGGGGCAACTTTTCAGGGCAGGTGGTGACTGGTGAGGAAGCACACAGATGCCTTGCTTATCGACATTCCAGAAAAGTTTGCCTCTGCAATAAAATGAAAAGCCAACTGTCAGAATATTGTCGTTTTTGTATTGGTTTACACAGTTACACAAGAATCGCAGGCATTTAGTTAAGACTTCAGAGCATGCAGAATGCTCACAGGTGGGTTCTAATATCTTCCTGTTTTTGTATTGTCTGACCTTTTGGTACAAGTATTTCGTTTTGCATCGTACTTTTCTTTTGGATTCTACAATTTGGTTTGGACCATGCTCCAAATGTGCTGGTTTCTCACTGGCATGTCCGCATTTGGAATCTTTTAAAATAAGCATTTGGACAACCCCTTTTGCTGCTTGATTATGCTGGGTTTTGAGTTTTTGACTGCATACTGTTTGTCATAATTTCTCTTCTTTTAATGCTAGTGCGTACTGTCTGATCTTTGATAACCACTCGTTTTCTATGTCAGGTACCATTGGATCAGAAAGAAAGGAAAGCCTGCGCCTAGAGAGCTTGCGCCAATAGTCGTTTCCAATCATATATCGTACATAGAACCCATATACTTCTTCTACGAATTGTTCCCGACCATTGTTTCTTCGGAGTCTCATGATGCCATACCATTTGTTGGAACAATCATTCGAGCAATGCAGGTATACGCCTTTCCATTTTCCTCTTAAAGCATCTCAATTTGAAAGTTTCCTGCAAGTGTCAAATTTACAACAAATGTATACCTATCTTCCAGGTTATATATGTTGATAGATTCTTGCCAGCTTCAAGGAAGGCAGCTGTGAATGAAATAAAGGTTAGAACGGTTCCTCTCAGCCCCATGGTTGCTCTGCATTCTTTTAGTTAATTATATCAAATTGCTTGTGTGGTTTTTTTTTATAAAGTCATGATGTTCTTTTTTTTAAGAAGAAATGATAAAGTCATGGTGTTAGGCGTGCTGTTATTTGGTAACATGTCACACGCAGGTTATCATGTTGCTTTCTCTTGTTTATAGCTGTTAGGGTGTCAAATTATCATTACTTGACACAGTTGACTTGTGATATAGAAACGATAACAAGAAGAAAAGAACACAAGCAAGTGCTTGCAATCGCCATTTTTGCGGCTTTTTTTTTAATCTATAATGTACATCATAATTGATTCTAAAAATCAGTAGCATGCAACTCATCCTAGAATAGAATTCAAGCAACATGATTGTCTATTAGTTATTTTGTTCATATGGTACATACTCTCTAGGATGTGCTTTCAGAGAAAGGCAGCTTGCAATAGCTTTCCGCGCATCCTGCTATTCCCTGAAGGCACCACAACAAATGGGAGATTCCTGATTTCTTTCCAACATGGAGCATTCGTACCTGGCTACCCCGTTCAACCTGTTATTGTCCGTTATCCACATGTGCACTTTGATCAATCATGGTAAGTTTTTCTCTATAGAAAGGCATGCTTCTTTTGTTGCCTCAACGCTGTTTTATTTGTGCTCTTGCTGTGTTTCAGGGGAAATATATCACTGGGAAAGCTCATGTTCAAGATGTTCACCCAGTTTCACAATTTCATGGAGGTACGCATTGCTTGCTGAGCTCGGCCTAGCAAGAGTCTCATCTTTCATGTCTTTTGCTAGTAACTACTTAAACGATAAACTTATTGTATGATTCACATAATTTACAGGTAGAATACCTCCCTGTTGTTTACCCACCTGAGATTAAGCAAGAGAATGCCCTTCCCTTTGCAGAGAAAGTAATTTTCTTAACTCAAATAAATTGCACGTTCAACATCTTGTGCATTGTTTACCAATATAATAGTAGCATTACTTTCTTACACTTATTTAATATTTTGCAGACCAGCTATGCTATGGCACACGCCCTTAATGTTGTACCGACTTCTTACTCATATGGCGATTCAATGATTCTGGCACGAGCAGCGGAAGCTGGAAAGGTAAAAAAGCTATTTATAGCATGATCTTCACTCTGAATTCATGTACCATTGCTTTAACCTTTGTTCCAACTGGAACCTTCCAAAATACCAAACACTAACAATTAACTGAAAATACGGGCGTGTCTTCCTCCCTCGAGTAGGATTTTGATCTCTAATATGCTGAGTTTTCCATTTGCAGGCGAATTGCTCAAATTACATGGTGGAAATGGCTTGGGTAAAAGAAGTAAGTCTTACCTAAATTGCACCATTGGCATGTGCATGCCAATGGAAAAATAACATGAGACTAAGAAATTATCTTTTTAGTGAAGTGAATAAAACATTGTGTTACGAACTGGGTTAGTGCATGATTTTTGATGTGTTTAGAGTATCCCTCTAGATGAAGCATAATTCATGATTGTGATATTTTATTTTTCATGCTCTATGCGGCGTTTTCTTTTGCATGTTGGCCCTTTTATAAGCATCGTGCATACTGCTTCCAGTAATGTAGTATCTAATTTTTGTATACACCTTTTCAGATGTATGGTGTAAGCACATCAGAAGCAATGGAACTCTTGGAATACTTTTTGGCTATGAAACCAGACAGCGAGTAAGTCCCCTCTTCTTCCATTAACAGACAACAGCCATGCTTTACCTATGGCAGGTTTACAGAATTCGATCGTTAAGGATGGCTATAAGAACGCAGCATCATATCATTTTTTGTTTACGAGCAAACATGTCTACTCGGTTCTATTATTCCATAAAACCATGATAAATGACATGAATTAACCCTGGCAGTGGACATGTGAAAGCGCAAGATTTTTGGGCTCCTTTTGGCCTAGATTGCAGTCCTCTATGCAAGAAGGTACTGACATTCTTCTCCTGTAAATGCTGTCGATGTTAAGTGAAGCCGTGCTCTTTGCTGAGTTTCTACATTCTTTTCAGATATTCCACTACTTGGATTTTGAAAATAAGGAGGCCATTACATTCCGTCAGGTATTAACTTGAATGCGACCAATCTCATAGCTGCTGCCCTGCACATGTGTTACCACACACTAACGTGCTAGTATGATGTGTGCAGTTCTTGATTGGGTGCGCGCACCTCAGGAAGCTGCCGTTGTTTGAGGGTGCCTGCGAAACTGCCTTTGAGAAGTGCAGGGATCCTGAAGCATCTGACATCTCCCGGGCGCAGCTAGCCGTTGTCCTGCGCCCGAGCATGCTTCTGCTACCTGATGACGGGGTAAGTTGGCCACCGTCGGTTCGCCGCGATGCTCTTGACATGATTTGGTTGACTCACCCCTCGCTGTGCGCTGATGCAGATGCTGAAGCTATTCAAGACGTTTGACGTTGACGACGACGACAGAATCAGCAAGGATGACTTCGCGGCATGCCTTGCGAGGCTCCCTTTCATGATCGCCCTTTTCGCCGGCCCGATCAACGGGGAAGTTTACATCGAGATAGATGGCTTGATCGATTGATTGATGGAGTACTGCCGTACCGAGGCTGGAGTTGTATCGCTGGGAATGCCTCCGTTTATTTAGAGAGACGATTCCACCACCACGCCACCGTCGATTTTTATCAAGAAAGAAGGACCAAACCGAGCCGATTCCTGCGTCGCGCAATTCAAAGCGGCTAACGGTTATAGTGTGACACTTTTGTTTCGTTTCTTCTCTTTTCTTTTCGAGGGTGTCTATAGGTAGAAAGTGCTGTGAGTCAGGTATACACACCGGATCCTGCCAGCATCGGTCGAACTGGGTGTGCACATAGATTTGTAACCTTGTCATGTAACAGAAATTTTGGGTAGGGAATGCAAGTACTGAATGTGCGAGTACCACGGTCTTCTCTCGTTATGTCTACAATTGAGATAATCTAAATCTGAGTGGGGTGCATGTATCATTGATGTATGCACGTGGAAAGCATTTGCAGAAGAGTCAGCGTGTCATGCAGTATAAAACACGGTGGAGGATGAATCATCAATTAATTGACAGCGTCTGTTTTTACGTCTTATGACTTCCTGTGAGGTTATATACACCACGGAAAACAAACAAGGGAGAGCTCAAAATGGGAAGGAAACGGCTCAAAGGAGGGCTGCTAAAAACAGAGGCTGAGAGCCGTGCCGCCGCACAAGACAAGAAGGCTTCTTTACAGTATATGGTGCTTCTTGTCCCTTCCTTTTTTTCTTTTCTGTTCCAAGATATCTTTACATCACAATGCACCTCTCTTTCTTCGACTCGGTTCTTGCCGGCGGTGGGACATTTGATCTCTACAGGAGTATCACCACGAAATATTCACAGCCAAGGAAAAGAAATAGTCAATATGAAATATGCATTCTGAATCTCTGATGCAACCATGAAGCATGAACCGATCAAGCATAAGAATTACTTATGATGTAGAAAATGTGTGAAGTAGGAATAGGTAAAGATACGCCTGGGCTTCGATGATTGTGCTGACCCCATAAGCAAATGGTGGAAACATAGTTTAAAGACACGATCAGGAATTATAAGAGGAACAACTGTGCCTGTCTGTTGCAACTAGTTCACACTGTAACTATGCTCTTTGCATGCTGTTCTCTGCAAATCACGTTACACTATTTAGGCTCCACAAATGTAAGTTTCATAATTGATTTTGTGCATTAGATTACTTTGTTGGGTTCACAGGTGCTTTGCGACATTATAGCAGCAGTATGTAGTGTTCACAAGTTAACCTTAAAGGACCACTGAGAACAAAACTGATTTGAACAATATGACTTCAGCGCTACGGACTGTGGTCATATTCGGCTCTAAAATAAAATGGCAATCCTAAAAAAAATACACGTACTTGTTGCAACATGCTATAACTGGCTGGCGAGTCCCACAAAAGTTTAACCATATAAAATAGAAAGCCCACCAACGGCGTCCTGACTATGGGATGATGGGTATCATACAAATAAAATCCAACAAATCTAACGCTCATAACAGGCAATACAAGGTAACAGGTGTTTGCTAGTTTATGCATTAGCTATACTAGCAAAATCCTCCAAAGCAAAGGAAACATACCCTTGGACCAACAACAAGTCCTGGCCGGCCTGTGCCATGTGATTGATTGGGTGTCTGCTGCTGCTGCTGCGGCGGCGGTGGCTGCTGTGGTGGAGGCTGGTATCGTGGAGGTTGCCGCTCAAACTCCTGTTGTTGAAGTGCTATAGCTAGCTCTAGATCAGAGCTGCCAGCGTAGAAGAAAACCAAACGCACCGGTTAGACGTTAGGTAATACATGTGCAAATGCAAGTAAAATGGAGATATAAACAAAACAAAGAATAGCTAGTGCAATTGTGCAATGATCACATGATATTTTTTACTGTACTTTGTCTGCAGCCGTGCGTTGTGCAATTCTCTTCCTTCGCCATGCTGATTATGCATTAGCTAAAAATATGCTTGACCGTAGTATTTAATTAACCTAATGCCCAGAAAGAACTTGCGAACATGTTAACTACATGTCATGTAATGATACAGCACATTAAGCAGGCACATGATCTCCATAAACCATACCTAGAGATTGGTCATTCAAGTAAACACTCAATGAATATTCCAATACAAATTTCAAGATCCCCAGCTAACCCACCAACTAGGCAAGGAACTAATAACGGGGCACTTGGTTCACAACGGACTGATGTGCAATAAACCAATGTCTAAAGCCTAAAACAAGCAGAATAGAGCCAGCCAAGGACTACAAAAAGCATAGCTAAGAACAACAGAGTGGAAAAAGACTATGAATTCAACTGGCACCACATTTATAGCTGAACAGAAACAGATGAGCACTTGTTGCACAGCACAACAACGTACGAGTATTCACATGGCTGCAAAGGTCAAAACTCAAAACGTTGTACAGCAGTTATTTGAGTAGGACCTACTATCTGGCCAATATAGCACTTGGTAAAAAAAATGCAGGGAGGAAAGGTATACTTTGCAGATGAGTGCGGTAGAGTGGAATTGTCAAATTGAGCAAGATAGTCCTGTGGACAGAATACAAGTTAAATTAGTTAGTATTATAGAAACCAATGAGAATCACAGCAGTCTATTAATGTTGCACATACAGCAGTACTCGTCATAGCCTGCTGTTCATTCCATGAATCATTTCTCGGAGTTTCAGCCTTAAATGGTGTGAAGTTACTAGTCAGAAAACCCCCATCTCCATTCACCTAATGATTGTCAATTGAGAACAAAATAAATCAGTAGCTTTCATTTCAAGCAAAAAAAGACGGTGGGGGAAAGGACTAGGATATACCTCATCCAACTTTTGCCATACCAAATCAGTTTGGCTGAAAAAACCCTGATCAGTTGCTAAGAGATATAGGTTCCCATCGTACTGCACAAAAAACATGAAAGCAATAAAAGCAGCAATCTAATTAAAGCAGTCCGTGACTATTAACTTAACTAATTATCATACCTTGAACATAGTGTTGAAGTGGTTATTACGGAAGAAGACGCAAAGCTCTCTTTCATTAAGACCCTCTTGTAAACAAAACAAACTGTAATGTTGAAAATTTGGCCACATATTAATTAATAATATAAATGAGAAAAACACATGTGCTTAAACCTATACAATAAATATGTACCCATAGAAAGTCAGCTGGTTTGCAGTGTTCCGCAGAAAATTATCAATCAGTTCCCCTGCAAATAAATAAACTGAGTGTAAAGCTAAATATTGTGCATAGAATATTCATGACCAAAAGAGTTTTACACATGTGCAACTGATTGATAACTGGAAAAATTCTCACATTGATGTTCTGCAGCTCCATTTTCCAAGCAATGGCTACTTTTCCCAGTCTTGTCGGTCTGCTCGGCGAGAACCACCTCACCCTCATACACCGGTTCCTGGTTTAAAAATACCATGTTTCCGGTGCCAAGTATGTGCTCTTCTCCTTGGTATATTGGTTCACTACCCTGAATGCTTGCAGACAAAAGTTCAGGAGTATCTAAAGAATCATTTTTCTCATCCAGATCTGTTGTAGCACAACTTGGAGTAGCTTGACTATTCACAATTGCTGAGTCACAGCTGACCTCAGTATTATAAGTCTGCTCATGAATTTGCACAGCGGAATGTTCTCTGCAGGTTTCTTTATTAGCTTGACCAAGATCAGCAGTAGGAACATCAGCTTGGTCATCGGGGGCAAAAGATTTATGAGAGGAACAAGCAAGAGTAGATTCTGAAGATTGAACAGGTATATCAAGGTGCTCTGGTAATATATTTCTTTGCCCATTGTCCTCTGGTTCTTTAGACGTCAAAGCTTGTTGGGGTTCTTTGGACACAACTTCAGTAACATTAGCAACAGAATTTGCGTTCTGTAACATAGAACCATCGCTCAAAGCATGGTTACCATGTTCCACTTTATTTGTTGGTACTCCCACCATCTCAGGTTCCTCTAATTGAAAGCTATCACTATGCGCCGTTTCCTCCATATTGGAGTATGAATGACTCTGTGAAGTGTCGAAGGAAACCGATCCATCAACGGCATTGGCGGTTTCAACTTTGGATAGATTAAGGACTCTCACTAGTTCCTCTTCTTCCTCACGGTCACCCCGTCTTATTTGCAGTTCAACTGGGTCTGTGAGTATATTTTCATCAAATGATCTCCCTCGAGAAACACTAGGTGAAGGAACCCCTAATGCTGCAGTTGTTGCAGCAGCAAAATCAACAGTTTCTTCCTCCTCCACATGTTTATTCTCTTCTACTGGCTTTCCCGACTTATATTCAGCAAGCCCAGAAGCAAGAGCGTTGTAGGACTTTGATCCAATGGCAGTAGCAGAGTCAGTATCCTAAAAATCAGTATGGATCACTATTAGCAAGTAGGTCGTGTTACAGGCATAACTAATAAGATAATTTTGCATCTATTTTGTAGACATTATAAATTCAAGCGGATATCAATGTTGAACAAGAGTGCATCTAGCACTTACAGACTTAGGCATTTAGAGACTATGTTGGTTAAGCATGACAGATTAACAAATTACCTTGCACAATATAAATAAATCCTAGAATAAAATTTTTTGGTCAGTACAGAAGCAATAAATCTACCAAACCTATGACAGAATTTACATATCATGTCTGCATAGTCTAAGTGTAAGCTTTTTCTGGAGCAACCCAGGCGACACCTGAATTGAAACACAAACATAGGCAAGAGGAGTAAAAGGATCAGTTGCGTCAGTTGACAGTTTTATCTCAATAGAATAGCTCATAACTACAACAGATAGTTCAGACTGCAGATTGGAATGTAGTAAGTGCAGTGGTGGGAGCAGATCAGCAGACTTAACATAAATAAATGCAGTGCTGATTAGCAATACCAAGGGACAGCAGAGAGCTCCACCATTTTGCTATGTGAATGATAATCAGTTTTCAAATAACTGCCTTTGGTTTAAAATAATAAACAACATAGTCGAACACCCAAAATTTTATCCCCATAACTACTAGACGTCATAGGCAAACAAAAAGACCACTGCCACATGAACATTCACAAACTCTAGCAAAAGCAGGGCAGTTCATCTTTCATACAGGGCGGACCTGCAAGCAAATTGGCTTCAGAGACTGAATATAAAGTCACATAAACAATACCTAGCAAAATATTATCGACTCTTGGCACTCACTGAAACCCAATATCTCACAATTCACAGGCACAAGCATTTACAGACAGACCGCAGATGAACAAAATCAAGACAATCTGTTCTTGGACATGCATAGAAATGCCTTTGTAAGGGGAAAAAAACATTTGCATGCTCTACATCATTCCTGAAAAAAAACATCTCTGGTTTTTCCCAGATATTGATGTTCTGCATCATTCGCCCATGTAATATATGATTTATCATTTATCCACATTGATGTATTCATGGACACAGTCGAAAATCATATTATTCAGCTTCGAAACATAAAAGTGGATGAACGAAGTAACCTTAAGGATCATATTCAAGATAGCCTTCAGGAACCTAAATGTTAATTTCTCATGTTCATGGGCCTACATGGACCTATATGGACTGTTCATGCCGTACGGACTTGTGGTGCAATTTACTAAAAAATATAGGGTGTTGTCTTAAGTTGTAGTATTTCAGTTAGGTTAGACAACCAGCCTTAACACATCTCACTAAGAACCAAGAAAAAATAAAGTTTAATTGTCGGTCATCAAGCAACCAGTTCAATATAATTCCTGAAACAATAAAACAAAGGTTTGCTTATGGGTCATTAAATAACCAGCCCAGTGTAACTCTTGAAACTAAACAGCTTGTATAGCACTACTCCAGCAGCAAGCACAAAGCAGAATCATCAAACGCAACCTAAATGATCAAACCTTTATTTAGACCCAAGTCTTAACTGTGTACAACTCGGTATCACACGAGAAATCAAGGGAACTCCTCCTACAACTGTGGGAAACCGTTGTTTGTAGCACTTCTAAGCAGGTTTTGATATTTGCGCAAGTTAGATCACATAAGTGACAAAAGAACGTTGTGCACAAACATCCAACAAACATGCATATTATACTATTTTTTTTGTGGACCTTGCTTACAGTCGTTACAGATGAAATCATGAACTTATAGTCTAATAGTCTATGGACTAAAGTAAACAGAAGCTACAAATCATTAAGCAGCATGAAGCCATCTCCGAGCAAAAGCATTCTGTTCCATGTTGAAAGAAGCATAAACCAGGAAAATGCATACCTGAGGATCCACTATCCATCCATGGTATAGTGGGATATCCAGAAGGTCAAATATGGCACGTTCTCGGGTGAACTCAAAGTCATCGATCCTGCAGTGCCCACCGTCCAGTACACATGAGAACAAATGGAATACCACATACACATACGCATAAACCACCAATCAACAAACTGAAAACCAGAAACACACTTCCTAAACATCACATTCACGTCGATGCCAGTGGCGAGGCGCGGCAGAAGGTCGATCGCGTCTGAGATGTTCTGCTCCCGGTTACGGACGTACTCCTCGTCCTTGCCCTGCAAATCGCATCCCAAACAACCTCGTTCACAAATGAACACGACGAACAACCGCAAACTAATTAGGCTTGATCTGATCGAACCTGCACGCTGCTGTTGGAGTCAATGAGGCGCTCGGCGACGAGCGAGAGCAGCTTCTGCTGCGACACCTCGCCTGCATCCGGGTTCAGGGTGATCGCATTCTTCAGCAGCAGCACGTTACCTGCAACACGCGCGCCGCCAAAACCCAGGTGAAATCGCGAAGCTAAGCAACCACCACGCAACGCGCGGAATCTAGGGAGAGGGTTCGGGGAAGCGAGAGGAGGGGGGCTCTCACAGATGGCGAGGAGCGGACACGGGCCGTTGTCGTTCTGGTAGACGATGGGAGTGCGGCGGCCGAGGAAGTCGACGGCCCTCGTCTTGTGCATCACCTCGGGGGGCTCGGTCGGCGGCGCGGGCTCTGGATCCGCCGCGCCGGGCGGCGGGAGCAGGGGCGGGTCGGTGGACATGGATCTCTCCGCGATCGCCGCCCTAGGTCGCCGGAACCCTAACCCTAGGTGTCGCCGCGGGAGTCGCCGTCGGGGAGGAGGCGTGCGTGCGGTGGTGTCGCGGAGTGGATTAGAGGAGAGGAGGACGGGCGAAATGGGGAGAGGAGGGGAATAGAATACGAGGCAGTTGGTGCCTGTGGGAGGAGTAGGCGAGGCCAGGGGGGTATAAGTAAAGTTATTATTACTACTAAACCGCAGAAGATTTCTGTTTTCGATTTGGTCCCCGCGGTTTGGGGTAAATAGGGATTCTTGCTCTCTATTCTGGAAATTTTTTTTATTAATTAACCTTTTTTTAAATTTTATTTTAAAGTTAACCTATGACGCACTTTATTTCCAATTCTGACCCCTTTAGTCACGCCATCACTCGTGGCGTGACAAAACAACACTGTCACGTCAGCCCATTTCTGGTCAAACTCTTGTCACGTCACTGGAAGTAGCGTGACAGTGTTATTTGGTCACACCACAACCAGTGGCGTGATAAAAAGTGCTATTTTGGAGACTTATCCCGACGCATGACAGTGTTATTTTGTCACGCCACCACCCGTGGCGTGATCAAAGGAGTTAGAATTAGAAATAAAGTGCGTCGAGAGTTAACTTTAAAATAAAATTCAAAAAAAAATTAATTAATAAAAAAAGTTCTCTATTCTGCGATTTGAGAGCCGTATGTACTTCAGGGTAAATACTATAGCTAGGATGAGTTACACCTAGTACTTCGTTCCTTTTTACTTGTCATTTCGTACATGTGAATAGTCTTCAGTACGTTCCATTCACCATTACTTTTGATCAAATTTAAATACTTTTGTGTATATTTATGATCAAAACTTAAAAGGATCGATTGCACATGTTCCAAAACTACCTGAGAACTCCTCCTCCACGGGTGTAGGTAGATGCTCTTCCGTATACACTTTACCAAAATGGATGCAAGTTGTAACTAACGAAGAAGCTACTACTGATCGGGGTGATTGAAGGGTACATGGATCGTTTTTAAAATAGGTGATCGAAACTTAGCATGGAAGTAACAGCACGCGCTTGCTTGGACTTGGAGGAGTCGCTGCGTGTTTGGGTTAGCGAGTTTCCTTTCTGGATCATCAAGTGGGGTCCACTTTGTCTCACCTGCACAAATATAGATACCCAAGCTCTCAGGGTTGGTACCGCAAAATACGCGCGACCTCTCCCCATGCATCTCGGCCGTCGGTTCCAGCCGTTTGAGCGGCGTGCACAGTAAGAGCATGTATAATAGACTTATATCAGTCATCTGTAGTTATTGTCATGTAGAATTTTTACTGACATAGATAAAAGAGAATGAAGAGAGAGAAAGATGATGTATATAATCCTGTAGCCGATTATAGCGCAAAAAAACAACAAACGCATTAAAGATTATGTGTTCTATAAATAAAACTAAGAAGACAGCAGCTGTCTGTACCATTGTATAAGATATCTTTAATGCTGTCTATAGGTGACATGAAGAGTTACTGTAGACAACAGCTGTCTGAACCATTATACATGCCCTAAGCAAAGCTTAATCTCACTCCGGAGCCGATTAATCTCCAAGCGTTTATATTATCACAATGTAGGAAGTAGTAATAATGGTCCCTGAGCTGTCGTTAATCTCCAAGCGTTTATATTATCACAATGTAGGAAGTAGTAATAATGGTCCCTGAGCTGTCGTTACTAGCATAATAATTGATCGATGTGTATCATCGTCTTGGATTCTTGGTTGTTTCTGCATGCTCGAATGCACCGGTGCACCACACCTAACTAGGGATGGCAATTGAGCAAGCCGGTCACATGTAGTGCTCAAACATACTCATATCCGTCAGCTCAAAATTCCTCCACAGACCACAGGTATGCCCGCGGAGGGCGACGGACAAAGAATCTCGTTCATGCTCATCGCCTGTGGGCGTGCCCGTGTGCCAGCCACACGCCGTCACAGGTAGAGTCGAAGACCAAACAACAAGCACACGAAGAGAATTATCGCAAAATTAAACTCTTATTTAGTATCTAGGTACATTGCAATCCATGGTATAAAGATGGTATCAACCGCAAGCAAGAACATGTGAATTGATACAAATTTAAGCGTGCGAGAGAGTTAGTGGGTGGGCAACTGCGTACCTATAGGGGCGGGACTTGAGGTGGGAGGTGAGGGTGGAGGTGTGGTGGTGAACGCAGGCGGTGGCATCGAGGGCGAAGGCGCCGGTCCAGGTGGAGACAAGGTGCTGAGGATCGGAGTGCGGTAGTCGGCGCCCGCCCAGTAGTTGTCAAACTCGCCCATCCTCCCCTCGAAAGCTTCTCCTCTGCTCTCTCTTTCGATCGGCGGCGCAACTCGGGGAAGAAAGGGGTGGGAATCAGAGCTAGAGGAAGGAGTGACGCCCAGGTGTGAGGACGGGGGGCGTGAGGAGGGGTCGGTGGGCGGATGGGACCGTGGGAGGAGTGATGACTGGATCTGGATCTGGCAGCGAGGAGTGGTGTTTGACTGCTTGGTAACGACTGGGCTGACCGGCATGAGGCAAACTCGATGGGCTGAATGGCTAATGGATGGGTATTAGGGTTTTAGCCGGACCTACTTGTCAGTGTGGCGGCGGCTAAACAGGCAAAACGAGCACGAGCGGAGCTCACCCATGTCCATGCCCGTTTACCAGATGGGCAGAGGGTTGCTCCTATTTCTATGCCCGTAGGCAAAGAAAATATCCCATACTCGGCTCCATTAGGACATTTGTCCGCGAACAAGCAGGTAATCGAACATAATTGTCATCCCT
Organism: Phyllostachys edulis; assembly: GCA_036346405.1. Lineage (NCBI taxonomy): Eukaryota > Viridiplantae > Streptophyta > Magnoliopsida > Poales > Poaceae > Phyllostachys > Phyllostachys edulis. Next base: position 4,925,105 of record CM070555.1, on the reverse strand, counting down.
GCAATGGATCGAATGCGAATCGAATAGTGGTCTTTCCGTATTCGTATTTTCTAAATGAATACGAATATGAATAGAAGAGAAATAATTAACCAGGTGGAAAAATATAAACCAATGAATATGGTAGCCGAAAAAATATAAACCAATGAATATGATAGTAGAATAAAACGGATAATTTATATCCAATTGACAACCTACACCTAACCACGTGACCAGCTCGACACTGGCTGCACACACTTTGGAATGAAATGAATACCGGCTAGTAATCACATCTTGCCAAGTACGTTCTCTCCAGCTCATGAGTTTTTGGCTAATCTAGTCGTTTGCGTCACCGTATTTACAAAACTAACTAGGTGAAAACCGTATTTGCAAAAATAGCACCTTGGCGCCACGGTGGCCGTCTTGCGCCGGCGCCGCCGTCTTGACACATGGCGTGGCGCATGGTCACCGTCTTGGCGCCCCACGCCGCCACGTGGCGCTGGGCACACGGTGACAACGCGCCGGCGCCAAATCTTGGCGACACGTGCCCCCGAAAAATGATTTTTTGCGCTCGAAAAATGAATTAAAAATGAATTAAATTGACACGTGGCGGAGTGAGGGCGCTTGCACCTGATGGCCGTCGCGCGCGCCAGCGCGATGTCGGGGCGGCGGCGTGGCGTCACGGTGGCCGTCGTCGGCGGTGCCATTTTTGCAAAAATGATTTTCACCTTGTTAGTTTTACAAATACGGGTACGTAAACAGCTAGATTAGCCAAAAATTCCCAGCTCGTCGAGGGGAGTATAATGTGACCTCTACGATTCGTAATTCCGTACACTGCTACGTAGTGATAAACTGCCTCACTCTAAATATTTTATTTTTTATTTTTTAAAAAAGATTTGCAGCAAGTGGACCTACGCACTACTGGACCAGCCCTGATTCGAGAACATTGGTCGTTTAGTGGGCCGTAATGATGGCCCAATCCACTCGGAGTGGGCCCCATGCTTTATCTTAGCTCGGCCGACGGCTTTATTCGCCCGTCATTTTCCACCGGGCTCACACCAACGCCGTCCATCGTCCTCACTCCCACAGTCCCACTTCGCCGTCGCACCAGCACTCCCCAGCCCCGAAAGCCGGAGGAGAGGAGATGATCCACCGACATTAGAAGCGAAGAGGAAAAAGGTGCGGATTTTATCCCAAAATTAGCCAGCGTTCCACTTGAATCTCCTCTTGTTCCCCGGTTAATTCCCTTTTTTTGTTTCATCTCGTGATTTTTTTTAGGGGACAGTGCGTGGCTGCTCGTGCGGATCGGGCCGGGGAATGGCGAGGGCTCACGCAATCTCTTTGGTCGCCCTCTGCATCCTCGCCGCCACAGCCGCCACCGGAGGTGAGGAGCCCCCCAGGCGTTGTTTTTTATTTTATTTTAAAAAAGCCGGTGCTTTGCAACGAAAACTCATACTTTGCATCAATGATTTCTGAGCAATGTGCTTAACACACATGTAATTCCTGAGCATTATAACCAGTTTTGGTAGGTACAGAGCACATTTGATGAATTACTCTTGAACTGTTAGTTCAGTTTTGACCAGACTATCATATGGCCAATCAAAACCACAATTTACAAATAAATAATTTCTCAATATCAATTTTGACCTATTCAGTTATTTAGACAACTATAACAGTTCAAACACCACTTCAGCATAACTCTATGGCAGAACTTTTCTGGGTGTTGCGCTTTAATTTCCCTGACTCTGTTTCCATCGCATAACTGGCCTTCCTTGTATGTGGTTTGGCATCAGTAACAGAGCCTCTCTTTGGTTGGGATATGGTCTTCCAGACACAACTTATGGTCCATCTCTCCAACCAGTTGAAGGCTGAATTAGGATCCCTCTCATCATACTGAAAGTGAAGAGCATCTACCACAATAGGTGAAGCTAGAACCTACAACATAAACAACAACAAAATATGACTTAGCACAATAAGAAAGCATTTGGAGACAGACAGCAAAAGAGTGATATGATTGGACATTTTGTGTGTTAGATAAGTAATGTGCATAAGTGACCTCATATGACTATATTTTGAGGCTCAAACAATTATACCTTACGAGCAAATGCGTTTGAAGAGAACTTCTCCTTCCATGCATCCAGTTTTGCACCCTGCGAAAAGGCAAGAATCATGTGCTTAACAATTTGGTCCATATTAATTTATCAAATAGAAAGTCACATGGGTAGATATTTCAGTTCTATTCACCAAATGAAATGCAAAGCATAAAAGAGATGCAAGAGCATGCACAACAATGTCTACATTTGGCATTAGTGTTATTGCTTGCTTAAATTAAATTGGAAGGAACAAACATGTATATAGACACATTTATGTTTGCTTCATTGTAGACAACATAGGAACAATTTAACGCTCATCATATCCAATGCAACCACAAAAACAATGATGAGACCAGTGAAAAATACAGCTTCATCTCCTATACAATAGTGACAAAGTTATTCAAGCTGTGGAGCAAAAGAATATCCAAAGAAATACTGCAATATTGACAACAAGCATAATAAAGTATCTAGCTTTCACTACAACTGAATGAAGCATGTACCCATTTGATGACATGAATCAGATTTTTTTTAAAAAGGAATAAGCAATACAAAACCGTAGTTAACTTTAACTGCATTTTCTGTAATAAAAAAATCCTCTCAGTATTTTGGCACCCAGGAGAGAGCTAGTTGGAGGTTACTCCACTGCTTTCTTCTCTGTGTCACGTGAACATCCACAACAATGCATCAAATGCAACCATCAAGCATCAGTAGAACATTTGCTTAGAAATATATATTGTGAAACACAGTGGTTTTTTTTCTTCCATTTTTAACATTAAGGTGAAATTCATGATTGTACTTGCATATCAATACCAAACCTCCACATAAATTTTTCCATATGACTTTTGAAGGAGAATGATGTCAATTTTTCAAATAAGTACTCAAGCGACCTTATATGGTTTGAACAACCTTAATGAAGACCAACAAAATTGATCAACCTGTGCTTTTCTAATTTTACCTTGATTTCGTTCGCATTTCTCAAAATAATACACACTGATACAATCATGAGAAGTGTGTTTATTCGATAAGATTAGAATAGTAAGAAACAACTAAAAAGGAGCACTATCACGATGAATATATTAGGTACTGAATGAACCAGGTCAAGCAAGGCAATTACCCCAGACTTCTGGTGGGCAAGCTTCCAACTGACTTGGATGGCATTGCTAGAAAGTCATTTCTACCACGAATGAGAGCTTGAAACTTCACAATCAACCATGTTGCGTGAAGAGTTGAAACAGCTTGCCTCCTTACAAGATGCCCACGAATCAGTGCCTGAAGTCTTATGATTCCTTTCAATGCACGGAATGCCCGACGTGCCTGGACTAGTATCATGCAAAAATTAGTGCCCGACTATAGCAAGATAAATCATGTGGCTAAGGAAAGAACACTTATGTGTAGCTTACTAGGATCAGTGAGGGGAAGGAATGATTCTGTGCGTATGCAGGATTTGAAAAGAACGGGAGCACTGCTAGAGCATGAATAATATCACAGAGGTGCACCATAATGTTTTGTGTCATTTTTCTGACCATTTTAAGATGTATGCAAAAGAATTTTTACATCAAGATACCAAACATAAACTGAAAAAAAACATTACCAGATAACCTCGGAAGGCAGCTTGTGCCTTGACGGTTGCTTGCTCTTCTCTCAACCTCTTGGGACCGTTGGACCCATCAGACCTAGCAGTGCTCTGCTTCTCCAAATCTTGATTCACATAGCGCACCGCCACTTCACCTTGCAAGCTAGAATTCTCACCCTTTCCGACCTCCGGCACGGTCTCACAGTTGTGGGAGGTAACAAGCACTGGCTCTGAGATCATCGGGGAGCTCTCAAATCTGAGCTCCTTCCCAAAGTGACATACCCTTTGTTATTCGCGGCTTTCTGCACATGGAAAACAAATACATCAATCGCGACAACAGATTTGTACTCTCTAGCAGCAATTGCATTACTTGACTCCACAGCCTTCAGAAAATTCAATATTTAATAGCATATGTACACAAGGATACCATATATTGATATATACCAACAAATCCTTCGCCTTGGTAGAGCAAAAGAAAGTTTATACTTCACAGTTTCATGACATGAAAACCTTATGTGCTTAGGTCAATCATAGCGATACAGCAACAAAAAAAATGGCATGTGTACAGTAAATATGGATATGCTTACCTTACACTTGGGATCAATTAGCTCAGTTGGATTCAACAATTTGCTGCACTTTTCACACTGATCACCTCATGCTGCATCATAATTACAGCCTTCTGTTGGGCATTTTCCCTCCACAAGCCTATCGGCTAAGAATCGTTGGCACGTATCACAGTAAAGCTGCAAAGCAGATAAATTTTGTATAACAAAAACAACATGTAGAGATGAATACAGGGGCGGAACTAGAATAGAAATGACTGGGGTTCACCATTTTACTGTACATATAACAACAGATATAATTTCGAAGCAACATGGTACTAAATAGTAACGTATCCAACAACTTTTAACATCAATATGTCAACATAACCAATAGCAATGTACAATGATAAAGAAGTAGCGATCAAAACGCTTACCAACATAAAGAAACTCACTAATAATATTGTTAATTGTAGCAAAGTGAAGCAACTAAGGGCGAAATCATGGATAAAGATAGTCGACATTGGCAAAATACATCATCCAACCTCAATGACCTATAAAAAAGAACAAAACGAATTAAAATTATCTAGTAAAAAAATAGAATAGTCAAATGAAAGTAAATATAATACCTTTTAGTATTTACGTTCTTTCAAGTTCATGAAACGATGAACCACAGCTTCATTGGTAACTTTCTTCATTTCTTCTTTCTCCACATAGCAAATTAGGCTATCACTCATGAAATCATCACTAATGCGATTGCGCAAATAATTTTTCACAATTCTCATGGCTGAAAAACATCTCTCAACTGTGGCAGTGGCGACATGCAATACTAGTACTAGCTTTAAAAGTCGATAAACCAAAGGATAGCAAAGATGTTTCCTTGTCTCCACCATTTTTTTGAGAAAGTTGGCCAATAGTCTGTATGTTGGAGAATCTGTCATCCGCTCGCACATCGGCAATGTAGAGGCAAAGGTGATGGTTAAGGTCCCTCAATTCTCCAAAATCAAAATCAATGGGATAAAGTTTAGCTACACTCATCAAATTCTCCAAATTAAAATCATGAAATGAATCTCTTGGACTCAAAGCGGCCGACCAAACAAGCAAGTTAGAGGTTGTCTCATTGAAGCGACTATCAAGCTCTTGAAGTAGCCAATCAAGAACATCATTAAAACAATCCACTTCATAATGATGCTTGTTGGAAATTCCAGTTCTTTGTCGTTTCTTCTTTGGATTAACGTAAGCTTCTCCCATTTCCAACTTAGGAATACCATGTTTCTCACAAAAGGTATACACTTCACCTAGGACAGATTCCCACCCATCTCTTCTAAGATCATCCAAATGCAACCTAGTTGATTTCACATATTTAATGGCATTCACAATGTCTTGATCCTTTCGTTGCAGTGCTAGTGACAAGGTGTTTGTGATTATCAAGATAGTCAACATGAGATGCAAATAAAAGAAAAAAAATCAAATGACTGAAAGTACACTAGTAGACCCAATGCTTGATCTCTATTTGTTCTGTCCTTATCTTCTTCTTCCATAAATTCTAACACTGTGACAACTGTTGGGAACAAGTCAACCAAACTCTTAAGAGTTTTATAATGAGAACTCCAACAAGTATCTCCGGGTCTTTGAAGACATTGCTCTTGATTTAATCCTGTCCCAGTTTGAAGTAGCCCACAACCTAAAGCCATGTGCACTTGTTCGTGGTTGATATCTCGAACCATGTCCCTCCTCTTCGAAGATCCACCCGCCACATTCAACAAGAGAGAAATCATACTAAAGAAATTACTAATGCCTTTATGTTTTCTTACAACAGCCACAACTACTAATTGAAGTTGGTGAGCAAAACAATGGACATAATAAGCTGTGCTACTTTCTCTCATGATCAATGATTGCAAGCCATTGAACTCACCTCGCATATTGCTAGCACCATCATATCTTTGGCCTTTAACTTGCTTCAAACTTAGCTTATATTCTGCAAATAGAGAATCAATAGAAGACTTGAGGTAGGCAGAAGTTGTCTCTTTCACATGAACAAGACCAACAAAACTCTCCTTTATAATTCCACAACTATCAGCATACCGCAAGACCACTGCCATTTGTTCTTTACAAGAGACATCTCTGGACTCATCAACAAGCAAGCAAAACACATCATGTCCAATTTCTTAGAGAATAGAATGCAATATGTCCTTTGCAAAATAATGAGCAATCTCCTTCTGGATGGGAGGAGACACCATAAGACAATTACCTGCAGCATTTTTACCCACTACCTTGCCTAAAGCTGGATCATGCTCTACTAAGAATTTATAAAATTCCAAGAAGTTCCTTTTGTTGTAGGACTCCTTCGACTCATCATGGCCCCGGAAAGGCAATCCTTGCTTCAATAACACTCTAGCAACGGCAATCGAGGCATTTAATCTAGTAAAATAAGCAATTTTTGAAGCTTCATTTTGTGTATAGATAGCAACATCAATGTGTTGTTCTCTTTTTAATAAATCATCGCAATTTTTCAATGCTTGGTTGTGAACGCTATTCACACCACCTACATGCTCTTTTAGTCTAGCTTTTTTGTTCCAACCATTCCAACCATTTATAACAAATGCCTCATACCCAGCTTCTTTCTTATTGCGGTCCCTAAACAAGAAACAACAAAAACAATATGCTTTATCTTTGGACTCGCTGTATTCAAGCCAACTCCCAAACTCGTCAAACCATTCAGAATTAAACCTTTTGTTTTTATCCCCAAACTGTGTATACAGAAAATCATAAATGCGAGGTTGACAAGGCCCATTATCCAAGTACTTTCTTCTTACTACATCTTTCTGATTAGGATGGTAGTAATCTATCATTTTTCTTTTGCCTGGATCAAATTGAATTTCCTCTTCCCAATTGATATTTTCTGTAGGTGAATTTCTAGCATTAGTAGCGCTATCTGGCGGTGGCTCTTTTCGCTTCAAAAACTTTTCCATAAATTTACCTACAGGTAAATTTTGATTAACATGTTGTCAAATCAAATACCATGTTCAACAACAAGAAGTCAAGAACAATAAAGTAGATAGTGTCATGGTGAGATATGGTCATATGGCCGAGTGATAAAACAAAGCACCACTCATTTCATCATTTGATTTCCAATTTTCCATGACCCATCTATTTGTAAGCCACCATGTGGCCGAGTGATTAAACAACTAGATGGTAGTTACACTGGTACAGGATGTTTCATGCTCAGCTAGCTACTACCAAAATACTATAGTGTATAAGTGTATTGTATATATAATATATTGGTGTAGGTTGTGTACTGGTAGTACCCAGTACGGGTCCTACCCAATTTACCTAGCACCTACAGGCTACATGTACATTTTGCTTTGTAATCAAGGGATTCATGTACATTTGTACGAATCGGTTGAGTAAATCGCTAACAAGAAACGAATGTTAAGTTGTTAACGGAGACATAGTAGAGATAAAGAGAGCACGACATGAGATCTTGAGAAGATGAGCGGGAACTCACTTGGTGCCTAGTTGACGACGTAGGCAAGGCAGCGCCGGCGAAGTCGCAGGTCTGGAATCCGGGCGGGCGGGCGGCAGTAGCCAAATGACTAGATGAGGAGTGGCCGAGTGGGGCGGCAGGCGGTGGCCGTGCGTTAGTCCGATTTTTTTTAATGTTCGCGTGGTTGTTCGGCTTCTCACAGTCGCAGAAGCAATTAGCAAGCGCTCGCGTGGGCCAAGCGCCCAAGCCTCGTGCACGCAATCCGCTGGGCGCTGGTGCAACGAACTCAAGGGCGCAAGCTGCTGGGCAGCGAGCCGTTAATTGCTAGCAGCGTCTTGGCGTGGGCGTGGCCGCCGTCTTGCTTGGGCTAAAAGGAGACCCGGGTGCACAATTTTTTGCCTTGGGGGTGCACATGATATATATGTATATATGCAGATTTCTACTAAAATGTTTTTTGGACCCGGTGTCCTGTGACACCGGGTAGGCCCATTGGGCTCCGCCCCTGGATGAATATACAGGTACAAGACCATAAATTAGATGTACCCACTGCATGGTATTTTCTGTGAGTCAATTGTTTTCCACAATTTATGGAAAATTGCCTGGCAGACTTCTGTCTGTTGAGGAGAGGATGTCTGCCCAAACTTGTCAAACTTTATGTCAAACCACTTGTAAACCTCATTATGGATAGCATGAATGCATGATACCGACAATTTCTGCAGGAAAAGCTTTCCTATGAGCAAAATGATTTCATTTTACATATAAACTATGTAAATCTACAAAGATACATATATAGCATATCACAGGTTGATAACTGAAACTTTCATGTGTAAATTACAAGTCAAAGAAGTATTTGATAGATTTTCTAAAGGTCAATTTTAACTATGGAAGATATAATTGTCAAACTCTAAGAAAAATGTAGCATTAAATTCATTCAATGCATGCAGATTGACTAAGCCGAATCGAACAGTCGTTAACCAACTATTGCAGCATGAAAGCTCCTGTTCATTGTGATTTAGGAACAAAATCTAACCAAAAAAACAGTTCAACAAAGCAAATCAACTAAAGAGCAAACCTATTTTCTTAGCTCCGTACATGCTTTCGTATTCCCGATTAGCTCCCAAAAATCATCACTAAACGTTAACTATACTATACTATACTACTAAACACCCAATCGAGCGAAATGCCACCACAAATCGCCACGCATGAGGAGCACCGCACAAATTTACGTCAAAACTCAAGCCAACCCTTCTTCCCCCAGACAATTCACCTCATCAGGTGCATAAAACCCCCCAAATCAAATAGCTCCAGCACAACGATATATACTCTAAACGAATCCTCCATACCAAGTTACCAACAAATCATATTTAAAGAGAAGCATCGAAAGGTGAAGGGTCTCTCACTTGTCGCAGATCTCCTTGGGTGAGCACTTCTCCTCCATGGCCTTGGTCTCGGTGGCCGTCCCGTACTCGTCGTGCCGCATATGTAGATCACGTTGTAACCTCGTAGCTAGCAGTACCGCGCAAAGACATCGGCGCTGAGCATGCCTGCAACACCCGACCAAACCCGAATCCATCAGACAAATCGACGGCGAACATGTAGAGGTCGAGGGGGGAGGGGGAATTTGGGGGAGATGGCGTAGTAGAAGGGATGCTCACAGCCGATGATGTTCCCCAGGTGCAGGACATTGTTGACGTAGGGCAACGCGCTGGTGAAGATCGACAGTTGAATTAGCTTGCTAGGAACTCCCCCAAATACAGCACCAAGAACCTCAAATCCAAGCGACAGAAAGCTCAAATCAGCACAAACAAACACCAAACAAGACGGATCTAGACGGTGGCGGCCTGGAGGTGGCGCGCCGGATTTGGGAAGTGTCGGCTAACCGGGGGAAGACGAGCAGGAGGCGGCGGCCACGGAGGGCGGGAGGCCGTCGTGGCGCTTCTTCAGCAGGCTCTCCTCGCGGCGGCTCTTGCGGATCTCCACCATGTTGTCCTCGCATCGGCGGCGGCCCTCGTCCGCGTCCACCGCCACCTTGTAGCGGCTACGCTGCACCTTCGCTCGCTTGGCTGCAGCGACATCATCGCCCTCGCTGAAACCCTAACGAAACAACAAATCAAATCGATGCGAAGAGCCGCGAAATGAACTCAACGGGGGTGGAAGAGGAGGGAGATTCATGTCGCCGATGCGGCCGCCGAGGGAGAGGTGGTCGTCCATCATGGAGTCGGCGAATTCCGACTCTGTGGGGCGGTACTCTGGGGGAGGGCGGGAGGCCGCAGAGCCACACCGGCACAGAGGAATCTGGCGGTGAGCGAGGGCGGCGTGGTGGCGACCACTGGTGCAAGGCGCTCGGGGAAAGGCTGGATCCGACAACGGTGAGAGCGACGAGAGGGAGAGAGGGCGGTGCGAGTGTGCGACAGAGGGAGTGTGGGCAGCGCGGGTGGGATCGTGAGGGGGAGAGAGAGGAAAGGGAGGGGCGGAGTGGGATGCGGTTGTGAGCGCAAGAAGTTGTTGGCCGCGTCATGGTTATTAAGTCGGTAAGGTGAGGCGAGGCGATCCACCCCCTCACACCTTTTAAGCGATAAGGCGTGAGGTGAGGCGACGCTTTACGCATCCTAAGGCGACAATGCAGAGTAGACGGTGGCATTGAGTAGTCGATGGCACATCCCTTGGTTCCTATACATGCCCCTTGTGCTTATGAATGGTATTTCCGCTAAGTCAATTCCATGAATCCTGGTTCATGCACATTTTTTTAAAAGAATTCTAGGACTGAAATTTTGTTAATAACTTACTATGGATAAATGCAGAACAACAAGAAGAGAGGGGCAAGTGTGTAGGTTGTGAAATACTAATGCATCATGCCATCATGGGTAGCAGTTGGTCTTAGCATGCCTGCTGCCTGCCTGCCCCACCTCCTCTTATCCCCCAGCTCGGCCGAACGCACGCTTTGCTTCGGCTTCTTCGCCCCTCAGCGCCGCGCCGCCTCCCCTCCCCCTCTTTCTCTCTGGCTCTCCTTCCCCCTCTGCGCCCCTTTGCCCGCGCCGCCTCCTCCCTTAGTGCCGAGGAGGAGGCGCCGAGGAGCTGCGCGACGGCGAAGGGGAGCCGGGAGGAGCTGTGCGACGAGGAACCGCGGGGAGGATGCAGCAAGGCGGTGGCTAAAGGATTTGGGTTTGGTTTTAGGGAGGATCCACTGCCGGTGCAGAGCAGATCGTGCGAGGAGGCGACGAAAGCAGAGGATGAGGCGGGCTCTAGTAAGGCGGGGGCGACGCCTTGATCGTCGGAGGCGCCTTACCGCTTAGGCGTCACTTAGGCGACGCCTAAGCGAAGCCTTGATAAGCATGGGCCGCGTGGAAGATCCGAGCCGTCGGTTGATTATTGATCGGACGGACGTCGATGAGAGTTGGAGGACGGACGACCACCAATTGATTCTTTTAAGTAGTAGAGATGAGATCAGGGATTGAAAACCCAGCCGGTAACCGCTTACCGGAGGGGGGCCGGGATACGGGATCTCGGCCAGTAATCCCGGGTTTTTCAAATTTAAAATTTCAAATTTCGAATGGTTTTTAATTAGATTTGAACGAATTTCATCCAGAAAAAACCCGGTTTGACCGATAAATGACCGGTTACGGATGCCGCCACCAATGAAATATGCCTCATCCGGTTATCTAAACCCTGGATGAGATATTAAGATCTACAGGTGCTACGATGTAATGGCAGTTCGATATTAAAAAGTAGTGGCGTTTCTTAGATACGGTTTGTTTCAAATGCATTTATCTTATGTCCTTACCAAATACGGCGTTTTTTTGCCTCTTGAACTGTTAGTATAGGGTAATTGGGTTCAGCTGTAGGCATTGTGTTTGATGCGCCTGTGTTTATCTGTTCACAGTTGAAACACTAGATTTTATTCTCTAAGAATATAATCTATAGATTGAGAAGCATCTTGAAATTTAAGTGGGAAGTGGGAACCATTAACATTTAACAGCAACCTCTTGCCGACATGCAAATTGCGATTACTAGTTTATCTGTCACGCCGGGGAAAAAAAATGCTCGGCTGACATTACTTCTATTTTTATTTGACATCTTGTGAAATAAAGTAAAAACAGTATGGATAGAACTAGCTATGGTAGTTTATATATGTAATGCTAGTTTGAGGTAAGTTCCTTAGATATACATGAGGGCCATCTGCATGACTCATGACTGCATCCCTAGCAGACCTTGGGTACATTGGTTATCCAAATGGTGCCTATAATACATTTTCAGACACCAGATGAATGGCATTGTTCTTAAAAATGTTGTAGTACACGTTTGGTCACCCCATCTACTAGTGATTATGTGGGAATAGTGAGTGCACCTGTTCCTTGTGTATGACCTAGCAGACCTGTTTTTAGAATAGTGCCACCTGGATAATGTGGCATCAACAGTGTGCTAGTATCAACTTAGATTCTTAGAAGGCCATCTGTAGCATAGCTCGTTCCTTCAAGCAATCGTTCTGCATTTCATTGGCATGTTCTGACAAGTTTTAGGGTCTCTATTTGCTTGTGTCTCCTAGAGTGAGATCACCAGTCAAATTTGTAGCCATCATTTATGACAAGCGTGTGAAGTGTATAGGGGAAATAACTACAGATGCCGTTTTGGAGATGCTTATAAACATTTTTCTGGCATTTCATGCATATATTTTTATTCTAGTCATGAGGTGTATGCATTACTTCCACTCATTTTCAAGTGATCATGTTGCATCTCAGTGGCATATGCTGACAAGGTTCAGAGTTTATATATGTTCACTTAGCTCGAGTGTGGCCAACCAGGAAACTCATTATTTATCAGTTTACACAAGCATATAAAAATTATGGAGGCAGTGACTCTATATGTCACCTTCTTGTGACATTTTGTGTTGGAAACGGTCAATTGTCTTTCAGATTGGAATATTATCCTTGCCTGTTAAGAAGATAACATCCCTTCACTAACCTCTTCAATCCTCTGTTTAAAGTTTGTCCCACTTTGGAATTGGTAGTGACAGATAAACAACCTTTATCTTTTTCAAACAATGCCATCTTGTTCTCTTTCGTTTACAGTTTGTACTGCCCGTTTTAGCCTGGTAGTAACCGCTAACCATCGATTTCTGAGAAGGCCTGTTAAGTATTTGATTGGTACTCTCTCTCTCTCTCACACACACACACACACACACACAGACACACAATTTAAAAGAAATAACATGAAATGGGTGATCTGAAATATTTTATACCTGAGACACAGTAAGTACAGGCCAAATATCTTCTGGAAACAAATGTTGATTTTATAACCTATTTCCTTGAGTCATTCACTCATTCTATTAATCTAATGTAAGCGTTTCTGCTTTGTGCAGCTCGAGTGGACCCACTTTATTCCGGTAAACAGGTTTACAGACTATTATCCTGCCTTGCTACTTATTTCTCAGTGTTATTGTAATATATGTGCTTACATTGGTGGACTTCTGTGATGGGAGGTACCGGACTGGAGTAGGCAACCCAATTTTAAACTGCAGAATTTCTCGTTGACTGAAGAAGGTGGGTTGTAATAAGAAATGGTGGTTCTATATGAGTGCATCTACTAAGAACAGCTCATTTAACAAAGCAACCTTTATTTCTTAATGAGTTAATGCAGATGGACTTCAGCTGCTGGGCAGGCCAGAAGAAGTGACTCGCAGGGTAACTTTTTTCCCTCATTACCTAGTCCTTGCAAATTAACTAGGGATAATCATAGCTGCACTTATATCACCATTTCCAGCAGTGTATAAGCATCCTTTTTTATGTCACTTCTTTTATGCATTACAATTCTGTGTTTGAAATGAAATCTTATCGCCGTTAAACTCTGGCCATTCTTTGGTATTTCCTTATTATAGAAATTGAGGGAGAGAACCGGAGTAAAGAAGAAAATGGAACTGGTGCAGCAGGATGATGAAGCCCTCATTAAGCTTGAGAATGCTGGCATTGAACGTTCAAAAGCTGTTGATTCTGCTGTGCTGGGAAAATATAGTATATGGAGACGTGAAAATGAAAACGAGAAGGCAGATTCGAAGGTCCGTCTGATACGAGATCAAATGATCATGGCCAGAATATATTCTGTGCTTGCCAAATCGAGGGACAAGCTTGATCTTTATTAGGAGCTACTTGCCAGGCTCAAGGAAAGCCAGCGCTCCCTCGGGGAAGCTACTGCTGATGCTGAACTTCCTAAGAGGTGACTGTCTGTTTGAACCGTTCTTTTGGCCAAAATTTTCTGCACTATTGATTTCTTTCTTTTCTAATTTGAAGTGCTTCTGAGAGAGTCAAAGCAATGGGTCAAGTTTTATCAAAAGCAAAATATCAATTGTACGATTGCAAGACAATTACTCAGCGATTAAGAGCAATGCTTCAGTCAGCTGATGAGCAAGTCAGGAGCTTAAAGAAGCAGAGCACTTTTCTGAGCCAGTTGGCGGCAAAGACAATCCCAAATGGCATCCATTGCTTGTCCATGCGCTTAACAATAGACTATTACCTTCTCTCTCCAGAGAAAAGAAAGTTTCTCAAGGGTGAGAATTTGGAAAATGCTGATCTTTATTACTATGCCCTTTTTTCGGACAATGTTTTAGCAGCATCAGTTGTGGTCAACTCAACCATCATGAACGCAAAGGTGAGTGCTATCTGAACCTCAAATGGGAGATGCAATCTTGGTTACAGTGTATAATTGTAGGAGCCAATTCAGTAGCAGTCGCTCATCTTATTGCTGAAAAACCGCAGGAGCCTGAGAAACATGTATTCCATCTTGTTACTGACAAGCTGAACTTCGGAGCAATGAACATGTGGTTTTTATTGAATCCACCTGGAGATGCAACAGTTCATGTTGAAAATGTGGATGACTTCAAATGGTTAAACTCTTCATACTGCCCTGTTCTGAAGCAGCTTGAGTCTGCTGCCATGAAAGAGTACTATTTTAAGGCAGATCGTCCAAAAACTATCTCTGATGGTTCTTCCAATCTGAAATATCGAAACCCGAAATATCTGTCCATGCTCAACCATTTAAGATTTTACCTCCCACATGTCTATCCTAAGTTCAATAAAATCCTTTTCTTGGATGATGACATAGTTGTCCAGAAGGATCTGACAGGACTCTGGGAAGTCAATCTTAATGGGAATGTAAATGGTGCCGTGGAAACATGTGGGGAGAGTTTTCACCGATTTGACAAGTACCTCAATTTTTCAAATCCACATATTGCTCATAATTTTGATCCTAATGCATGTGGTTGGGCTTATGGAATGAATATGTTTGATCTGGAAGAATGGAAGAAGAAGGACATCACTGGCATTTACCACAAATGGCAGAACATGGTGAGTTGGAAATACGGTTTATATTTGTTTACTGCTTCCACTTTACTGTAGATTATAGTGCCTTGGTGTTCTACAGAATTGGTTTGCTCACATGGTGTCTGGCGTTTGAGATTTTCATAGTCCCATCAATTGATTTTTTTGCATTGTGTATAGTCTTTTATTTATGAGTATGATTACATTTGAACCTACAATTACTTCTGATCATATCATGATGCGTGTGGAATGCTTCATCGGTAAATTTATTTTGCAATAAGATGCCATATTTCAGCTTCTGCAATGTATCTTTCTTAATAGGAATTATTGATGATTTAACCGTATGAATAGGTGCATTTGTGAGACATCGAGGGGTAAATCTTCAAATGCATCTATCTCATAATGGCAAATCCTTAAAATCACAAATAATAGTAATACATTTACCAAATCTACTGAGACATCGAGGGATAAATCCTCAAATACATCTATCTCATAATAGTAAATCCTTAAAATCACAAATAATAGTAATACATTTACCAAATCTCATTAGTGTACTTCATACTTTGTTTCCCCTCTTTTTGCAGAATGAAAACAGGCTTCTCTGGAAGCTCGGGACACTACCGCCTGGTCTGCTAACTTTCTACAAGCTGACACATCCCCTGGACAAATCATGGCATGTGCTCGGCTTAGGGTACAACCCAACCATCGAGCGCTCAGAAATAGATAATGCCGCGGTGATCCACTACAATGGGAACATGAAGCCATGGCTGGAGATTGCAATGACGAAGTACGGACCTTACTGGACAAAGTACATCAATTATGAGTATTCCTATGTTCGTGGATGCAAGATCAGTCAATAGACGCTACTTGAAGCATTCATTCTTCTTTGATGAACGTTGGAGTAACTGGTGAAGGGATACGGGTAGGCTACGATAGCAACAATTCAAAAATTTTACCACGTAAACCAGGAAGCCAAGCAAGAAGATGATCAAAGATCGTTACCACTAGACGCGCAGAGCAGCGGAAGAAGCGTCAGAGCAGCCTGGTCCGACGAAGAGCGCGTCGATGTACTGATCGTAGTCGATCGTCCAGCGTCCAGCACGTTGATGCAGTGGTCGTGGTCGATCATCCAGCGTCCTCGTGAGTTGATCGTCTCCTCCAGCACCTCTGCAGTTCCTTGCGAAGATTGCGGATCGTCCTTAAGCGCAACAACGTAGAAGTGCCTCTATGGTATCCACACGTCCAGGGAAGGAAGAACCGTACGCCGGTGTGCTAGCACCAAATCGCACGGCAAGGCTCTCAAGAAGATGGCGGCTAGGGTTTTAGTAGGGCAACTCGTGTCAACTCTCTTCTCCCAACAGCCTCATGCATCTCCTTATATAGTGCCCGTGACGGATCCTATCCAAACACGTTTTACGAATCGTATTCGTACTGGTTTGTTCCAACCCGTTAAGTGTGTGACCCGTTAGGTTCATGTGTAGTTCGGTTGTGACTCGGAAACCCTTTCCGGCCACGAGTCGTAGCGGTTCCTAGCAGGACATAACGATTCCCGAATACACACAAATTATATGGGACGAACCTTAATGCAATATGATCTACGACCAGGTCCTCATCACTTACGACCGTGTCCTATCTCTATACGACGGTTCAGATTCAATCACGACCAACTCGTAACTCCTTACGACTTGGTTTCGACCACTCTGTGATTACGTTCGACCGATCTACGACTTGCTTGTATCTCCATACGACCGGTCCGTGGTGGTCGAACTCCGTACCTTCTCATGTATTCTCCCTTTGCCTCATGATATCCGGTTGAACTCGGGTGAGATGTTGTGTCATCCATGGATATTCAATGCTTTCTCGATCGAGTATCGGATAACCTCATGTGGTCGAACTCTTGACCACCGGTGACATGGCCATGCACTTTCTTTATCCGACCACTTGAGGGCCCGAGATATCTCTCTGTTATGTTAGGAGGGCAAATCCCATATCCCACCGATCACATCCTCTGCATGTTTCATAGCATACCCGAAAGCTACCTTTATAACCACCCGATTCTGAGTAGCGTTTGGCAACCCCTAAGAGTGCTATTACACATGTAGAAAACCATCTTGATCTCAGTGCGAGAATTATACATCATCATTGCTTGAGACCAACTAATGACACATAGAATCATAACAATCTCAATAGTGTCTCAAGGTGGGTCTTATCCAACACCATGTTCTCTAACACGTGTCCACATTATTGATTCGATATCCCTATATCCATGACCGGTGAAACGTGGTCATCAATCAATACATGTGCTGGTCGTAGAGTCAATAGTGTTCCGACCAGTGACTTTCGACCAGGGATATTTTCAGAACGACATCATCATAAGTTAAAAAGAGCTTCACCAACAAGTCACATACTCGTTAATCTTCATGATTGATGATTCATTCAAGGAACAAGATAACATATTATCAAATATTGTGAACATAATGAAATATAATCATCTCTATGATTGCCTCTAGGGCATATTTCCAACAACTGGGACTACGAAAGATGCTTGTCCCTTGGTAGTAGTAACTCGATCTACTGCATGTTCTTTATTCGTGTTATTAGATTTGTTAGGTATCTTGTGTATGTAGTTGCCTCACCCATTTATAGTGCTTTCTCCACTAGTCCATTGTGAGCTTTCTTTTCAATCATTTCTCTTTCTTTATTTTCTCTTGAAAAGAAGAACGATGAACCCTGTGATTCCCATCAGCTGATAAATGCAGCCTTTCTGAATTTGTTTTAGTAATGCTGTCATTTGGCCTGTATTTGCAAGTGATTCTTGTTTTGCAGCATTGTCTACGACCATCTCTGAACTGATTTCTGAAATCGGGATTGCCTGACCCGTTCATTCCAAAGGTGAATGGTCAAGATCTATTGCCAAGTGCTGCTCCCCGCAAGGCAAATACACGCTACGGAAGGCGCCTCTTTGCAATTTGCCAGCCTCGTCGTCTCCAAAACCCGAGTGGGCATGGGCGGCTGCTCCGCTCCCTTCTCGGCCTCGCCGGTGCCGCCGCATGGGTCCCGACCGTCGCGCGCCTACCTCCCCCGCCTCACCGGATAGGTCGAGTGGATCGTCATCGAGGAGGGGAAGGTGCCCTAGCCGTCGCCGCAGCAGCTAAGGTATCTACTCTCCGTCTGCTCCTTGCCTTGACCTGCTCACTACTGTAGTAGTATTGCGTACGAAAATGCATTTGTTGGTACTAGTCTGGAGATAGGAATTTCCGTTGTTTTTCAATAACGTGTGCTACGCTGTGAATCGATGAGTGTGTTTGCCGTCATGTGTGAGAAATTATTGATTTCGATTTATATCTGAGAAGCGACCAAATGAGGGATTGGCCAATGTTGAGGAGTCTGATATGAACACATTTACATTGCATTAGCCAAAAGAATGTTACATTGCAGTAGTAACATTGTGTTTGTTTATGGACTCTTTTCTTATTAGGGAGGTTATTAGGTAGTTGAATTAATATGTCAAATTTGCTGATAGGACAAATCAATCTTCGGTGTGAAGTTGTGGTTTTCACGTTATGTGTGCAGCCATGAAGCTGTCTCTGTTTCTCGAAAACTATACTTGTCGACAATATAAGCACAAATATACAAAAGATCGTTTCATGTCTTTTGCAATTTTCAAGTATTCATTTTAGATTTTACACTTCTGTTTGAGCTTTGAAGTGGCCATGATATTTACTATACCTAATTTTCAGCTTTCTCTCGATGATTTATTAGTTGGCAGTACTAACACAGAGACATGAAGGATTGTGTGTTACCACCAAGAGTTGCATCTGTCCATATGATTTGATTATTGAACCATATCGATATTTTGACATGGTAACCATCAGATCAGCATATGTGTTAGCAGTTTGTATTATTGAGATATTCGTGTTTGACTTCAAGCAGTGTCACAGACCCATAAACAATACCTCTTGGTCGGAAGTATTCTTACTGGGAAATGAAAGGTGTGCTTTAAGAATAAAGATATGTCTAACAGGGCTAGCAAATAATCATGCATTCCAGATTTCAGCCAGACTTAAGAAGTATGGTGACTTCTTTAGTTGATCACAACTTATTGGCATAGTAGTTTGTTAATCATTGGTTTTTTCCTGTTGGTGGTCGTAGACATTTGTTTACTAATCCTTGATAACATGCATGTAGAAGAGTACATGTCGTGTAAGTGTACGACATAAACTACTCTTTTCTTTTTGTTTGTTTGCGTAGCTTTAATCTTCAGAATTCAACAAGCTAGGCAAACTGTGATCGTCTGATCGAATATTTTATTTGCTAGATTTTGTTCATTGTTAATTAGCGATCATATCATAAGCTTTTGTCTGATGGTTTGGTTGAACAAGCGACAGTTTTACTGGACAAGATCCTAAGAAAATTTATTCAGGATAGCCAAAAAGAGATGTGCTTACAGCAGGCCTAAATGATAAATAGTTGGATCCATGATGTGATGGAGCTGTACATAAAGTTTGCTAGGGACAAGCTGGGTTTCCTTATGAACCCAAAAAACACGGTTTCTCTTTCCTCAAATAATATAGCAGCTTAACCTGTAAGGAATGGGTAAATCAACATCAGAAACTGCCAAAAGAGAGAAAGCGCAATCACTTGGTTATATCATCATTGATCTGTCTATTACTCTATTTGCAACCTCCTTCAAGATTTGTATAGTTTTTTAACCTTTTATTTGGCATTATGTGGTATATATATTGCCTTCCCTGGAAATCGCTATATTTTTACTAAGGCTCATGTTGTTAATTTTTTGGATGTAGGTTTTAGACACGATGCAAATAGATTCCTAGATTTTTTTTCCCAATTGAATTTGAGCGTTGTATCACAGTGTTGTAACCAGTGGCGGATCCAGGATTTTTGGGATGGGTGTTCGGAGTTAACAAAATACTGTTCAATTGAAAAAGTAAAAGTCCACAATAGAAAAAAAATCAAAGTACAAATTGTTCATATTAGACATAACATCTCAAATAATTTAGAGTAATCACAAAATAATTAAGAAAATTTATTGAATTAGGAATTTAGGATTTGTGATCAAGGAATTCAGGAATGGGGATGTCCATGTTCTACTACTAATGTGTGCGATCTACCTCACCGGCCCTAGTGGCGCGGCTGCCGCCTCGCAGTCCCTTCCCAAAATCCCAGGACCGCGTCTCCCACATGACTCGGTCAGGCTCTACTCGGCCCACGCTGCTGCCCGCTTTTCTTGGCACTTGCTACCTTCCCCGTCACGTGCCGCCGCCAAGGTCAAGCCAGAGCCCAGAAACCACCTTCGCCTTCTCTCCTCATGCAACGCCTGGTTGCTTGGTGGATTCGTGCGCCAGTGCGACCTAACGACCCAAGAGATATATGTGTTGGGTTGGAACCTATTGCGCTGTTGGGTTGGCTGGCTAGGTCGGACTACTTGAGACAAGGTGCAAAGGGTGAGGTGTGGGAGTGTTATGAAATCTATTGCGGATACAAATGTGAAGTATGTGCCCTAATTATCAATATATGTCTATTATACCTACTACATATAGAGTATTTTGCAAAAAAATAATTCGGTGTTCAACTGAACACCCATGACCCTAGCTAGGTCCGCCCCTAGTTGTAGCATGTCTCATTCCTCCATTTGAAACTATTAACTACTATGCCTATATTGTGATGTGGTGCTTCTATTGACCTTTTTTTTTATAAAAAAAATGTTTAGAACATTGTCAAGATAGTGTAGTGTTTATACTAGTAGTGTGAGGTTATGTAGTTCATAAAAAATATATGTTAAGATCTCTTAATATTTCCAGTATTTTTCCTTTATGAAATACTTAAAATGTCGATGTTGCTTCCAAAATCCCATGATGTTTTTGCCGTTTTGGCCTTGTTCACCGAACAGTACCCTGCCTTTTCATCCAGGAACTGGAGCAAGACATGGGAACTCTGGATATGGTAAACCCAGTGCTATTCTTGTGCTGCCAGACTTCCATCAGGCATGCTACATGGACTTTCACAATACATCTCAATAATAACATATGGTAATGCTATTGATTGATGTTGCCGTCATACTTAGTGCAAATATATATGTTGCTATATCTTGTGTTCCACTAGGAATGTTGTCTCTTTTAGTCATGCACAACAGTTTGTTTGCATAGCTTTGATCTTCAGAATTCAACAAGCTAGGCAAACTGTGGTTGTCTGATCGAGTATTTTATTCGCTAGATTTTGTTCATTGTTAATTAGCAATCATATCATAAGCTTTTGTCTTATGGTTTGGTTGAACAAGCGAGTTTTACTGGACAAGATCCCAAGAAAATTTATTCAGGATAGCTAGAAAGAGATGTATTTACAGCAGGCCTAAATGATAAATAGTTGGACTTGGATCCATGATGTGATGGAGGTGTGCATGAAGTTTGCTAGGGAGAAGCTGGGTTTCCTTGTGAACCCAAAAAACAAGATTTCTCTTTCCTCAGACAATATGGCAGCTTAACCTTGTAAGGAATGGGAAAATCAACATCAGAAACAGCCAAAAGAGAGAAAGCGCAATCACTTGGTTATCATCATTGATCTGTCTATTACTCTATTTGCAACCTCCTTCAAGATTTGTATAGTTTTTGGGCATTATGTGGTATTGTTAGATCGAAATGGTGACTAGAGGGGTGTGTGTGCGCGTGTGTGAATAGAAGCTCTGCCTATTTTTTAGCTTGACCGGATTCAACAAGATTTTCTCTCTAATAACTATGAAGATCAACAAATAAGCACAACGAATATCTTGTATTGAATCCAATCAAAACCCCGAAGCACACAACCAAAAACGCAAAAGCGCGATGGCAAACAGTAACTGCGAACAATACTTATGAGCCGTATCGGTTGTACCGGTGAAAGTTTGCGGTATTGATGAGAATCAGAGGTGCTGATGAACAGTATGGTACTACCGGATGAATAGTAAAAACAGAGCGATAAACAGGGAAATCAGCCCAAACCCAAAATAAAATATTAGCACAACTTTTGATTCACAACTTCAAACTTTATGAAACTTGAAACATACCTTCTCTAGGATGTCAGGAACCTATTCTAATCAAAGATCGTGTAGATCATTGTCAAAGTTCCGACCTTTTTCCATTTGAGTGAAGGTTGCTCTAAAAATGGGCTAAAATCAAACTTTGATCTAAAAACTTGCTCATGGGTAAAAGATGATCTTAGATGCACTCCCACATGTCACAGCAAGAAAGATCACCACAAGAAATCAAAGTAAAACCAAGGAAACATCAAAAGCCAAAAATCACCAAAGAGGGAGCAAGAACAAGCAGAGAATCATCTTTAAAAATCTTGCTTGGATTGATTAGAGATTGAAATTGGTTTACAGCCACTCCACCATGGAGGACAAAAACTCAACACTTGAGCACTCAATCAATCCACCTCTCAAGAGCCCTAACCTCTCCACTTTCCTCTCTTATCCCTAAAACACAAACTAGGGTTTCTAGATACAAAGGTTGAAAGGCGCACAACCAGCACCCTCTCCTTTTATAGTAGAGGCTAGACTATGAGAGAAAACCCTAATGGGCACCCGTTAAGCCCACACACAAACGGGTTTAACTCAAAGCGTCATTTTCATCTTCAATTGACCTAAACCACCTCTCCTTGCGCCATCTTGCGCCGCGGTTTAGCCAAAGGCCATCAATGTGGTATTTTGGTGAAATTACCAAAATACCCCTTCTTGATCCTTCTCCAAAGACCGAATCCAATCTTCATGAAGCAATCGCATGTTTCGTCACGTGTAGGTTGATCAACTGGCTCTCTTCATGTCAGCAAGTCTCTCCTTTCCGGCTCCCACCGAAACCACCATGGCACTTGCACCGACCCCTACGCCACTTAATGCAACCTGTCGCACCGAACTTCCCGTTCGGTCATCCTTATCCATTTTGTGCCGTGCTTGAGTCTATTGACTTCACGCGGCATCATCGATCGTTCTGAATCTTAGCTCTCCAAGCCTAGTCCCATTCATCCTCGCCGTTGACCGTCGTTGACCTCTAAGCTTCCTGCACAATAATAAACAAAGAAATCGATTCTGGGAACAAGTTCTGCGCAACTTGACTCACGCCAGTCAAAACATGCATCATGCAACACATATGCAAAGAAACCCATGAAATTGACATAACCTGCAAACATCGCCGCCAAACTGGCCAGCGAATAGAACAAAACCGGTAATACCGCCGGTAAACTCCGATCTTACCGCACTGCGGTAGTACCACTCAAGATTCGCGGTCATATCGTTTCTCAGGGAAGAAAAAACTCCCAAAAACATGCACCCTGAAAAAAACGTACCGCCAACTAGAATCCGGTCATACTGTACTACGATAGTACCGCTTCTCAATTGCGGTCATACCGCACTGCGGTAATATCGCTCCTCAATTGTGGTCATACCGATTTTACTGAACTTTGACGAAAACGAGTGTTTCGACAAACTCTCAACACTTTTTCCAATTGTATCATCATTCTAAGATCGTGAGTATATCTCCATGATATCCACAATCTCCCCTTTGATAAACACATTGACAATTTTCTAAAAATGTAAGTTTGAAGTTTGAAAACGAAAATACTCGACGTTTTCGCGCAAATGTGCAACTTGGTCCAAAAGCAAAAGAACGCAATGGAAATAATCAAGTTGGCTTCAGAATAGCATAGGCAAGTGAGATAAGACAAAAAAGAGCAAGAAAGCTTCAATTTCCAGAGAAAAGTCAAAAATCTCACTTAAGATCCATATGAAAGAATAATTATTCAATTTGACCTTTGATCATTGTGAGGTTCCAAGAAAATTCTCATTTTCTCCTTTTTCCTCCAAATAGCTCCCATTTAAACACTTTTGCTATATCTTCTCCCCCTTTGACAATGGAGTCATCAAGGTCACGCCTTCCTCTCATCCAGAGATGATAAAAACAGAAATGAGAAAGAAGCATAAAAAAGAGCATGCATAAAATGCAATAGAGTAGCTTCATTTTTGATATTTTTCAATTTTTAGTACAAGAAGCTTTGGAGATTACCCAAAAGAACAAACTAGCATTTCTACTATTACTCAATACACATCAAGCCTAAAAGCGTTAGCAAGATCATGTTAAGACATATATCAAAGCTAAGCTAGAAGGCTCAAGATAAAGCGATGAATTGTAACAATTTAAGTAAAGCTTCAAAATTAGCAAGTTCATCAACAGGGGTCCTAAAGTGATAATGGTCATGTCAGAATGTCAATATGAGATCAAGAAGCTAACAACGACCATCCTAGAGACAAAAAGTCCTAAATCGAATCATTTTTCTCAAAATACCTCAATCACCCAATTTTTTACAACAGTTTTCATTTGCAATGAATATTGATATTGATTAAAGGTATATCTTAGTGAAGAAGATTCTGGACTAGGAGCCATCCACAAACTCTTCCTAATCTTCAACCAGGGCGATAAATCTTAAAGTTCATGTCAATTTTGACAAGCATTCGCCATGAGATTGTCTGGATCATCAAACTATCTCTAAGTTCATGTCTTTGGCATGCAGTCTCGTGAGAATAGTTTGGCACAATTTAACCACATGAGAATCTTGAAATTTGATTTTTTATTTTGCACAAGAGCAAATTTTAGATTCACAAAGGAATAAGAAGCTCAAGATATGTTCAATCTTAGCTTCAAGAGCCAACAAAGCAATTTTGACAGGACCAATGGCACAAAAAGATCAATAATTGTGCAACTAGCTAAAAGATCCAAAAATTGTAATTTTTAGTTCAAGTTGTCTTAAAGTTCTGGCTCATAAAGCAAAGACTACGCTACACATATGAAAGCATGATAATTCTAGCAAGTCAAAAAACTAGACATGAAACTGAGCAAAAAATTAAAACACTAAAGCTCAAAAGGGTAATAAGCAAAGCGTCATTATTTTAAAAGACAAGCAGTAAAGCTTATATTACAATGTATATTTTTGTGATTTTCATATGAATGCATTATGATACAATGAGATGCAAGAAAAACTTCAAAACTTAAAACGATCAAAAAGATCATCAAGTTCAGAAAAAGATCAAGGAAAGATCAAATGAACAAGGAAAGCCCAGAAAAGAACCAACTTCCCCTCAAATCAACCCATAGGGGTAAATTACACCTAACTCACTTCTCAAGGTGGCAAACCTAGTTGGGTCTAAAGGCTTGGTGAGGATATCAGCTGTGACAACCTGAATGTATTTTAGAATCTTTTTGGAATTTCCAAAATAAAAAGAACCATTTTGTTTTGATGAGAATTCAAAGTGTTGGACCGAAAAGGCGACTAGAGGGGGGTGAATAGGAGCTCAAAATCTTTTTCACTTGAATGGATTCAACTTGTAAATCACTTCAATAGCTATGAGAGCTATGAAGATCAATGATTAAGCGCAGAGGAAGTCTTGTGTTGAATCCACTCCTAACCCCCAAAGCTCAGCAAACAAAATCGAAGAAGTGCTGAAAAATCAGGGAAATCGGAACAACCGCAGCAAGCGGGCGGTTGTACCGATGTCTTGCGTATGACCGTAGAGCAAGCAGCGGTCGATCGACAAAGTGTCTTGTATGACCGTAGGCAAGCAGGCGGTCGTCTGGATTGTCCCGAAGCACTCGACGACGAAAACCAAAATTGGCACAACTTTTGATCCACTTGGCCAAACGCTACGAGATTTGAAACATACCTTCCCAAGGAGGTTAGGAACCTATTCCAAGCAAAGAATGACTAGATCCACGTCAAAGTTCCTACCTTTCTTGAATTGAACGAAAGAGGTTTCAAAACCGAGTTTCGAACCTAAACATGATCTAAACCTTGCTCGTGGGTGGATGATGATCAAGATAACCTTAGATGGGTTCCGACATATCCCAGCAAGCAAGATCAAGAAGAAAAACCAAGCAAAAACTCGCGGATCAAAGAAAGACCTCAAATCACCAAATAGAGAGAAAGAAAGCAAATGAACTCATCTTTGGGAGAACTTTCTTTGGATTGATTTGATGTGGTATTGGTTTCTGACCACTCCATCAAGGAGGACAAAGACTCAATACATGAGCACGAAATCAAATCCAACTCTCTAGAACCCTAACCTCCACTAATCCTCTCCCTAAGCAAACTAGGGTTTCAAACACAATGAGAGGGTTGAGGTGGTGTCCAAAGACACCCCTATTTATAGTGGAGGCTTAGACCTTCTAGAAGAGTAACCCTAATGGGCTCCGTTAAGGCCCAAAACAAACGGGTCACACACGCACGCATCTCAAAGCGTCGTCTTCACTTTTCTTGACCTAATCCACTTCTTGACGTACCGACTTGCGCCGCGGGTTGGCATTAGGTCACCAAGGCGGTATTTGGTGAAATTACCAAAATACCCCTTCTTGATCTTTTTGCAAAGACCGAGTCCCATCTACGTGAAGCACCTCCATGCTTCGCCACATGTAGGTTGATCCAACGGCTCTCTTCATGTCGGCAACTCTCTCCCATCCGGCTCCCACCGAAACCACCATGGCACTTGCACCGACCCCCGCGCCGCTTGATCGAACCCGTCGCACCGAACTGCCCGTTCGGTCACCTTTGTCCCTCTTGCGCAATGCTTGACTCTATTGACCTCACTGGCATCCTCGATCGTTTCGGACCTCGGCTCTCCAAGCTTAGTCCCGATCATCTCGCCGATTGACCGTCATTGACCTCCAAGCAACCTCGCACATCAATAGACAAAGAAATCGAATCCAGGAACAAGTTCTTCACAACTTGATCCACGTTAGTCAAAACACGATCATGCAACACATATGCCATGAAACCCATGAACTTGACCTAACCCAAAAGCAATTCTCCAATTGAAATGACAATCGGCACAAAATCGGTATTACCGCCATGTTATGGCGGTATTACCGATCAATGATAAATCAAGCTCCATAACCATGGTCGCATCGCTACCAGAGAAACCAAAACTCAAATTACACTCGTTTCGAAATATCAAACCGCCACCTAAAACACAGAACGACCGGACTCGGTCATACCGCCAAGTATCTTTGCGGTCAGATGCAGTGATGCGGTCTGCATCATGCTACACGCCGCAGATGACCGAAAATCCTGACACTTGCAGAAAACGCTGTTTCGACAAACCAAAAACGACATTGCCAATTGTAACATCATCCTAAGATCATGCAAGTATCCCCATGATATCCACACAAAGCTTAACCTGAAATTTCATAATGGATTTAAGTTGACTAACTCAAAACTACAACTAAAGTTTCTTGTTGGTTTGTTGAGTTGTTGGAGTTTTGTTGGTCTTTCCTTCTCTGTCCATCCTTTACCCATCTCAGGTCTAGACCTCCTTTGTCTCGAGATCGCTGGCCTGCACCTCTTCTTTGTTTGGATCCAAGGGCCCGAACCTCCTCTGTGAAATCCTCCTATGGTCCAGACCTCCTTGGGTCTAGATCTTCCAAGCACTTGGATCTCCTTGGGTCCAGTTCTCCCTCTCGGGTCTTCTCTGGCTTACAACCTCCCCAAGCCTGCGCCACCCTTATGTGCATTTGAACTCCTTTGGAATCCTGTGAAGCTTTTCGTGTTTTCTTGGACGTCCTTCACCATTTCTATGATGAATGCTATCCAACTGAAAATGGATTTCACAAAAATGAACTTTAATTATTGTAATATGCCTTGCAACTTAATACTTGTATTGGAAATAAAACTGGCTTTATGCAAATCAACCCTATTATGCTGTCCTTTGATATATCCCTATGCATGTCATTCTGTTAATTGACGGGTGTAACTTGCGAGCACGGTTGTTGTGCTCACTCTTGCTTGATTCATATATTGAGCAGATGAAGACTCTTATGATGGTGAAGATGACCAGCTCAATTAGGCCACGCCCTCCAGCCAGTCACCTGTGGTGTAATGGGTGGACCCTGTCTTTTGTTTTCCGCTGCTTTTGTGTGCTCTCTGTGCTCTCTGTTGCTGGAATTTGTAAGCAACCCTTGTAAACAAACCACCTTTTGCTGTTAATAAAGTCTTGTGGATGTGTATGTTATCACTGGTTTGCTGTGAGAACCAGTCGATGATCTCTAGGGGCTGGTTTGGATCACAGAGGACTTTAGGCTTACCCTAAACCCCACGACCTCCTCGGGGTGGTTCCCTTCGGACCTCCCTCGAGTGGAGGCATGGAGTTTTGGGGAGGTCTGAGGTCCAGCGACCTCTGCGGGTCAGGACCTCCCAGACCTCCGAGTGGTCCTCTCGGACCTTTCGGGAGGTCTGTGCGGTTCCACCGGGATGTCCTCTCGGGACGTCCTGGGGGCTCCTCTTTGGGCCTCCCAGGAGGTCCTGAGGGACCTCTCGGGTGTGCCCTAGGCCGGGTCGTTACAGGTGGTATCAGAGCATCCTGACTGCAGGACGCAGTCTATTAGAATGGCCGTTAGAAAGAGTTCAAAATATGTTTTATTAAACAAGAGAAAGGAAATTGTTCTCTCCTTACCTGAGTCATCTATCTATTCTTACCCCTCTCCTGTATCTTATCTCACCTTATCTCCTCCTTATCTTTTTGCTTGCCTCAACGTTTTATAAAATTAAATGGAATTCTTTCCTTGGAATATCTATAGGGCCGATTAAGGATGTGGTGGTAGTGTTAAGGACCTCCCTGTTGTGGCAATGAGTGACGGCTCTTTTGTAAAGGTTACCTCCGGGGCTACTTTACAAAAGACCTCCCCTCCAGGCCGTGACCTCTTTTCTTGTAGCCCTGAGGGCAGCAAGCCCCGTGTAGCCTGTGATGAGTTTGATTGCTGCAGTATTGGCTTTTGGGGTTATATTGGGTTTAGTTGCTTAAAGTCTTAGGCCTTACCCCCTAGATCTCTTACCTTTTCTTACCTCTTGAACGCTAGCAAATGGTGATCACAAGGGGCAGTGGCAGCGCCAGTGGCCAAGGTAGAGCCCCTGGAAATGATCCAGAGACTCCAGTGCAGCAGCCACCTCCTCCTCCAACCCAAGGTCCAGACTGGAATCAAATGATGGCCAATCAAGCACAATTGATCACCTTATTAGCTCAGTCCATCACCAACACTCAGAACCTCCAAGCCGTAGCAGCAGCCCAACCTCCTGTGCATGTTCCACCTCCTCCTAGAGCTAACATTTCCGAGTTTATGAGGATGAGGCCACCTACGTTCTCCAGCACCACTGAACCTCTTAAAGCTGATGATTGGCTCAGGGTTGTGAGTAGAAAATTGGACATGATCCAATGTACCGACAGAGAGAGAGTTTTGTTTGCCTCTCATCAACTCCAAGGATCAGCTTCGGATTGGTGGGAAAACTTTACTCAATCCCAACCCGACGCTCAAGAAATCACTTGTGAGGAATTCACTCAAGCTTTTAGACGTGCACATATTCCTCATGAAATGATGATATTAAAGAAGAATGAGTTTAGAGCCTTGCGCCAAGGGAACTACACAGTCAGCGAATACCTACACAAGTTCAACCAATTGGCAAGGTATGCACCTGAGGATGTGGCCACAGATGAGTCCAAGCAGGAACGGTTTTTGAATGGACTTAATGATGATCTCTCAGTCCAGCTCCTTGCCCATGATTACCCAGATTTCCAGCATCTGGTGAGCAAGACCATTCGGTAAGAGGCCAAGCATGTTGAGATGGAAAACCGTAAAAAGAGGAAGGCACCAATAGATTCAAAGCTAGAGGATTTTCGGGCCAAAGACCTCCCAATTTGACCTATGAGGTCTCGACCTCCTCCCCCATCAGGACCTCAATGCAGGTCAAAAGGTCTGGCACCTCCAGCTCTCATAAGACCTCCCCAGGAGGTCAATCTCAAGCAAGACCAGCCATAAACTCAGCAGCTGGGGTGACTTGTTTCAATTGCCATGATGTTGAGCACTATGCAAACAAATGTCCGAAGAAACTCCAAGCTCTAGCTCCAACTCCTACTCGATCAGCTCAAGGGTCCTCAGCTCATGGTAGCCATTCAAGACCTCCAGTGCAATTCAATAAAGGGCGAGTGAACCACCTCACAGCTGAGGAAGCTCAACAAGCTTCGGATGTGGTCCTTGGTACGTTCTTTGTTAATACCATTCCAGCCTCAGTTCTTTTTGACTCCGGAGCTTCTCATTCGTTTATCTCTTCAAAATTTGTGGGTAGCAATGGGTTAGCTATTACTCCTTTATTAAACCCTATGCTCATCCATTCCCCGGGCTTGGAAATGAGAACCAACTCCTTGTGCCCAAATCTTTCCTTGGGAATCTTGGGAGTTCCTTTCTATGCAGACTTGATAGTCTTGCACTCCCAAGGATTAGATGTGATTCTTGGAATGGACTGGTTATCCAAAAACCAGGGCCAAATAGATTGTGCAGTAAGTCCATTGTGCTCACCAATGAGCAAGGAGTGCAAGTAGAATTTAGCCCCGAGACCTCTCCTAAGGTAGGTCCTAGGGTGTCCTGCTTAAGAGAAGTGAGACTTGAAGACCTCCCTGTGGTAAGGGAGTACCCTGATGTATTTCCCAGTGAGCTACCTAGAATGCCTCCAGACAGATATTTGGAATTTATCATTAACCTAGTCCCTGGGACAGCACCTATTTCCAAAAGGCCATATAGATTGCCTGTTAATGACCTAGTTGAGCTAAATCAACAAATTGAAGAAATACAAAGTAAATGTTTTATAAGGCCGAGTTCCTCTCTTTGGGGAGCTCCTGTGATCTTTGTGGCAAAGAAGGATGGTACACAGTGCATGTGCGTGGATTATAGAGCTCTCAATGATGTTACCATCAAGAATAAGTATCCCTTGCCTAGGATCGATGACCTATTTGATCAACTCAAAGGAGCAGCAGTTTTCTCCAAGATTGACCTAAGGTCAGGTTATCACCAATTGAAGATTCGACAAGAGGACATTCCAAAATAGCCTTCTCCACTCGGTATGGACTTTACGAGTTCACAGTTATGTCCTTTGGACTAACTAATGCTCCTGCATATTTCATGAACTTGATGAATAAGGTGTTTATGGAGTACTTAGATAAGTTTGTCATTGTCTTCATAGATGACATCCTTGTGTACTCTAGAACCGAGGTAGAGCATGAAGGTCATCTTCGGTTGGTCCTAGACAAACTCAGGGACCACCAGCTCTATGCAAAGTTTGAGAAGTGTGACTTTTGGTTGAGTGAAGTTACCTTTTTGGGCCATATTATGTAAATTTCTTTGGAGTGGCAGTTAACCCTAGCAAGGTCCAAGACGTCCTAGATTGGAAACCACCTAAGACAGTGCCGCAGATAAGAAGCTTCCTTGGAATGGCAGGGTATTACCGTAGGTTTATTGAGGGTTTCGCAAGCATAGCAAGACCTCTCACACAACTGCTCAAAAAGGAAACCAAGTATGAATGGACTCCAGCTTGTGAGCATAGTTTTCAAGAGTTGAAGAAAAGATTGACTTCTGCTCCGGTGCTGATTTTGCTAGATGTCTGGAAGGATTTTGAAGTCTTTTGTGATGCCTCAAGACAAGGTCTTGGTTGTGTTCTAATGCAAGAAGGCCGGGTAGTAGCTTATGCCTCTCGGCAGTTAAAGCCTCATGAAGCCAACTACCCCACTCATGATCTGGAACTAGCAGCTGTGGTGCATGCTCTAAAAATTTGGCGCCATTACCTTATTGGTAATCGCTGCGAGGTCTTCACAGACCATAAGAGCTTGAAGTATATCTTCACCCAAGCTGACCTCAACCTTAGACAAAGGCGATGGTTGGAGCTCATTAAAGATTATGATATCGGAATTCACTACCACCCAGGTAAAGCAAACATGGTAGCTGATGCTTTGAGCCGAAAAAGCTACTGCAATCTCCTATTGATCCAAGAAAACCAGCCCAAATTGTATGAAGAAATGAGACGTCTTAATCTGGAAATTATGGAACAAGGCTCTTTGCAAGCGCTTGAAGTGGAACCTGTGGTCCAGAAGCAGATCCGAGAGAATCAATTCAAGGATAAAGACCTCCTGGAGATAAGAGAAAATGTAGGGCAAGGCAAAGCTCCTGGATTTTTATTGGATGAGCATGAGGTCCTTTGGTTCGGTAAAAGGCTGTGTGTGCCGAACTGCCAGGACATAAAAGACCTCCTGCTTAAAGAAGCTCATGAGTCACATTACTCCATCCATCCAGGGAGCACAAAGATGTACCAAGACCTCAAGGAAAGGTATTGGTGGGTGGGCATGAAGAGAAAAATAGCCGAGTATGTAGCCCAATGTGATGTATGCCAAAGGGTCAAGGCCGAGCACCAAAGACCTGCTGGTTTGCTTCAACCTCTACCAATTCTTGAGTGGAAATGGGAGCAAGTTGGTATGGATTTCATCACTGGATTACCAAGAACCCAATCGGGTTATGACTCTATTTGGGTTATTGTGGATCGTTTGACCAAAGTAGCACACTTTATCCCAACCAAGACCACCTATTCAAGCAACAAGTTAGCTGAGTTGTACTTGGCACGAATTGTATGTCTACATAGTGTACCCAAGAGCATAGTGTCTGATAGAGGTTCCTAGTTCACCTCAAGATTTTGGGAAGGTCTCCATGAAGCCTTGGGGACAAAACTTAACTTCAGCACTGCTTACCATCCTCAGACCGATGGTCAAACAGAGAGAGTGAATCAAGTGCTTGAGGACCTGCTTTGAGCTTGTGCTTTGGACTTTGGGGAAAGTTGGGATAAGAATCTCCCCTATGCTGAGTTCTCCTACAATAATAGTTACCAAGCTAGTTTGGAGATGTCACCCTTTGAAGCTCTATATGGGAAGCAGTGTAGAACCCCTCTCCTATGGGATTAAGTGGGTAAGCGCCAATTTTATGGACCTGATGTCATCAAAGAAGCTGAAGAAAAGGTGAAGCTCATAAGGGAGCGCTTGAGAGAAGCTCAGTCTAGGCAAAAGAGCTATGCCGATACTCGACGTCGGGACTTATCTTTTGAAGTTGGAGACTTTGTGTATCTTAGAGTAACTCCACTCAAAGGAGTTAGGAGATTTCGAACCAGAGGGAAGCTAGCTCCAAGATTTGTTAGACCATACAAGATATTGGCAAGACAGGGCGAAGTGGCTTACAAAATTGAGCTGCCCGCTTCTCTTTCGGCAATGCATAATACCTTCCATGTGTCACAATTAAGGAAATGCCTTCGGGTATCTGAAGACCACACCTCACTGGAAAGCATTGACCTCCAAGAAGACCTCACTTATGTGGAGAAACCAATCAAAATTTTAGACGTCATAGAGCGTGTCACCAGGAGTAGAATTCTTCGAACCTGCAAGGTGTAATGGAGCCACCATCCAGAGAGTGAAGGCACATGGGAAAAGGAAGAAGACCTTAGAGCAAACTACCCATATCTCTTTGCTGGCCAAGCTTGAATCTCGGGTCGAGATTCCTTTAAGGGGGTAGGTTTGTGACACCCTGAATGTATTTTAGAATCTTTTTGGAATTTCCAAAATAAAAAGAACCATTTTGTTTTGATGAGAATTCAAAGCTTAACCTGAAATTTCATAATGGATTTAAGTTGACTAACTCAAAACTACAACTAAAGTTCCTTGTTGGTTTGTTGAGTTGTTGGAGTTTTGTTGGTCTTTCCTTCTCTGTCCATCCTTTACCCATCTCAGGTCTAGACCTCCCTTTGTCTGAGATCTATTGGCCCAAACCTCTTCTTTGTTTGGATCCAAGGGCCCGGACCTCCTCTGTGAAATCCTCCTATGGTCCAGACCTCCTTGGGTCTAGATCTTCTAAGCACTTGGACCTCCTTGGGTCCAGTTCTCCCTCTCGAGTCTTCTCTGGCTTACAACCTCCCCAAGCCTACGCCACCCTTATGTGCATTTGAACTCCTTTGGAATCCTGTGAAGCTTTTCGTGTTTTCTTGGACGTCCTTCACCGCTTGAAGCCTTGAAACCTTCTCTGGAGGTTCCCTTCGGCACCAGCCCGGTAGTACCGCCCGCACTTGGTGGTACCACCGCTTCTTATGACCTCCTGTTTGTTCACTAGGACCTCCCCTTACTTTTATTTGACCTCCCCGTATCCTTCAGGACCTCTCCATGTCCTCTAGGACCTCCCCTTACCTTTATTGGACCTCCCCGTGTCCCACCGGACCTCCCCGGGTCCTCCAGGACCTCCTCCTTACCTATTTGCATCTCTATTGATTGTGAGTCGTCCGATTTGCATTGGACGGCTTGATCCTAGTGAGATGTTCGGATGGTCCGAACGTCCCAACCATTTTGGACCACCCGATTTAGTTCTAAGGCTGAGATCCAGCGCTAGCTCTGTTGGTCCGAACATTCCACCTTCTCTGAGCCCTTAGATCTTCATTGGACGGTCCGATTTGTTGTGGCGTTCGTGCGGTCCGAACGTCCCAACCATTGTGAGCAGTCCGATTGAAATCCAGCGGTTCCGAGCCTCCCCCTTGTAAATCTGGACCGTTAAGACCTCCCCCTTGGAGATCTTAACCGTCCAGACCTTCCCCTTGTAAATCTGGACCGTTAAGACCTCTCCCTTGGAGATCTTAACCGTCCAGACCTCCTCCTTGTAAATCTGGACCGTCAAGACCTCCCCTTTGGAAATCTTGGCCATCCAGACCTCCCCTTTTTGGCAGATCCGATCGTTAGGACCTCCCCTTGGAAATCCTAACCGTTCAGACCTCCCCTGGATTTGATCCTATGGTTCTAGACCTCCCTTGCGGGTGAGGACCTCCTCCTTGCCCTTGCGGACCTCCTCTGGTGCGCTTAATCTTGGCCGTTTGGACCTCCCCTTTGGAGATCCAACCGTCAGGACCTCCTCGGTGGGTGAGGATCTCCTCTTGTTCACTGCAAGACCTCCTCAGGTCATAGTAGGACCTCCTTGGCGGGTCTTGACCTCCTTGGCGGGTCTATTGTATCACATTAAATGCCCTCACCTTTTGCAGTACTCATGTCATACCGAATGTCACATTCCTTGCCTACTTCCTCGTCCTATTTACCAACTCTTGTTGACTCTAACATGGGTCACGTGCTTTTGCTTCCCCTATATATATCTTGGGAGAGCCCTCCTTTATCACTTTCTTCCTCATTTCTACTCTCTGTCTCAACCGAGCCACCATAGACCTCATCACTAAGTCTCTGGACCTCCTCCAACAGGTCTTTGGATATCCTCTCTGGAGCTCCAGGACCTCTCTACCAAGCTCCTTGGACCTCCTCTTGACCTCCCAGCTTCTCTGTTGGTTTTGTCTTTAAGTTTATTTGGAGTTCTTTGGATCTCGTTTGAGCTTTGTTTGAGTATTTGGTTTTTCACGTGTAGATTGCCCAGACCGTGGGGAGCCTGAGTTCAATGAGGGAGAGGAAGCAGCTCGAGATCTTGAGCAAGGCAAGTTACACTCTTGAACATGTTGCACCCAATACTTCAAATTATTTATGCTGTTTTCAAAAGATGTATGCATGCCTACTTTACTAAGTATTTCAATGCCTATCTTTCAATCCATAGTTAAAACCTACTGCTTGGTATGACC
The DNA here is from genome assembly GCA_036346405.1 of Phyllostachys edulis. Taxonomy (NCBI): domain Eukaryota; kingdom Viridiplantae; phylum Streptophyta; class Magnoliopsida; order Poales; family Poaceae; genus Phyllostachys; species Phyllostachys edulis. Next base: position 4,889,643 of record CM070555.1, on the reverse strand, counting down.
TCCCTCCATGTTGAATCAACCCCATTGTCACACTAGGTAAATCTGGTTCTTGCATTAGTAAGGACCCGAAGCTTTAAAGAAAATGAAATGCTTAGTGGTGCTTAGACCAAAGTCTTGATTTGGGGAGCTTTGACCAAAAATATCAATTAATCAAATAATTTGAGCTGTGGCATTATTTCGGCCATGACATTGGTGTGTCATGGATGTTTTACTCGGCCTTGGCATTGGTGTGCCATGGAGGATTTGTAAAGCAAAGTAAATGAAAAATGGTTTTGACTTGGGCGAAGCTGGTTGCTTGATTGGTGCATGTCTATGCACGGGGGTTCGTGCGATCCGACACCCCAGGGTTGAGGTTTGTCGCCCAAGTCGGTTAAGGACCGGTCTTTGAGACACCACTTGCTAAGCATATAATGGGCTATGCCAAAATTGTGCAACCACATGTCTCCAGTATGGGGCGTGGGACCTGGCTAACTAATTTGCAAAGCTCTATCGTGGTTCATCCCGCGGACGCGGTGGGTTTGTCATGTTAAGACTAGTTGTAGTCCCACCTGGCATAAGAGGGGGCACCCCATTGACCCGGCGGTGTTTCTACCCAAAGGGGGGGATCGCGAAACCTTAATGGGGGTGGGCTGCGGTGGGGCAATGCATTGTAAAGGCCTTGTCATGTGCTCTAGACCTCTCACCAAAGGAAGTGTGAGGTGGCATCGATGGATGCCAAGCAAACTAGAGAATTCATGTCATGTGGGTAAAGTGTGCAACCTCTGCAGAGTGTAAATCTATTCGAATAGCCGTGTCCACGGTCATGGACATGCTGGCAATGTCACTCAAAGTTAGCTCTTGATGTTGGTTTTCAAAAGGTTTGGAAAATGGTCTTGGTGGTTTAACCAAATTGGGTGTGGGCGGGAAGCCTTGTGCTGGAGGGTATTCTTCACCATTTCTATGATGAATGCTATCCAACTGAAAATGGATTTCACAAAAATGAACTTTAATTATTGTAATCTGCCTTGCAACTTAATACTTGTATTGGAAATAAAACTGGCTTTATGCAAATCAACCCTATTATGCTGTCCTTCGATATATCCCTATGCATGTCATTCTGTTAATTGACGGGTATAACTTGCGAGCACGGTTGTTATGCTCACTCTTGCTTGATTCATATATTGAGCAGATGAAGACTCTTATGATGATGAAGATGACCAGCTCAATTAGGCCGCACCCTCCAGCCAGTCACCTGTGGTGTAATGGGTAGACCCTGTCTTTTGTTTTCCGCTGCTTTTGTGTGCTCTCTGTTGTTGAAATTTGTAAGCAACCCTTGTAAACAAACCTCCTTTTACTGTTAATAAAGTCTTGTGGATGTGTATGTTATCACTTGTTTGTCAGGAGAACCATCGATGATCTCTCGGGGGTGGTTTGGATCACAGAGGACTTTAGGCTTGCTAAACCCACGACCTCCTCGGGTGGTTCCTTTCGACCTCCCTCGAGTGGAGGCGTGGAGTTTGGGAGGTCTCGAGGTCCAGCGACCTCTCATGGTCAGACCTCCTAGACCTCCGAGTGGTCCTCTCTGACCTCTCGAGAGGTCTCAGGCGGTTCCACCGGATGTCCTCTCGACGCCCCGATGTCCTTGCGGACCTCCCAGGAGGTCTTGAGGGACCTCTCGAGACGTCCTGGGGGCTCCTCTCTGGACCCCCCAGGAGGTCCTGAGGAACCTCTCGGGTGTGCCCTAGGCCGGATCGTTACATCAGCTAACTGAGCCTTGGAGTCCACAAATTCTAGCACAATATTACGCTTCTCTACATGGTCTCTAAGGAAGTGTTAACGAATGTCAATGTGCTTGGTCCTAGAATGTTGCACAGAGCTCTAAGCAATATTAATGGCAGAAGTGCTATCAGAGAGAAGAGGAATACTAGCAAAAGTTAACTCATAGTCCTTAAGAGTGGACACCATCCACAGAATCTGACTACAGCAACTAGCGGCAGCTACATATTCAGCTTCTGCAGTGGATTATGCAATAGAGGACTGCTTCCTAGAAGACCCAGAGACAAGAGAAGTGCCTAAGAAGTGACAAGTGCCTAAGGTACTCTTCCTATCTAGCCGATAGCCCGCAAAATCAGAATCAGAAAACCCTCGAATGGACAAGGAAGATGAGTAGGAATGCCAAATGTCATATTGGAGGGTAGAGTGAAGGTACCTGAAGATGTGCTTGACGGCTTGGCGATGGGAAGTCCTCGGAGACGCCTGAAATCTCACACAGAGATAGACCGCGAAGTGGATGTCCGGTCTTGAGGCCATTAGGTAAAGGAGGGAGCCGATCATGCTGTAGTACTCGCGTTGATTCACGGCTTCTCTTCCTCGTCTGGATCCAAAGCAGTCGAAGTAGCCATGGGAGTGGCGATTGGCTTGCAGTCACCCATGTCGAAGCGCTTGAGCAGATCCTTGGTGTACTTCGTTTGATGGATAAAGATCCATTCCTTGCATTGCTTGATTTGAAGCCCCGAAAAGTAGTTGAGTTCTCTCATCATACTCATCTCAAATTCTCTGGACATGGTCTCAAAAAAACTAAAAACAAGAGCATGAGAAGAACCACCGAAGATAATATCATCTACATAAATCTGAGCAAGTAGGAAGTCATTGCCATGCCTAAAAATGAACAGGGTCTTGTCTACCTTACCCATCTTAAAGTTATTCTTAAGCAATAAGGTCTTAAGCTTATCATACCAGGCTCTAAAGGCTTGCTTAAGACCATACAAGGCTTTGGATAGCTTGAAGACGTGATGTGGATGCTTGGGATTCTCAAAGCCTGGGGGTTGCCTAGCATACACTTCCTCCACTATGTAACCATTCAGAAATGCACTCTTAACATCCATCTGATACAACATAAATCCCTTAGATGTAGCAAATGCAAGCAGAATACGAATGACTTCTAATCTAGCAACAGGAGCAAAGGACTCATCAAAGTCTAACCCCTCAACTTGGCTAAATGTAACATCCCAATTTTCGGAGCCTTTTTAAAAAAATTTCAAAACTCAAAAGTAACAATTTGGTTCTGTCATTTTCTCAAGCTTAACATGGAATTTAAGAAATTTGGAGATTTAACTTGATTAAATCGAACTTCAATTAACTCTTTTGGTCGACCTTGAGTTATTAGTGCTCTTTGGCTTTCAGTTTCCTTCTCTGTTTGCCCTGTGCTCCCTTGTGTTTGGACCTCCCTTAGGTCCTAGACCTCCCCTACGTTTGGATCTTCCCTTAGGTCCAAGCTCGGGTTTGTGTTTCAAATATCCTTGATTTTGAAACTCTAAACTCGGGATGAAACCTCTCTAGTTCATTTGGACCTCCTCTGCGTCCATTTGAACCTTTCTTGCCCATTTGGACCTCCCTGTGTTCATTTGGACCTCCCTCTGGTTCATTTGGTTTTTCCTCATGTCCGCTCGGACCTCCCGCTTGCCCCAGGATCCTATCGCGGTCGTACCGATTGATCCTGTCGCGGTTGTACCATTCGATTCGTGTCGGACTTGAGAGATCTGACCGTTAGGACCTCCCCTTGCGAGATCTTAACCGTCAGACCTCCCCTTGTCTTGATCTGGACCGTTAGGACCTCCCCTTGTGAGATCTTAACCGTCAGACCTCCCCTTGTCTTGATCTGAACCGTTAGGACCTCCCCTTGTGAGATCTTAACCGCCGACCTCCCTTGTCTTGATCTCGACTGTTAGGACCTCCCTTGTGAGATCTTAACCGCCGACCTCCCTTGTCTTGATCTCGATCGTTAGGACCTCCTTGCGAGATCTTAACCGCCGACCTCCCTTGTCTTGATCTCGACCGTTAGGACCTCCCTTGCGAGATCTTAACCGTCAGACCTCTCCCTTGATTTGATCCGACCGTCAGGACCTCCCCTTGAGAGATCTGACCGTCAGGACCTCCCCCCTTGATTTGATCCGACCGTCAGGACTTCTTTTGACTTTGATCTAACCGTCAGGACCTCCCCTTGAGAGATCTGACCGTTAGGACCTCCTCCCTTGGTTGTGATCTGACCGTTCAGGGCCTCACGTGGTCTTTTCGCAAAGACCACCTCCGTGGGTCACGATCCCCCTCCTTGTGAGTCACGACCTCCTCGTTGGTCACAACTGATCCTTTTGCAAAGACCACCCCTTTTGGACCTCCCCTCTGGGTTGGGTCAGCCTCATGTGTTTGACTGGCAGCTTGTCAGTTCCTACTCATTTTTCTCTTCCTCCCGTTGAGTACTGCTAGAGCAAAAGTCTTCAAGCATTTATTGCGGTTGCTTCTGTAGTACCTCATTTCCCTCTTTGGTCACTTCCTTGACTTGCCCTATTCCCTTCATCACCTGCTCCAGTCGTGTGCCATTTAATGCGGTGTCCTCCTCTCAGAGCCTCCTGTGCCTATAAAAGGACCCGAGAAAAACTCCTTGGCCCCCGTTTGTTGCCCAGCGCCTTGGACCTCCTCCTTTGAGCTAGACCTCCCTCATTTGAGCCGTCCTTGAGCGATTCAAGCTTTGGTTTTCATCTTTTCTGTAACCCTTCTTTAGCTATTACTTGGTGAGTTCTTTTGTTCTTCTTGTTGGAGTTTGCTTTGCTTATTTTAGCTCTCTCGAACGTGTAGATCCCAGTTTCCCAGAGGAGTTCTTGGACCCTACCAAGATCAATGTAAGCTTCTCAGCTCTTTGACGGAGGCAAGTCATAGACCTTGATCATGTTGAACCCTTCTTTACAAAATGTATATTGTTTTAACTTATCATGCATGACTTTTTGTATACAAACGATTTTGGGATTAGTTATATCTTATATGCCCTTTTGCCCATAAAGACATCCTTGGTTATTTGAGACATACATGTTGACATGTTTCCTTGACGTCCTTAGGATGGGCTGTGTGTTGGTCTCTATTGAATACCAACATGGGTTCGTTTGATGCTTAGCTATGCTGTAGCTTGCGGTGGTATCAACTTCATAATTCTTAATTGTTAAATATGACTAATGAACTATGGAATCGTAGCAATGCCACTCGATGAAATTGTTGTGCTAGGACTAGGGTGGTCCTTTAGCCGGGAGGAACCCCAAATGCTTTATGCTCGGGCAGGATGGATGGTGGTTAGTGTGGGTGCAGGAAGCACATTGGGTTGTGGAACGACTTGCCTGAGCAGCCAACTAAGGACTTAACCTTGAACTATTGATCTAGGTCACCTCGTGCAACCACATGTCCAGGATAGGGTGGACCGGGTGCAATAATTAGGGAAGCTTGAGTCGGTTCTGTGCTGATGGGAATGGCGCAAGAGGGGAGCCAGGTAGGCGGAACCTTAGCGAGAGCAGAACCGAGTCAAGTGGACCTTTGTAAAGACTGGTGGTGGTCTCCACTTGATTCACACGCCTAAGGAAACGTGTGTCGATCGTTTATCACCTCTTGTGGGTAAAGTGCGCAACCTCTGTAGAGTGTAAGATCTATTCGAATAGCCGCAGCCTTGGTTATGGTCATGCCCGAAGATTTCACGCAAGGGGTAGACTTTTCTAAAGAATGTAGTGGGCTTTGAGCTGGTCTTGTGCGTTTTGGTGTAGCCCGAGCTGTGATTAGGGTGATCACAGTGAGGTTTGGTTGTGGATAGGGTGTCCACAAGTGCTTTGAAAAGAACTTGTTTACTTGTGAGTTTTCTTTCAACTTGTGCTTTGAAATCTACTTAATGTATCTCTTGCAAATGTTGCTTTCTGCCAACTAACCTTGCAACCACTTCTTGTCAAGCTTTACATGATTATTATTTGCATGCATTCCCTATGACTTGCTGAGTACATTCAACGTACTCATGGCTTGCGCCCTCTATTTGATCAGCAGAGGAGGGTGACCCAGGGAGCACAATGCTCTATGAAGACCTTGCGACTTAGGGACGTTCTCCACTCGACAAATTGAAATTGGGTCGGGAATCGAATTGACTGCACTTTTGTGTTTTCATTCTTTGTGTATCTCTTTTGTGTAGCCCGGCGTGGCACCCTTGTAAACAGCTTTGACCATAAGGTCTTTTGCGTATGTGAATATTAATTTGTCTGCTTCATCTTTGAGCTTGTTGTATGGTCTTGATTGCATCAATGTGGAGTCTGTGCGAGCTAGCCAACTGATCCTGGGACTAGCTCACGGTGCACAGAGCCTAGACCTCCGTGTGATCCTAGTGGACCTTCGAGTCCTCTTGGGAGGTCCTGGAGGCCTTCCACAGGTGGTCCTGGGAGACCTCCTGGGTGGTCTTGGAGGACCTCTCAGACCTCACGGGTGGTCCTGTTGGATCTCTTGGGTGGTCCTGGGAGACGCCTCTAGGAGCTCTCGAGTCAGGTGCTTACACTAAAACCCTGAGCTACCAATCTAGCCTTATTTCTAATCACAGAACCATCCTCACTTCGTTTGTTTTTGAATACCCAACGGGTTCCTATCACATTATGACCACTAGGAGGCTCTACTAGATTCCAGACATTGTTCCTCTCAAAGTTCTCTAACTCCTCATACATGACATTGACCCAGCTTGAATCAGATAAATCATGTGATATATCGCGGGGTTCGAAATAAGCAACAAATGCAGAATGGGAGTAGAGACTCGGATCGTGATACCTGGAGCGAGTGACTCGCTTATGAAGATGACTAATCATCTGATCCGGAGGATAACACCTCTGAATTTGAAGTGAAGCGCCCGGGGGAGATAGTACCTCTTCGACCTCCGCAGGTATTGCAGACGACGAAGATGCAGCAGGAGCCTCAACTGAAGGTGAAGTAGTAGAAACATGTTCTTCAATTGGATCAGGAGGTGTAGCAGCAGCAGGCGGGAGACAAATATCAGCTTCGTCCTCATCTTCCTCCACAAAGATGCTCTCTATCATCTATGTGTCACCTGAAACATCTGATCTTGCTCTAGGGCTAGTCTCATCAAAGGTGACATTGCATGTCTCCTGGATAACGTTAGTCTTAACATTAAGAACCCGAAAACCCCTCGAATGTGCAGGATAACCCAAAAATAAACCATCAGAAGTTCTTGACTCAAATTTATCTAGGTTTCCTATCTTGAGAATGAAACACTTCGCTCCAAAAACTCGAAAAATGAGAAGCAGAGGGTTTTCTATCAAACCGAAGCTCACATGATGTTTTGCCCAAAGACGGTCTCAAGAAGACATGATTGACAATATGGCAAGCTGTAGTAATAGCTTCGGACCAGAACCTCCTCAGAGTGCTATGTTGAGGACGTGTGTGAAAGCATCTAGGCCCCTAAAAATTGTTTTGGTAATTAATGATAATACATGAATATAAGATTAACATGTTTATTGAGTATTTACAAGGTTAAGTCCCATTGGTGAGTTTGATGACTTGAAGATGCATGCTAAAGGACAACATGAAGATCTACATGGCTCAAAAACAAGGTACAAGTAGTCTAGGATCCTTTTTATGTTTTCCCGGTCTTAGGAGAAATGGTTGGAAGACCAGATTATAGGTTAAATGCTGTACTATTAAGAGGGATCGTGACTAGTAGCTTGATAGCTTGTTCTTGTGCAAATTGGATCAATTTAGGATCATGCATGCATTTGAATTTGAATTGGAAAGCCATCTGTGAAATTGTCAGGACAATCGGTCGTGCCGAAGACTCCATGGCGGAACTACCGCTTAGCGGTATGACCGCATTTCCTTTGGCGGTACTACCGGGGGACATTCGGACCGTCCGAACTAATCAAATCGTGCGGTTAAGACCTGCAGTCCGAACGGCCCATCGAATCTGAGCCGTCCACGTAATCAGTCCGATCGGGCAAAGCTGATCTGGTTGCTTAGTGGTACAACCGGTTCGTGGTGCGGTACTACCACAACCCGGTCATTCCGTTTTCTAGTTGGCGGTACGTAAAAAACAGAGAGGCACCGTTTTTGGTTCGGTGCTCACCCTTGGAACGGTAGTTCTAGGCTTTACTTGGCGGTACGACCGCAATGCGGTATGACCGCAATGCATGAAGAACTCAATAACTTCACTCGGAATGAAGTTTGGACATTGGTGGATCGACCCAAAGAACATAACGTCATTGGTACAAAATGGGTTTTTAGGAACAAGCAAAATGAGAATGGTATGGTTGTAAGAAACAAAACAAGATTGGTCGCTTAAGGTTATTCACAAGTCGAATGTTTGGATTTTGGTGAAACCTTTGCTCCCGTAGCTAGACTTGAGTCAATTCGGATATTACTTGCCTTTGCATCATGCTTCGATATTAAATTATTTCAAATGGATGTTAAAAGTGCTTTCCTAAATGGAACAATATCCGAACTTGTCTTTGTTGAACAACATCCCGGTTTTGAAGATCCAAAGAGTCCAAATCATGTCTATAAACTCTCCAAAATGCTCTGTGGTCTTAAATAAGCTTCTAGAGCATGGTATGAACACCTTAGAGATTTTCTAGTCTCAAAAGGATTCAAAATCGAGAAAATTGATTCAACTTTATTTACTAAAGTCTTGAATGATGATTTCTTTGTTTGTCAAATTTATGTTGATGATATCATTTTCGAGTCTACTAATCAAGATTTTTGCGAAGAATTTGGTGATATGATGTCTAGAGAATTAGAAATGTCCATGATCGAAGAATTAAGTTATTTCTTTGGACTTCAAATCAAGCAACTCAAAGATGGAACCTTCGTGAGCCAAACAAAGTATGCAAAAAATTTGATCAAGAAATTTGGCATGGAGGATGCAAAACCCATCAAGACTCCCATGGCAACCAACAGTCATGTCGACCTAATTAGGGAGGTAAATCGGTAGATTTAAGGCTTTATAGTTCTATGATTGGTAGCTTGCTTTATCTTACCGCATCTAGACCCGATATCATGTTTAGTGTTTGCATCTGTGCACGTTTTCAAGCAACTCCAAAAGAGTGCCATTTGATGGCCATAAAAAGAACACTAAGATATTTAAAACATTCCTCTAGCATTGGCCTATGGTTCCCCAAAGGTGCTAAATTTGATTTAATTGGATATTTGGATTCCGATTATGCGGGTTGTAAAGTGGATAGAAAAAGCACCTCAGGTAGTTGTCAATTCTTAGGAAGATCTTTAATATCATGGTCATCCAAGAAACAAAATTCCGTTGCTTTATCCACTGCCGAAGTTGAATACGTTTCCGCGGGAAGTTGTTGTGCTCAATTGCTATGGATGAGGCAAACTTTGATGGATTATAGAATTAAATTTGATAAAATGCCTCTTTTGTGTGATAATAATAGTGCGGTGAAAATAGCCAATAATCCTGTCCAACACTCAAGAACCAAGCATATAGATATTCGCCACCATTTCTTGAGAGATCATGTGAGCAAGGGAGATATTGAAATTAGCCACATCCGGACCGAAGACCAATTAACGGATAGTTTCACCAAACCATTAGATGAAGGCCGCTTTTGCAAATTGAGGAATGAATTAAATGTCATAGACTATTCAAATGTTGGTTGAACTCTTGCCACATGCATTTTGCTTCAATTGGTGTTATTTGAGGTCTTCTATGAAAAGTATTTTCAAAATATTTATTAAAGATTACTATGTTCATAAAAATTATGTTCTTAGATAGATATTAGTCTATTAAATGCATAATGATCCTAAATATTATTTATTTGAGTGCAAAACTAAGGATCATTTGCATATTTCTCAAAATCCAAAGTCATTCCTGGAAGTTCCAGGATAATCGGTACTACCGGCGGGTTAAGCGCGGTACGACCGGCGCTATAACCACGGTACTACCGCTTGGCGGTACTACCGGCGATATCATGGCGGAACTACCGCGTCGGGTGGGTAAAAGGGCATTAACTGTCTTGCGGTTTTACCTCTTTACCCCTTTTACCATCGAACGGTTCGACCGCACCTTCAGTTCCTCTCGGCCTCACTCTCCCCGATCCAAAGAACCTCAAAATCCCCTCGAAAAATCCACAAAATCCTTCGGTGTTTCTTCGTTCCTTGTTGATTCCTTGCATCCTTAGGGTTTCACTCCTTCAATCCTCAAGGTACAACTCTTTTTCTTTTTCGTTTTACCAAAATCTGGAACCCTCGGTCATTTTTAGGGTTAATATTGAAATGTGGATGATTTATGCGTTTCTTTTGGGCAAATTTGCTAAATTGATGTCTCATGATGCTTGCACATCTATACCATAGATTTACTCCATGAGAAACATCAAAAAAATCCAATCAATTTCATGCCCTAAGACACTGTCTCGAAAAGCGGTACTACCACTCCTTGAGCACGGTACTACCGCAATGCGGTCATACCAGCTCGACAACGGCGGTACTACCGTTTTGCCTGACAGAAAAAGAAATGTCATTCCATTCAAGATTAATTCTATGTTGATTGATCATTTGAACTCCCTGTAACTTATCCTCTCTGTGTGAAGATGCCAAGAACAAGGATTGCTACTCGCAAGTCGCATGGACCACCTAGAGGGCAATCTTCCTCTCAACCTCCTGCAGCTCCAGTTCGAGAAATTCGCCAAAAGGTCGCGCATGGGAAAGGCAAAGGGCCAGCAGCGGATGATCCTGAATCTGAGGAAAGCTCATCCCAAGATGAGTCAGGCTTTGAGTCTGACACTGAGACAGAGATAGAAGTGCAAGCACAGTCAGATGAGGAGATGGGAGAGCCAGAAGAGCGTCCGGTTGATTTGAGGCTTATTTCAACTAATGAGTATGCCATCAAGCGACACATAAATCAGTACCTCTTTTATTCAAACTCCATCAATCCAAGATTCCACACAAAATTTTAAGAGCAAGTCTATGAGCAGCTGTATGGACATCACAGAAATTTTGCACATCATAAGTGGATAAAGTGGCAGCACATCAACTCTTTGGACAAGTATAATGGTGTGTACCGGATGTTTCAGCAAGTCGGTCTTCATGATCTCGTAGCTCTAAGGCATGACTACGATGAGGAGATCATAAGACAGTTCTATGCCACTGTGCATGTTTCTCCAGATCGTTCAACGATGAAATGGGTGACAGTGACCAGATATGTGGAGTGCACTAAGGCAAATTTTGAGCGTGTATTGAGAACACCATTTGGCACATGGGAGAAGCTCTATGACAGTCCTGCATTGCTTGCTCCTGCTTGGACCGACTTTTATGATTCGACTATCAGGTATACCCCACAGAAGATACATGGTCTTCAGCCCATTCCTAGTCTGATTAATAGAATTATTAATCATACCTTTCTTCCCAAGAGTGAAAACTTTGATGCAGTGAGAGGGCATGCTTGGAATATCATTGACAACATCATGCATGCGATAAAATTTGATGTGGTGGATGTCATTATTAGAGGCATAGTTAATTCAAAGAATGATAGGGTCAAAAGGATTTACTATGCTCCCTACATCATGGCTTTGATACTTAGCAAGATTGAGTATCAGGGAGGTTTGGGATCACCTCGAAAGGCATACAAGCCACGAGAAGGCCCTCCAATGTAACAGCCTCAGCCCTAATAAACAGTAATAAGGTACTGTTCATAACATCACTGTTCATTTTGGCATTGGACCACTTGTTACAATCTAATTTCCCCAAATTCTAACTAAAAACTCCAACTGGATCCAAGCTTCAAAAGGAAATACCACTCAATGTTGGTATTAAGACTGGGCAATATTTTATTTAAAAGCCAGATGAGTTATTATGGCCAAAAATAATTTCTGTTGAATTTTTAGAAATTATTTTGATTTTAAGAAAAATATTTGTCTTTAAATAAAACCTATTCGTTCTAAATGAATTATTTATGTATTTCAAAATGAGAAACAGTGGTTTCAAAAATTTATTTGGGGAATATATCATCCCAGTAGCAATTCTGCAAAATTTCATATTTTTACAAATTTATTTGCTATTTTTAAAGCCCCGGTCAAACTTTTGAAATCTTAGACAGGGCTGGTCAATTTTTCCGGTCTAAACCGGACCCTTTTGCACTGTAGCGACTCATCCCAACCCAGTTGAGTCCAACCCTGTGCAAGTGGTTCGGCCCCGACACGTTCGCTCGCGCGGCCTCAACTTCAGCGAAATCGAGCCGTCCATTTCCTCGCGAACGGGCTAGATCAGATGGGCCGATCGGACCACTCCAATCCGCCCCTCTGATATTGACCGTTGGATCAAAATTGTGCGGCGCGCGATCTTTAGACAAAGCCATCTTTAAATGGCGGAAATTGAAAAGCATCTGGGCCGTTGAATCCTCAACGTGTGGACCTGATCAGATGTGACGTTCGGACCGGTCGGAGGTGCCAAGCGATATCCACCGTTGAAATTTAATCGGACAGACCGCATCCATTGTGACCTTCAGACCATCCGCACCTCCCATCAACTCTGACCGTTGATTCTAGATCTAACGGTGACTTCCTTTTAGGCTTAAAGCTCACAGCGCGCATTAGATCTTGGGCCGTTGAAGTAGAATCGGACGATCCTTATGGATTGTGATGTTCGGACCACCCCGGACCTACCCTCCATCCTAGCCGCTCGTTGGAAATCGACGCCCATATCGCTAGATACCGGTTCGATGTTATTTGACCACCTCGTCACAACCGCCGCTTATAATCGGACGGTCGTTGTTCTTGAAGCTCATCGTGGGTCAGATGGTCATGGATCGCCACCGGGACCAGCGTGTCGATGGCGACTCTTTCCTCCTCTCCTCACAGACGCCGTCGGCGATATTCTCACGGAGTGGTGGTAGTGTCTGATGAAAATAAGAATATTCCCTTGATATTTATCCTTAGTTGCCACCTCATCGGTTCTGGAGAATTCTCGTTTGCTCTAGTGGCTCCAACACTATATAAACCCTAGCTGTCTACCTTCTGCCATTGTTGACCGAGAGGAGCTCCACTCGTTTGCCTTTCTTCCCAGTGAAGCTTTCTTGCTCTCACCCTTGTTCAACTTCAAGCATGCCTAAATCTCATGCTAATATGGTTTTGGGCATCTTTTGTAGGGTTGAACTTAGGGTTTCCTCTCTGTCAACTTGAGCCAGTGGAAAACCACCTTGGTGAAACCTCATCCTGGTGAGTTGGATTCCATCTTTTCTTATCAAGTATGTGCCTAATGGTCCTTAGAGCCTTAGTTCTACCATTTTGTTTTGGTCAGACTGGTGTAAAGGACTTTGGGTCTTCACCGTTGACCAAGAACTTGATTTCTTCTTCTTCTCCAACCCTAGCTGGTAAGTTTAAACCCTGGTTCTTGTCATCTTAGACTTCCTAAGGACATCTTTAGCTCACTGGAATCACTCACATGCTCCAGTGATGTTCCAAACTTCTTTAAATTGAAATGTTGTTTTTATAACTTTTCGGTCTTTCATATCGTTTTCAAGCCCTAGAGTTTCTTTGCCAATATACTAGCTTATCTAGGGCGACATATCCTATGAACATAGGCCTAACCATGCACATATGCACATGAGGAATCTTGGCGCTCCATCGCGAAATGAGCGACGCAGGGCGAGCGAGCGCGAGCCAGCGCGGGCGAGCGAGGCGATTTTGCGGTCTCCCCCCTAGCGCGAACAACATTAGGATGAACACGCCCCCGCTTCGTCTGGCCCTCCATTCCTCTCCGACCCGTGCGCGCTAGGGCTTTCAAATGTCCTTGTTGCCCTGCGCCCAGGCCAAGTTGTCGCGCCCTGCGCCGCTCATCCTCCGTACAACAACCTCAACAATCTCTCTCCCGACTCCATTCCCTTCCCCCCTTCTCCAACTCGAAACCAAGAAGTGCGACTGTGTGTGTGTGTGTGTGTGTGTGAGAGAGAGAGATAGTTCACTTGCCGCACCTGGGGAAGCTGCGGTGGGAGGTCAAGGAGGAGGTGGTGGACGCCGACGACGCCATGGTCGGGCGGAGGCGTCGCTGCTCCACAAGAGGTCCCGCCTTGCAACAGCAAAGAAGAAGAAAGTGGGTCCTCCGTCTCCGCCGACGGCGGTTCCTTGTTACTAGTAACTTTCTTGCTGTTCTTCAGGGAGTTCCTTTCTTTGGGAGAGGAGAATAGGAGGAAATTTCCTGATTTTGAGTTTATTTTTGCATCCTATAATCCCAAAGGGTCTGATCGTTTGTGGGGCGGGCCATAAGCACACAATCAAATTTTCTGATGTCAAGGAGGCATGCCGGTTCTTGATGATTGGCCTGCTAAGCACACAATCATGTATTCATGCCGATGTCGGCATGAAGAAAATGTCCAAGCTATGGAAAGGAAGTGGCTTTCAAAGTCGCCCACCGTGTATCTAATTTTGTTATCTTCCAAGTCTTTTGTAATGTAATATATAGTTTGGCAACTGCCCTGTGATTCTGAAATGTGACTGAATGGCTTCTGGAGTTGCTGAAATCTGAAATTGTTGTCTCAATTATGTACTGAACAGTTGTCTGAGTTGTATTGAAAAGTTGTAGCAATTCTGTCTGAAATGTTATCTGAAGGCTCTCTGAAATGCGTGGCGTGTTGTTTGAGTGCTGTCCGAAATGCTATTCTGAAATGATGTCTGAAAGCTCATGGACATGTAATATATGAATGTTGGACTCATATTTCAGCAATTGCTTAATGAGGTACTGCTCCAAGTGCACAATATGGACACTGAGCAGCAATATGGACACTGAGCATTATATGAGGTCACTGTTTGAGGTCATTATTGATTGTATGAGATGGAAACTAATTAGTTCTGCTTTGGAAACAGCCTGAAAAAAAGGACTCCAAATTTTATGACATTACAAAGGTGGACAATTGTAAAAGAAGCAGCAGTGCTCATTACATTGTACAACCCTTTGTAATCCAATGGCCCAAGTTCAACTGGCACCAACCCCTGATCTAACTTGTCAACCATCTGAAGAAAGACCAAATGTCCACATAAAGATGGTTCAATTTAAACTTGAGAGAATGTTCACTATGAAAGACCCTCAAGGTTATCATATGTAAGGTTTAGAAGGTCTGACCACACTGAATTCAAAAGCACTTTTTTTTTGCTTTTATAAAAGCACTGCGACTATTCACTGAATGAATCAAAGCAGGATTGATCATGTTAATGTATATGTATCAGGAATGAATAATATGTAAGACTCAGAAGGTCTGACCACACTGAATTCAAAAGCACTTTTTTTTGCTTTTATAAAAGCACCGCGACTATTTCTTGAATGAATCAAAGCAGATTGATCATGTTAATGTATATGTATCGGGAATGAATATCGTCGATTTGTAAGCCCGCAGAAGTTTGTTTGGACGAGCTCTTCTTAAGAGGTGCTTATTCAAATGCTCGGGGCAATCCAAGTACTCCCACTCAAGACTTCTACAAAACCCACTACTACCAAAAAGAATAATAACAAACTAACTCGGTTGTCTTTGTTTAGCCTGACGGACGATCAAGCTTATTAGCTCGACACATCGCTCTAGGGATCTAGGAGCTACAAGCAAATGGATATATTTTAGATCAAAGAATACTTGCTAGCCAGAGTTACAACTGAATGACAGCATCAATCAACAGCTCATTTCACCTGGATATAAATTGAATACAGAATATAAATGACCTCAATTCAGAGATTCCATCCACACATACATATTGAATATAAATGAGAAATAACAACATGCTCATTTTTAATACAGAATTCAGACCTCATTGTTACAGAATTCTGAATTGTAACAATGAATAGAATTCAAACCTCATTGTTACAGAATTTTGAATTGCAAAACTACAAGCTCTCAACAACATAATTTCTCATTGATAACCACATTGAGGCCCATGCTTCCATCCACATTCATACAATAAAAACATAGTTCATACAATCGGGCGATGCAAATACAAACTACAAGCTCATCAAACTAACCGAACACTACAAGGTAAATTTCTATCAATTTTTGGAATCACAATTTCACTTGAGAACACAACCATATAATCTGCAATGATACATTCATGTAACACATAAAAAAATCCACAAATGCTCCTCCACTGTCGCGGCTTCGAGTGCATTGACGCAGGGGCGACACAAGAAGTCGAGCACACCGGGCAAGCACAGGGTGCCTGGATGACATCCTCAAGAAAAGCAGCAGATATCGTCACATTCAGTAATGTCCCTTGTATGATTGGTTGGTGAATTTCTGATTCAGTTGCTTCGATACGAAATTGACTTCATATTGATATTTACAGGTTGTTGGTGACATCAGAAAATTTGATTGTGTGCTTATGGCCCGCCCACTAACGATCGACCCTTTGGGATTATAGGATGCAAAATAAACTCAAAATCAGGAAATTTCCTCTTATTCTCCTCTCCCAAAGAAAGGAACTCCTCAAGAATAGCAAGAAAGTTACTAGTAACAAGGAACCGCGAATCGACAGACGGAGGACCCACTGCCGCTTCTTGCTGCGCGAGGCGGACCTCTTAGGAACGACGACGCCTCGCCGGCGGCCAGCGGGTTGTCGGCGTCCACCACCTCCTCCTTGACCTCCCACCGCAGCTTCCCCAGGTGCGGCAAGTGAACCATCACTCTCTCTCTCTCTCTCACACACACACACACTCGCACTTCTTGGTTTCGAGTTGGAGAAGGGGGGAAGGGAATGGAGTCGGGAGAGAGATTGTTGAGGTTGTTGTACGGAGGATGAGCGGCACAGGGCGCGACGACGGCGCAGCGCAGGGGGCGGCGCGACGCTGGAAAGCCCTAGCACGCACGGGTTGCAGAGGAATGGAGGGCCAGACAAAGCGGGGGCGTGTTCATCCGAATGTCGTTCGCGCGAGGGGGGAGACCGCAAAATCGCCTCGCTCGCCCGCGCTTGCTCGCCCTGCACCACTCATTTCGCGATGGAGCGTCAAGATTCCTCATGTGCATATGTGCACGGTTAGGCCTATGTTCACAAGATATGCCGCCCTTATCTAGGTCCTAGGTAAACCCTAGGATCGCCAGTAATCTTTCTTCAAAGTCTTAGGTCACCAGTTCATTTGTGGGTGCAACCCCCTCTCTGCTAGTTGTTGTCGGTTAAAACCGACAAATGGTTAATCTTCCTTTTCCTTCTTTAAACTGAGCGGTTAGGGTTAGTATTGATGGTTTATGATATTAATTATCTTCCAGATAACTCTAACCTCCATTTAAGGTCTTCGTTTTGTGTATTTCTTTAATATGGCCGAAATCTGGAAGGAGATTCTTTGCTGTTTTTGATCAACCGACTAAAGTCCACCCTGTCTTTTCTTTTCAAATGAACCGAAATGTTAGAGTTAGCAATAATAGGTGGTGATATTAATTACCCTAGATAGCCCTAACTCCACTTTAAAACTCTGGTCTGTGTAGTTTTCCCAAGCCAACCGAAAATGTTAAAAAGGCTCTTTGCTGTTTTTGGTTGTAGGTCAAACCGACAACACCTACAGCAAAAGTCTAATTGCTTAAATTGCTATTATAGGTATTAAATGACCAGTTAGGTCACAGCACTTGTATGAATATACTTAGCTCCAGCACAGTATTTCATTTATATGATGTTTAGCTAGGTAATTAATTTAAGAATAAATATCACTAAACCACGGTTTTGGGGCGATTGTA
Organism: Phyllostachys edulis; assembly: GCA_036346405.1. Taxonomy (NCBI): domain Eukaryota; kingdom Viridiplantae; phylum Streptophyta; class Magnoliopsida; order Poales; family Poaceae; genus Phyllostachys; species Phyllostachys edulis. Next base: position 4,872,164 of record CM070555.1, on the reverse strand, counting down.
TCTCAAAACCCTGTGTTTTCTAAATTGTATCGATTAACCCTGTGTTTTGTAGATTTAGATCGAGCTTAGGATTGTAATTGTAGTTACAATGCATCTACTACCGGGTTATGGTTTAACACCATCTCAGAGATAATCCCTAATCCTCGATATTGTCGCTTGTGATTCCTAAGCCCGATCTAAATCTACAAAACACCGGGTTAATCGATACAATTTACAAAACCTGGGGATTTGAGATACAACTGCCCCAAAACCTGTGGTTTAGTGATATTTAACTCTTAATTTAATTACTAGCCGTCCTGTTCCAGTTTCAAAAACCTGATACTGTAGCTCCATCTAAGCTCTAAACTATAGTTGATAGTATTAGCAAGAGTTAGTTGTAGTTTACTATTCTTAATTAAATTAATGTACCTTAAGCATATTGCTAATCATGCATTAAGCCATTGACCATGCATGTTATTCTCTGTTTTCTCTGTGTTCATTGGATCTTATTTTCTTTTAGATACTGGTTCTTCTGAGATTGTTGAGTCTATTGTTGAGCAGCAAGAACCTGAGCAAGAGGTTGTTTATTACTACCAAGGCAAGCTTCCTCTCTGCACCATATTGATCCCAAATTTGTGAACTGTAGATTTACAAAACACAGTGATACTGTTGCATGCAATTTTCTAAAAATTATTTATGGTATGTCTCTAGTTAGTTACAACCCAATCCTTGTGGCTTACCTTGAATTTAATCATACACTCAGCTTAAGGTATTGTTTGTATTAAAATAATTAGGTTAGAACTTTGCTTAGCCATGCAGTCCATAGAACGTTAGTGTTTGGCAAACTTATCTTGTCAAACTTGGGAACAACAAATGAATTTTATTTATTTGATTCTTTGTTCAGTTTATTTAAATCTGAAATAGTTCCAAACCTTGTTATTAAACTAATTTCAAATCTGGACAAGTGGATGCTAGTGATGGTGCATTTGTGCACGAGAATTGGGAAATGTGGATGTCTTGTCTGGGTTGGTTAAGGACTGAACTCTGACAGCCCAATTCAAGCCCCAACGTACTTCCACACGTAGTGTATGGACACTGTTTGGTTAAGTAAAGGGTTAATACTATTGAGTTGGAAACAGGAGAGTAAGGACATGTGTATTGATTTCATATGGCATAGATGCTTAAGTCTTCAGGCCGTGTCGTATGCCATGTGGAGCTTATATCGATATCAGATGTTCTTAGAAGGGTGAGGGCGTAGATGTGTTCCATCGCATGTACGCGTACCTTTAGGCCCCGATCGCGGTCTAATATGTGTGGCTAACACGAGTTTGCATTTAATTGACTGGGTCGGCATTCCCGACACAACATGTGGGCCCGGTTGAGCGGATGCTATCGATCGTTGTTTAGCGAGATTAGTCTCACATGGGTTGTCCAACTCAATAGTGTCAACTTGTTGAAAAATACCAAATCTTAGTCTACCCGGCCGGCATACCAAAGGCAGTGTGCTATTATTCCGGAGGCTTACGGGTTAACTAAGTCGCGTGGGTAAAGATGTACACCCCTGCAGGGTTTTAAAACTATTCGAATAGCCATGTCCACGGTCATGGACAACACTTGAATTGATGTCACCTGTATAGACTTTGCTCTAAATTTGGTTTTGGGGGTTATTTTCGGCCTGAGGGTTGTCATGCACGGTTGATTGTGATATGTGACTTCTTATTGTTACTGTTGATGCTTATGTTCTCAATTATTTACTGTTTTTAGTCCAAACTGATTTATTAAAATGGCCTGGTCAAAACTTAGCCACAGTAGGTTAAGATGTATCGCTTTCTGCAAAATGAACCATTATAACTCTTCCGTTGTTAACCTTATGCATGTAAAATTTCTATTCCTTTGTATAGGTTCTATCAAACACTTTCTGTTATTAGTTTGTGTAAGTCTTGCTGAGTACCTTTTGTACTCAGGTTTTATGACCTCTTGTTGCAGGTGAAGATGGTTATCTTTATGAGATGCCCGTTAGCGCTGATCAGGTTGACGCTAACGAGTGATGCTAGTTCTAGTCTCCACGCAATAGCCTGCGGGATGGGGCCATTGGTGGTTTTTGTTGTTTATTTTGCTTCCGCTGTTGATCTTTTGTGATGACCAAAGTCATCTGTTACTGTAGCAACCAAACCAACATGTAACCTGTTATGTATAAATTTGTGAATGTATGACTTGTATGTGTACGATGCAATGTTGTTTAAGGGTATGTGCGCAATAGTCACTAATCCTGGGAACTATTGCATGGCATATATCCGGGAACCTGAATGTTGGAATTGTTACTTGTTATTATTATGCTTCTAGTATGATTTTTAATGAAGGAGTTGCACTGTTCCTTAATTAAGAATTATGCTACCAGTATAATTTTAATTCGGCACATTCCAATATTCGAGGGTCTTACAGCGTTGGTATCAGAGCATACGTTGCCTGTAGGTTAGAATTAGTATGGTCGTTATCCTTAGTGAGTTTCTGGGAAATTATTTTAACATAATTAATTTCTAAAGACTTAAGTATGCTATCTTTTATTTCTTATCTTCCTTAGTATTAATTCTTATCTAACTTTTTGTTGATTTTCTAAGATAAGTTTCTCACTTACCTTGTCCTTTGACTGTAGATGAGTGGCTGGTATTTGATTAAGGAGACTCGAGCCGAAGATGTGGACGGGTTTCCGGCCTTGCTTCGAGATATGATGTGGCGGGCCAATTTCACTTATCAGCCAGAGTATGCCATCTACCGTCGAGACCGAGGGCCTGGTATGGAAGAGTACCAAGCTATCATTAACATGATCGCCAGACAGGTGGTGGGTAGTGTTCCATACTGCATCCATACACGTGCCACTTCCGAGTCTATGGTCAGTGCAGAAGTCACGTGGGATGATGAGCCTCCTTCGTCATGATTTGACGGAGCTGTCTCAGCCACCCTATGTTCACTTCCCAAAACAAGGCCCTAGAGTGGAGGTGGGTACGTTTGATGAGATTTAGTTTGGAGAGGACCCATACGTACGCGAGTTAGCGAGGTTGGTCCGTATTATGGACCAAGTCCATCACTGCCTCGTGTATGAGCTATGGGAAACCCGCTGTCGTCTGCATGAAGCACAGGAGTATTTGAGGCTTGGTGTTGCCACGAACCACGTTCCTCGTAACGTGCTTTATGGCAACAATGAGATCCCTCCAGCTACTAATACACCGCTGGGATTCCGACTTCCAGAGGTGCCTAGGCTTGTTCCTATCCTGGGGTAGTGTCGTCAAGCCCGGATGTCTGCTAGTTTCCCTCGCACCCAGCGACCTACATCTTCTGGGGGACATCATTTGCTGTTGGGTTCTCCTACACGTCTCATCAGCCCTAGGGATCCCATAGATACGGGTTCACCTGAAGCTCATATGTTAAATGAGTTTCCGGTGAATTTTAACCGTAATGATTATACTTAGATGCTGGATGATGTGTTCGGCATTAGCTGTGTAATAGGCTAGTAGTTGTCCATTAAGTATTGTGTAATAGAATAGTGTATATTTTGTAAAAATGCTGTGTGCCGACCTTTTGGAATTTTTGGACTGGTTGTTGTTTTAGCCGGCCTATAATAAAGTGGAGCCGACCCTTTTTGCTGTAATCGGTTGTTTTGTGATTTTGGTGTTAATTTGGCTGCATGACATAACATGATGCATGATTAAGTTTAGTACTTCTTTCTTTTCTATCTCCGAATCTTGTATGTGTTTGCTCGAGTATATCCTTGTGATGTTGTTAACCATTATATGGCAACAGGATGACAGGGCCTACTACTCGTTCGCGAGCACAATAAGAGGAGAGGTTCTCCACCCCTGCTCCCTATACTGTGGGGAGCAGGTCGACCTTCCGGATCTCATGGTCCGCAAGGTGGTCGTCAGGAAGAGGAGCTTCCTCCACCACCCACTATGGCGGATGTGCTCATGCAAATTGAGCGCAATCGAATGGATCAGACGCGCATACTGGAACAAATTGCGCGCAATACCTCTTTGTCGGGACCCCGGGTATGCAAACCCAGGACCCTCTATGTATTCCGAACTAGTCCCATGATCAGTAGCTAGCTCACACAGTTGCAATATTGGTGTAATCATAACCACACAACCAAACTATAGATGAAGCAGACAAATTAATAATATTAAGCAAAAGGGACCTTATGGTCAAGTCTTACAACGGTTGCCACGCAGGGCTAAAGAGAACAGAGTAAACTTGCAGCGGAGAACACAACGTCTGGTGGAGGTCACCCAATATGCCCACTGGCAATCGAGTGAGGGACGCGACCTAATTCGCATAGTCTTCAAAGAAGTCTTCTTCATAAAACTCTGAGTTCACCGGTTCACCCTCCTCTGCTGATTTAAACAGAGGGCGCAAGGCCATGAGTACTTTGAATGTACTCAGCAAGTCATAGAGAAATGTATGCAAGTAATATTTATGAAAGGCTTGACAAGGATAGCTTTATGGCTATTTTGCGGAAAGCAGTATTTGACATTAAATACAATAAGTAGATTGCAAAGCACAATTTAAAAGATTAATACATAAATAAGCAATTTTCTTTGAAACAACTAGTGAACACCCTGTTCACTTTCCAACCATCGACCATCAACAAGATTCGACCAAACCATTCCATCATTTTCAACAAAAGTTCTACCCCTTGCGTGAAATCACCAGGCATGTCCATAACCGGGGACACGGCTATTCGAATAGTTTTACACTCTGCAGAGGTTGTACAGCTTGACCCACAAGACACGAATTTCTCTAGTTTATTCGGCATATATCTATGCCACCGCTCACTTCCTTAGGTAAGCAGTCTAGAGCACGTGACAAGGCTTTTACAAAGTTCTGTTTTGACTTCGCCTGCATTCGCTAAGGTTTCGCCTCCATCGGCCCCCTCTTGCGCTGTTCCCAACCAAAAGCAGAACCGAACCAAGACATTGCTAATTAGTCACCAGTCTATCCCAATCTAGACATGTGGTTGTTGGTTGAGGCCCGTGATCAATGGTTTAAGGTTAAGTCCTTAGTTGGTTGCTCGAGCGAGACGGTTCCATCGTTCCAAGTGTGCGTTCTGGCACCCACCCTTTCCACCACCCACTTGTCCGAGCATAACTCATTTTCGTTCAACCTGGCCAAATGACCACCCTAGTCATGGCACAACATCTTTTAACAAAAGTGGCTCCGCCACGGTTCCATAATTTCCTTTAGTCAAATTCATCATGTTGGGTTCAACCCAGCCAGAGGACCACCCTAGTCGTGGCACCACAAATTTTAGTAAGGTGACAACAGATGTCGTGGTCTCACACAGGACCACACTTCGCATTATTAGCAACACAGGTCGTTACTACACAAGCCGCAAACCATGTGTGCTAGGGCAAAGAAACATTTATTGAATCATGAGATCGAGACCAACGTCTACTAGAGCATGACTAAGCAATAAAGCGTGCCCATGTTGGTAGTACAATAATGTCCAACTAGTAATTAACCATCCTAAGGTGTCCAAGGAATTATGTCATTCAAGGATACATGTCAATTGCAATTTATCAAGGAGGCATACGGCAATTAGGTAATTAACTAAACCCGAAACCATTTATTATAAAATTAGCCATGCATGTTTATATCAAACAACATACTTTTATAAAGATGGGTTCAACGTGATCAAAGGTCTATGACTTGCCTTCGTAGAAGAGTAGCGGTGCTTCGGTCGTCGGGTCTGCGAAATCTTCCGAAACGCCGGAACCTATACGCGCAAACAAAGCTAAATAAATAAAACAACTCCAAATAAAATCCAAATAAATACCAAATAAATACTAATAGGAAGGCAAGGATTTTAGATGAATTTAGAAATTTGAATCACTCGAATCGGAGTTCGAATGAGAAAGTTATGGCCAAAGGAAGATAGGAAAATACATAAAATCAAGAAAAAGGAATTTCCTGATTTCTGAAATTATTTTCCTAAAGGAAAATCGATTTACTGCGTCGGGTGACGTCAGCCCTGAGGAATTAGATTTCGGCCGAATTATTTTTCAATGGAAAAAGAGGAGGAATGCCACGTGGGCTTGACGTGGCTGACACAACAACAAAGGGCTGATGTGGCTGCAGACTTGGCGCCGATGAGGACGCCACGTGGTGGCCACGTAGGTCCCGAGCCGGCAGCGCTCACGGCCCAATGGTCGCCGGCGTTTAGCTGGGTTCCAGTGGCCGGCGAGGGTACCTACGGGAAGAGGGAGTCGCTGATGTTGGGGCGCGAGGTTTCGAGACGCGGTGTGAAGACGCCGTGGCGACGGCATTTACGACAAGCGGCGGAGGCGGCGGTTAGTGGCGGCGACGCCGCTCGATGGGCTCTGGGAAGTGGAGGCGCTGCGCAGTGCGCCTGGTCGGCGATGCTTGAGGAGGGGTCGGCGGTGACCAAAGGAGTTTCTACTCTGGCCGGCGGGAAACGGGTCAAGCAAGGCTTCGGCGAAAGCTTCAATCGGGCTTAACGAGAGGCGAGAGAGATGGGAAGGAGAGGGGAAAGAGAGAGAAGCTCGGGGCGGTCCTGGTGCACGCTTTAATAGGGCTCGGGGAGGTCCGGAGGAGCGAGAGCGGCATGGAGGTCCTGCGGCCATTAATGGCGGTTGTCCTAGCGCGGCATGAGAGGAGGCGTGGGCGAGGGTGGCAGCGGATGCGGCGGGTGCGGGAGATGACGCCGGCAGGGTGTGGGCGAGGAGTGGCTACGCAGGGCATGGCGACACGGCGTCGGCGTGATTCATGGCTGCATGGGCGAGGTGGCCTGACCGCTGGGAAATGACCAGGCGGGCGCCGACAAAGCGGCCAGCAATGGCGAGAGGGAGAGAGAGGGGGCGACGTGGCGGAACGAGATCCGCCGATCCAGATCGGACGGTGGCGAGGGGGAGGCATCAGCATGAGCCGGGCAAGGCGAGAAACGATAAAGGACGGGCCGATGAGATTCGGCCCAACTGTTGGAGGAGATTTCCTAAGCCTTTTTCTTTTTAGAAAATACCAGAAAAGCAAAAGCAATTTTAGAAAATAGTTTAATCCGTCCAAAAATTCTAGGAAAATTCACAGAAATCCCTTGAATTATTTAGGACTTAGTAAAAATATTTTAAGCTTAACTATTGCTTTTAGTTTTTGCAATTAATTATTTTTAACATAAGGCCAAAGGAAAACCAAATTAAAATCCAACAAAACTCAACTAAACCAACTTTAATTAGTTGAGGTTTTAATTAATTCAAATTAAACTGCTTTTGAAATCCTAAATTACAATTTAAGCTTGAGCAAATTAATAAAACCAAATGGTTCCTTTTTAAGGTTTTCAAAATTTTTAAAAAGACCAGAAAATAGGGATGTTACACTCTTCCACCACCACACCAGCTGCCAGGGCAGGAGTTCAGCATGTGCAGGGGAGTCTTGCTGACTTTCAACGAACTAACCCGCCAGTATTCTGCAGCTCCCAAGATCCAATGGAAACGGAGGATTGGCTTTGGGAGATTGAAAAGAAGCTGTCCATTGCCCAATGTTCTGAAAGGGAGAAAGTCCTATATGCTAGCTACCAGCTGACTGGACCGGCTAGCAATTGGTGGGACAATTATCTGGCTATCCAGCCCACAGGACATACCCCTACCTGGCTTGAGTTCATGGAGACCTTTCGCGAGGCCCATATTCCTGAAGGAGTGATGATGCTCAGCAAAGCAGAATTTTCGCTCTCAAGCAAGGGCGAAAATCAGTGACCGAGTACCTTCATGAGTTCAATTTTCTTGCTCGGTACGCCCCTGATGATGTTTCGACTGACACCCGTCGTCGAAACCGTTTCATGAATGGATTGTCTGAAGAATTACAATTGGCTTTGGCAGTACAAGATTTCAGAAATTTTCAACATCTTGTGGACAAAGCCATCATTGCTGAAACTAAGAGTAAGGCTTTAGAGGAGTCACGGAAGCGGCATAAGGTTACCCAATTTGCATCCAGTAGCCGCTCGGTAAGACCACGTCTGTGGCAGCCTCAGTCTTTCCGAGCGCCAGTCCCAGCTCCACCTAGGGCGCCGGTGTTTGCGTTTTGTTCACCACCACCCACTGGGCAGCCCCGACCTAGTGGAAATCGGCCACCTACTACTATCAATGTCAGGCCTGGTGTGATTTGTTACCATTGTGGTCGCCCGGGGCATTTTGCGAACCAATGCTTTGCTACGGCACGTGGGTTGCCACCTGTCCAACCTTCCCCAGCTGTTGTGTGTCCTGTACCTTCTCCTAAGACAATTTGTCAAGCCCAACCAGATTCGATCATGGTCAGTATAAATCAACTAATCTTCTTGAAGAAGCGGCCGAGGCACCTGAAGTTATTCTTGGTATGCTCCTAGTTAATTTCAGTTCAGCTACTGTTTTATTTGACTCTGGAGCATCCCATTCTTTGTTAGTAGGCAGTTTGCTACTCAACATCAGCTAGTTATGCATCATCTTCATCCACCACATATTATTCACTCACCTGGGTCAGTATTCATGACTGATCAAATCTGCCTTAATGTCAATATCAATATTGAAGGGATAGATTTCTGGGCAGACTTAATTGTGATAGATTCTAAAGGGATAGATGTCATTTTGGGAATGGATTGGTTGTCCCAGAATTTTGGCCAAATTAATTGTGCCCAACGAACTATATCCATCACTAATAAAAACGGCATTTCAGTCGTTTTTCAATCTAGAACAGTTCATTCCCATCTTGGTGCATTAAAATTGATGCCGCCCTACCACGAGTCGATCAGAGTATGTGAATATCCGGACGTCTTTCTCAAGACCTTCCCAGTATGCCACCGGATCGGGAAGTGGAGTTCGTGATTGAACTAGTTCTGCATCTTGCTCCCATCTCAAGAAGACCTTATCGTATGCCTTCTAATGAGCTGTTTGAATTGAAGAAAGCGGCTTGGAGAATTACTTGATAAGGGATTCATTCGACCGAAGTTCCTCACCTTGGGGATGCCGCCATCTTTGTCAAAAAGAAAGACCGGACTTTACGGATGTGTGTGGACTACCGTCTGTTAAATGAAGTCACCATCAAAAATAAGTACCCTTTACCCGAATTGATGATCTGTTTGACCCGGTTTGATGGAGCCCGTGTCTTTTCAAAGATTGATTTGCGATCGGGCTATCATCGATCAAGGTTAGAATGAGAACATTCCTAAAACATCATTTTCTACTCGTTACGGATTATGCGAGTATCGTTATGTCCTTTGGTCTAACAAATGCTCTCGCTTATTTCATGAATCTTATGAATTCAGTATTTATGGATTTCTTGGATAAGTTTGTTGTTGTGTTCATTGACGACATTCTTATCTACTCCAAGTCTGCCGAAGAACATGAACAAAGATCGAGACTTGTCTTTGGATACACTTCGCAAGCATCATTTGTATGCTAAATTTAGTAAGTGTGCTTTCTGGCTCAAGCAAGTTGCATTCTTGGGACATGTATTATCCGAAGGAGGTATTACTGTTGATCCCAACAAGGTACAAGATGTACTAGATCGAAGCGACCTCGAGAATGTTCTCAAGTTCAAGCTTCCTTGGACTTATGGATATTACCGTAGGTTCATTGAAAACTTCTCCAAAATTTCTAGACCTCGACTCGACTTTTAAAGAAGGAGAACAAATTCTTTTGGTCACCGAGTGTAACTTGACTTTCGACTCTTGAGGAAGCTCTGATCGAGGCTCTGTTCTCACTCTTCCAGATATTCATAAGAATTTTGATATCTATTGTGATGCATCTCGCCATGGACTTGGCTATGTGCTTATGCAAGAGGGCCGAGTTGTGGCATATGCATCCAGGCAATTGCGACCTCATGAGATGAATTATCCTACTCATGATTTGGAGTTGGCAGTCGTAGTCCATGCATTAAAGATTTGGCGACATTACCTTATTGGTAATCATTGTGAAATCTATACTGATCATAAGAGCCTGAAATATATCTTCACTCAAGTGGATATAAATATGAGGCAACGAAGATGGCTTGAATTGATCAAGGACTATGATCTGGGTATTCACTACCATCCTGGCAAAGCCAATGTTGTGGCTGATGCTTTTAGCAGGAAGTCACAATGCAATTGTTTGTCGACTGTACCTCTGGCTAAGAGCTTATGTGCTGATTTTCAGCGCTTAAGTCTTGAAATGGTAGAAAGTGGATTTCTCGCTGCCTTGGAAGTAAAGTCAACACTCGAAGATCAGATTCTGGAAGCCCAGAAAACTGATACTGAGGTAGTGAAATCAGGGAAAATTTGAAGGCAGGTAAAGCCCCCGAATTTTCTGAAGACGCCCGTGGTACCATTCGATATCGCAATCGTTTGGTAGTACCCTCAGATCCACAGCTGAGAGAGCTAATCCTTAAGGAGGCTCATAATTCCAAGTTTTCCTTGCATCCTGGAAGCACTAAGATGTACCAGGATTTGAAGAAGACATTCTGGTGGAGTCAAATGAAAAGACAAATTGCTCAGTATGTTGCTGAATGTGATATTTGTCAAAGGGTTGAAGCCGAGCACTTAAAACCTGCTGGTACCCTTCAACCTTTGCCTATTCCACATTGGAAATGGGAAGAAGTCGGTATGGATTTTGTTACCGGACTTCCAAAGACTCAGAATGGATCAATGGCTAGTTCTCACAGCAGTTACAAGTGATAACATACATCCACACGGGACTTTATTAACTACAAAAGAGTTGATTACAAAGTTTGCTTACAGACCGACAATAGCAAAAAATACACAGCGGAACAAAAGACAAGTCCATCCAATACACCACAGGTAATTGACTGGAGGGCGCGGCCTAGTTGATCTGGTCTTCGTCATCATCAAGGAAGTCCTCTCCTGCTCAAAAATTAGTTTCAAGCAAGAGTGAGCACAACAACCGTGATCGCAAGTTACACCCATGGGGTAACAAAATGACATGCATACATGGATATTCAAAGGAAGGCATAATATGGTTGCTTTGCGTAAAGCCAATTTTATTTCAAATACATATACTAAGTTTCAAGGCAGTGATACAGTAATTAAAATTTATTTTGCAAATTCAACTTTTCAGTTGGATAACATTCATCATCAGATGGTGAAGGATACCCTCCTGTCACAAGGCACCCTGCCCAGCCCATGGGATAGAAATCCCAAAACTAGTTTGTAAAAGCCTTTTGAAAACAAATCCAAGTCTAACTTTGAGTAGTCTTTTGCCAGCACGTCCATAACGTGGACACGGCTATTCGAACAGTTTTCACTCTGCAGAGGTTGTACACTTTACCCACATGACATGATTTCTCTAGTTTGTCCGGCATTCGTCAATGCCACCTCTCACTGCTGAAGCTAAGAGGTCTAAAGCTCATGACAAGGCCTTTACAATGCATTATTCCACCACAGTCCCTCCTCGCTAAGGTTTCACTTCCATTGGATACAAATCCGCAGGATCGGGGCCCCTCTTGCGCCGATGGGAAACATAGGTTATGAAAGACCATAGACCATAGAAGACCTCCCACACATCCAAGTGGAACAACTGTGGTAGAACTTTGCAAATTAGTTGGCCAGGTCCCACACCCCATTCTGAAGACATGTGGTTGTACTGTGAGGCATAGCCCATTATAGGCTGTAGGGACCCCGGATCTCCGGATCCAGGACCCTCTGTGTATAACTGCACTATTCCATGGATCAGTAGCTAGTGCACACAGTTGCAACATTGGTGTAATCAAAACCGTACACCTAAACTATAGATGAATCAGACAAATTAATATTTAATAGCAAAACTACCTTATGGTCAAGTCTTACAAAGTTTGCCACGCAGGGCTAGCAACAAAAGAGAGCTTGCAGTGGAAACCAAACATCCAGTGGAGGTCACCCAATATGCCCACAGGCAATCGAGTGAAGGACGCGACCTAGTTCGCAAAGTCTTCAAAATATTCTTCTCCATAGAGCTCTGAGTTCACTGGTTCACCCTCCTCTGCTAATTTGAACAGAGGGTGCAAAGCCGTGAGTACTTTGAATGTACTCAGCAAGTCATAGAGAAATGTATGCAAATAGTATTTATGCAGGGCTTGGCAAGGACAGCTTTATGGTTACTTTGCAGAAAGCAGTATTTGACATTTAAATACAGTAAGTAGATTGCAAAGCACAATTTAAAAGATTAATACATAAGTAATCAATTTTCTTTGAAACAACTAGTGAACACCCTGTTCATTTCCCAACCAACAACCACAACCAAAACTAGATTCAAACAACCCATTCCAACATTTTCGATAAAAGATCTACCCCTTGCATGAAATCACCAGGCATGTCCATAACCGGGGACACGGCTATTCGAATAGTTTTACACTCTGCAGAGGTTGTACAGCTTGACCCACAAGACACAAATTCTCTAGTTTGTTCGGCATAATTCTATGCCACCGCTCACTACCTTATGTAAGCAGTCTAGAGCATGTGACAAGACTTTTACAAAGTTCGGTTTTGACTCGGTCCTGCTCGCTAAGGGGTTACCGTTACGGGCCCCCTCTTGCGCCATAATCCACCAAAACAGAACCAAACCAAAACCTTGCTAATTAGTCGGCCAAGTCTATCCCAGTCTAGACATGTGGTTGTATGGTTAAGGCCCAGATCAATGGTTCAATGTTAAGTCCTTAGTTGGTTGCTCAGACGAGACGTTTCCGCATTCCAAATGTGCTTACGCACCCACCTTTTTCCACCACCCACTCGTCCGAGCATAAATCAATTTCGTTCAACCTCGCCAAATCACAACATCTTTTTATCAAAAGTGGCTTTGCCACGGTTCCATAATTCCTTTAGTCAAATTCAACCTTGTTGGGTTCAACCCAGCGAGAGGACCACCCCAGTCCTGGCACCACAAATTTTAGTTAAGGTGACAACAAATGTCGTGGTCTCACACAGACCACACTTCATTTTAATCAGCAACACCGCCGCTACTACACAAGCCACGCATCGTGCTGGGCTGGGGGTAAACTAATATTGAATGATTCATGGCGAGACCGACGTCTACCAAAGCACGGCTAAGCAAACACAATACCCGTATTGGTAGTACAATAATATCCAACTAAAATAATCCATCCTAGGGTGTCCAAGGATTTATGTCATTCAAGGGTACATGCCATTCACAAATTATCAAGGAGGCATAATGGTAATTTAGGTAATTAACTAATTCCCGAAACCGTTTATTATAAAATTAGCAATGCATGTTTATATCAAACAATATACTTTTATAAATATGGGTTCAATATGATCAAAGGTCTACGACTTACCTTCGTTGAATAGTAGAGGTGCTTCGGTCGTCAATTACGCAAAGTAAATCAAACACCTAATCTATACGCACGTGAACAAAGCTAAATAAATAAAACAACTCCAAATAAAATTCAAATAAATACTAAAAAAATACTAGTAGGAATACAAGGAATTTAGATGAATTTATAAATTTGAATCACTCGAATCGGAGTTCGAATGAAGAAGTTATGGCCAAAGGAAGTTGGAAAAACACATAAAATGATGAATTTGGAGATTTCCTGATTTTTCCGAATTAATTTTCTAAAGAAAAACCCAGAAATCCCACTCGGTGCTGACTAGGCAACCACGTCAGCAAAAAGGGTGACGTGGTGGCCGACGGGCGTGACTCGGCGACCACGCGGATCGCCGACGCTGACCGAGATGGGCATGACGGGACCAAGGGTTGCCGGTGTTTGGCCGGGAGATGGCCGGCGGCGAGGACACCGGCGGCAAGAGGGGCTCACGGCGATGCTGGTGCGCATGGTCTTGACGACGCGGCGGCACGGGAAGGTCGCCAGTGGGGAGGAAGAAACGGCGGCGGCGGCAACTCAAGGCGGCGGCGGCGACAGCCAGATCTCACAAAGGGGAGGTCTGGACGGTTAAGATCTCCAAAGGGGAGGTCTTAACGGCCAGATCTCACTAAGGGGGAGGTCTTAAAGGACACAGGGAGGTCCTGAAGGACACGGGGAGGTCCAAATAGACAAGGAGGAGGTACTAAAAGACACAGGGAGGTCCAAATAGACAAGGAGGGGGTCCTAAAGGACACAGGGAGGTCTTGAAGGACATGGGGAGGTCCAAATAGACAAGGAGGAGGTCCTAAAGGACACAGGGAGGTCCTGAAGGACACGGGAAGGTCCAAATAGACAAGGAGGAGGTCCTAAAGGACACAGGGAGGTCCTAAAGGACATGGGGAGGTCCAAATAGGTACGACCGGCGAGCGGTAGTACCGCATGATAGTTGGCGGTTGTACCGCTCTGGGATTTTCAACGGCTATGTGAGAGTAGTTAATGCTACTATTCTAGCCGTTATAGTTCTCTGACATAGGCGCGGTAGTACCACAACTTGGTTGGCGGTAGTACCGTATTTCGCTAAAAGTTAAGGAATTCCTCCCCAACGGTTGTATTTGTTGGTGGGTGGTATAAATACCCCTCCACTTGCTCAAAGACAGAATGCTAGACCACATTTAACATCCTTAGAGCCTTGAGCATCTTTCAACTACTCATATACTCTTGTGCATTCATTGTGAGGTAGTTGAGCCCAAATTCAAGTACATTCATTCTTAGATTGATCCTTTGCACTTGAGTGCCGTCAAGCGAAGATAATTGGTTTGTTACTCTTGGTGTTTTGCCAAACACCTAGACGGCTTGGCGGAGGTTGCACGATGATCTCTTCAAGAAGATTGTGAAGAGCCCCCATGCCAAGATTGTGAGTGGCTTGGCGTTCGCTATCTCCGGAGCGGAGGAAGAACAACCACTAGTGATCGAGGGAAGGCTTAATTCGTGGAGTCAGCTTGATTTGTTCAAGCTTCCTCAACGTGGACTAGTGAAGACCGACAAGTCTTCGATACCACGGGAAAAACATCGTTGTCTCTTTGTGGTTATTTCTAGTCTTTACTTTCCGCATTTACAATTCTAGCAATTGTATTGTGTTGAATTCGCTTAATTTGTTAATTAGTCAAAAAGTTTTAAAACTCGTATTCACCCCCTCTAGTCAGTTATCCTTGATCCTATAGTGTGGAGAAGAGAACTAATGCTCAATACCACGCTTAGCATAGAAAGAGGCAAATGAGGCTGTCGGTGTTTTAGAATCGAACTTACGTAAAAATTGTTTGATTTGGGGGGTCTTCAAGATCCAAGTCACGCAGAGAGAGACAACGCGGGGATTTTTTATACAGGTTCAGGCCTTCTCTGGGGAGAATAACAACCCTACTCCTGTGTGTATGTATTGAGTATGCTGGATTACAAGATCAAGAGAAAGACTCGAGTGAGGCGTGTTGTGTTCCTGATTCCTCTCTCATTTCCTTTTGATGATTCTACCTTTTATACAGTACTCGGAGCGTGCTGCTATTTCTCCAGTCCAAAGGGCGCCTTAATGCTTCAGACGATGGAGCTATTACTGGAGATTATTGTAGGAGTAGTAACGTTCCCACATCGCGAGGCAGTTATCACCATGACATGGAGTTAAATTGTGCCATTATTCCAGAGAATAACAGCGTAGTTTACTGTGCGGAAGATTCCTCGGTCGATTAGGCCCACATGTCTGCAAGCCCCATCGACTAGGGACTGGTCGTAGAAGAGCTTACGACCAGGTGGTGGTCGTAGAAGAGTTTACGATCACATAATGATCGTAGGAGAACTTACGATCAAGGCATAGTCGTAGAAAGGCTTATGACTACGGGATAGTCGTAGAAGGACTTACGACTATGGGGTAGTCGTAGAAGGACTTATGACCTTAGGGTAGTCGTAGAAGGACTTACGACCTCTAGCTTCTCCCTTATGAATTTTAAGGGGTATACTCAAGAACCATATGATGGCATTATTATCTATAATATGAATTACATATAAATAATTAAATAAGAATTATTATATCCTCGTCAGAGACATTCTTGAACTCCGTGCCATTGTCACTACAGATTGCTCTCAAGACACCAAGAAGTTCAGAAGCCAAGCGAAGAGCGAGATCATGAAAGTGACCAAATGTTTCATCCTTCGAAGTAAGAAAGAACACCCAATAGTATATCGAAAAATTATTGACTATGACAAGAATATACCATTTGCCACCGGCTGACCGAACCCTAACAGGATCAACAGTACCCATGTGAAGCAACTGTCCTGGTCTGTCAGTCATGACCATAGTCAATGAAGGGTGTGAGGCGGCATCTTGCTTGCCATGCCTATAGGGCGCACATACAACATCCTTGGCGGCTTTGAGTTTGGGCAAACTTCTTATGAGATCAAGGCTACTAACTCGCGTCAGATGATCAAAACTAATGTGCCCCAAATGACGGTGCCAAAGCCAGAACTCAGAAGAAGATGCAATCAAACACTTAAGAGACCCAGCAAGTGATTTAGAAAACTCAGCTCCAAAGATCCTACCAACTCTAGAAATTACAAAGACATGCTCACCAGCTGAATCAAGCACACAACAAGCATTTTTTTAAAACCTAGTCTCATAACCATCATCAAGAAGCTGCGAGACAGAAAGTAAGCTGTACCTTAACTTGTCCACAAGGGCGACGTCCTTAAGGATGAACTTGTCGTTCACCCTGATTGATCTTGTTCCTTCAATCCGCCCTTATGTATCATCTCCAAAGGTGATAAAATCAACACCTGTCGATCGCGTGAAGGAGATGAACCATCTTGAGTCTCCGGTCATGTAGCGTGAACAGCCGGAGTCGACAAACCACGTGTTCTTCCCCCTTCCATGGCGATCCTGAAAATCAAGGCACAAAAGATCGATGTGTCTCAATACTGGGTTAGTTAAAGATGACATGTGAACCCAGTATTGAGACACGTTTGCAAGAAGTATGTAAAGCAGAATTACTAGCCTTGATCCTACTTGAGATTCTATCATGAGCAATGATTATACAAACATGAGATTCATCCCATCTAGGAACATGATGATGAGCATGCGAAACAAATCCTAGTCCATGTTTCTTCTTTTCTAAATGACCATGTCTCATGAAGGCTCTAGGTTGATGAGATGAAAGTCTACCAATGTTTTTCCTAGCATTTTTCAATCTATGCCAACATAACTCAAACAAATGCCCATCCTTCTTACAATAGCTGCAATGGTACTTGGTACCACTGGGAGATGCACCTTTGACTCAGAAGGTGGTTGGGCAAAACCTGCAGATTTGAAAAGAGTTTTTGCAGGTTGGATTTTGAACTCAACTAAGCCATTTTCCAAGACTTAAATGACATTTGGCTTAGACTTGTCTTGGGCAAAGTTGTATCCTAACCCTTACTTCTTAGGAGTCTTGGACTTATCAAGAATCATGTTTAACTATTTCTTACTCTTAGAGAATTTCTAATGTATTCTTGAGATAAGCATTTTTTTTTCAAGGTTAAGACATGATTCATAAATTTTAGCCTTAATGACTCTAGCATGCTTCTCCTTATGAATAGCAACTTCAAGCTTAATGGCTTCACATGAATCACAAGGAGCAGAATTAATTTTGTCCTTAAGCTTGACATACTTAGCTCTAACTGCTTCTAATATGTATTTTACTTCATGTTCACGTTCTAAGCAGAAAGAGCAAGTACCAGACTCAGCCTTATCAGAAGCAACCAACTTACTAGATTCTAAGCATTTTTCACATAGAGTAGATTTAACTTCAATTAACTCAGTCCTAGCATTTTCTAGTTGGTGCAAGACAATATCATGAGCATTTTACAATTTAGCAAGTTTAGAGTGTAAAGCCTGACAGGACGAACATTCATCAGCATCAAGGTTCTTAGCATTCACAAGTTCTAGCGTCAGATTATTAACTTATGATTCTAAATCCTTATTTCTAGCCATAGTGAACTCTAATGCCTTATCCTGGCTAAGCATTTGCTCATAGATAGTATCGCATCTAGCAGAGAGAACTTCATAGCATGGAGGTACCTCATCGATGTCATCAATGTCGACGGAGTCGGCCATGAAGCACATGCCGGTGAAGTCCTTTGCCTTCCCTTTCTTCTTCTCTTGAGGGAGCTCCTCCTTCTTGTCCTCTCGCCCCAAAGTCCAAATCGCTCATGGATTGTTCTCCAAAAGCAGTAAGAACCCAATGAGCAGCCTTCATGAGCTTGGCAGCATCAAAGTTGGACTTGTTCCCTTGAGGCTTCCTCCAAGCTGCATTTTTCTCCTTGTGGTTGCTCTTCCCTTTTAGCTTGGGGCAATTCGCTCGTATGTGGCAGAGCTCTCCACACTTGTAGCATATCACAGAGCTACCTCTCTTCTTGTTTCTCACATTGTTATAGGCCCGTGTGAACTTTTTGGCTAGGAGGGCTAACTCAGGCTCAAGGATAGTCTCAAGTTCTTCTTCATGGATTGCAGATAAGCAAGCAAGTGAAAATCCAGAGAAAGGTTTAGAAAAGCCATCAGATGTTCTCTTGAGAGGGTTTGCTACTAAAGCCATGTTCTCCTTCTTGGAATGATCAACCCTCTTGATCTCATGAGTCTTGAACATGCTATAAAGCAGCTCCAAAGTGAGATTAGAGAGATTGACATTCTCCTCAATGGCAGTAGCTTTAATCTTTCACTCCTTGGTGCTGATTCCAGCCAAGAGATAGGTAGCATTCTCAGACTAAGAATACTCAATATCGACCGCTCTCAATTGATTGAGGGCCTTGTTGAAGCGAGTGAATACATCATCGATGCTCTCTTTAGAACGCATCTCAAACTTGTTATATTCTCGCTTGAAGACCATTTGACGAACTTGCTTGATTTGGGACGAACCATCATGGTAGGTTTCAAGGGTGTGCTAAATCTCGCGCACGGTCCCAAGATGACAGATTCTGTCACACT
Organism: Phyllostachys edulis; assembly: GCA_036346405.1. Classification (NCBI taxonomy): domain Eukaryota; kingdom Viridiplantae; phylum Streptophyta; class Magnoliopsida; order Poales; family Poaceae; genus Phyllostachys; species Phyllostachys edulis. Next base: position 4,853,362 of record CM070555.1, on the reverse strand, counting down.
CCTGTCTATCAAGCCCAGCATATAGGAGATTCCTTGCCTTATGGTTCTTAGCCAAGAGGGTTGCTGAAGCCAGCATAGCAACCTCGGACAAAACGAGCGGGGCCCGAACAACCTCCTATATGGCTTGACCTTCACTCTGAAGGTAGACACGCATGCGATTCTTCCAATAGACATAGTCGAGCCCATTGAAAACATGCGGCTTGGCGGAGGACTTCTCCATCGCTAAGTTCAATGACCGATTAAAGTCAAGAGTGAACTAACCGGGCTCTGATACCACTTGTTGGACCTAAACGGCGACTAGGCGAGGGGGGGTGAATAGGAGGTCTGCCTATTTTTCACCTTCATACAAACAAGCACAACTGATGTCTTGTATTGAATCCAATCAAAACCCCGAAGCACACAACAAATAACACAAAAACGTGATGCTGAACAGTAACTTCTAACAATACTAATGAATAGTATCGGTTACCTCAGTGAACAGTAGCGGTATTGTAGGGACCCCGGATCTCCGGATCCAGGACCCTCTGTGTATATCTGCACTATTCCTTGGATCAGTAGCTAGTGCACACAGTTGCAACATTGGTGTAATCAAAACTGTACACCAAACTACAGATGAAGTAGACAAATTATTATTTAATAGCAAAAGTACCTTATGGTCAAGTCTTACAAAGTTTGCCACGCAGGGCTTAGCAACAAAAGATAGCTTGCAGCGGAAACCAAACATCCGGTGGAGGTCACCCAACATGCCCACAGGCAATCGAGTGAAGGACACGACCTAATTCGCAAAGTCTTCAAAATATTCTTCTGCATAGAGCTCTGAGTTCACTGGTTCTTCCTCCTCTGTTGATTTAAACAAAGGGCGCAAAGCCGTGAGTACTTTGAATGTACTCAACAACTCGCAGGGAAATGTATGCAAATAGTATTCATGCAAGGCTTGACAAGGATAACTTTATGGCTATTTTGCAGAAAGCAATATTTGACATTAAATACAGTAAGTAGATTGCAAGGCATGATTTAAAAAATTAATACATAAATAATCAAGTTTCTTTGAAACAACTAGTGAACACCCTGTTCACTTCCCAACCAACAACCACAACCAAAACTAGATTCGAACAACCCATTCCCACATTTTTGACAAAAGTTCTACCCCTTGCGTGAAATCACCAGGCATGTCCATAACCGGGAACACGGCTATTCGAATAGTTTTACACTCTGCAGAGGTTGTATAGCTTTACCCACAAGACACGACTTCTCTAGTTGGTTTGGCATCCGTCGATACCACTGCTCACTACCGTAGGTAAGCAGTCTAGAGCACGTGACAAGGCTTTTACAAAGTTCTATTTTGACTCGGTTCTGCCGCTAAGGTTTCGCCAAACTAGCACTACTACAGAAATGCTAATATCGACGCCGATCACGCAGGCGGTTCATCGAAACCGTCTCAGATAAACACAATCTCGCACGGTTTTGTTTACCCACCGTCTGCATGTTATTCTCCGCGCTAAAAACCGTCTATGAAGATGTCATATCACGAGCGGTTCATGTTTGGAACCGTCGTGAATTATCACGAGCACGGTTACGACTAAAAACCGCTCGTGATATTACCCAATATCACGAGGCGGTTTTGGTCAACTGCTCTGTGATACTTCACTGACAGTTCTAAACATGAACCGTCTGTGATATTACCAATATCCGAGCGGTTTTTGTTAAAAACCGCCCGTGATAATTAACTCATCACGCATATATATATATATATATATATATATATATATATATATATATATATATATATATATATATATATATATATTATTGATCTCCATCTCTGGCGCTACGGTAGGTCCATCGCTGTTCGTGCTCGGTTTGAGTATCGCCTCACCTCACCGAGCCTACTGGTCCATTTCAAGCTATATATCACGCCGAGGAGCTTGCCACCGTCGTTTGTGTTCACCGATCGACGACGCATCACCGCCTTTGGACCTTCCCCGACTTTCTCGTGATCGAGGTGAGATAGCATCGAGCATAAGCATCCTTTAATTTGAGTAGTTTTAGGCGTTTACCAAATCGCTAGTTTCAGCGCCCACGGGACATCATCACCGTCGGTTCGCCTCAAAGCGACCTTAGGCCGAGCCACGACTATTATAGCAATGCGATGTCACCCTAAGCCCAGCTTTGAGCTTCAAATCCTCTGCTTTTTAATAATTTAGTTAATAAACTAACGAGTCTATGACATGTGGGATCGCTATAGATTTTATAAATAAAATCATGAAATAAAAATGAATCAGCGACAAGTAGGGCCCACATGTAAGTTAATAAAATCCGGAAAAATGTAGAAATGAAAAAAGCGTAATTAAGCCTCAGAAAATACGCTTTCGAAAGTCATCATCCTTTTATTTATTTTTAGGGTTTTCAATACGAACCGTGTGATGGACCGAAGCTGGATGTACACTGAGAACCGTATGAGTGAAGAGTACATTAATGGCGTGTCTGCTTTTACAAGAGCTGCCGAGGAGGATATGTTGAATAAAGGCGGAATATATGTCTTGTCCATGTATTGATCGCGAGAATCTGAAGATGTTTAACAACCGAGCGCAGATCGAAGCACACTTGATTCGAAAGGGTTTCAAAAAGGGTTATACATGTTGGACCAGTCACGGTGAAGAGCATATTATACAGGAAGTCAACGATATGCATATTATACAGGAAGTCAACGATATGCCGCCGAATGATGTCGATTGTGGTTCCGATTCGGATAGGCTGCACGATGACAATCTAGATCAGATGCTTAGCGATGCGAAGGGAACCGTGATGAGAGGGAGTATGTTCAATTCGGGCGTGATGGAGGACTCAGAGAAACCTTTGTTCCCGGGCTGCAAGTCGGAATACACAAGGTTGTCATCCGTGCTTAAATTGCTGAAATTAAAGGCAAGCAACGGTTGGTCCGACAAGAGTTTCACGGAGCTATTAGATCTCTTAGCGGACATGCTTCCGGAGGGAAACGAGTTGCCCAAAACCACCTACAAAGCCAAAAAGGTTCTTTGTCCATTGGGAATGGAAGTAGAAAGAATACATGCATGTCCGAACGATCGATCCTCTACCGTAACGAGTATACAAACATGCATGTATGTCGGTGTGCAACGATCCCGATACAAGCGTAAGAAGCAATCGGATGACGGCGAGGAATCGAGGTGAAGAAAGGACCTCTGCTAAGGTGGCGTGGTATCTTCTGTAATTCCCCGCTTGAAGTGGTTTTTGCGAACCCAAAGAATGCAAAGCTGCCAGATGGCACTCGAGGAGCGTAAGAATGACGGAAAGTTAAGACACCTGCTGATTACGCCCAAAGGAGAAACATCGATAGGAGGTTTGCAGACTTGGTGCGGAACCGAGGAATATAAGGTTTGGATTGAGTATGATGGAATGAATTCTTTCGGTAACATGAGCAAACCGACATAGCACTTGACCCGTGACGCTCAGATCTACAACCTTCCTCCTTGGTTGTGTATGAAGCGGAAGTATATTTTGTTATCAATACTTATCCAAGGGCGAAGCAAACTGGAAATGATATTGATGTGTACCTAGCACCATTGATGGAAGATCTAAAAATCGTGGATTGAAGGGTGCAGGTATGGGATGCGTACAAACGAGAGAACATCACTTTACGTTCCTTGTTGTTACGCACCATAAATGATTATCCCGCCTTGCTAATCTGTCGCCAGAGTACAAAGGGGCCAAAGCACAGACTCACCGCTTAGATGATACCGAGAGTGTGTGGCTGAATCACTCGCGCAAAACCGTGTACATGTGTCATCGTAGGTTCCTTTGGAGGGCTCACCCATACCGCAGGATGAAGAAACAATTCGACGGAGAGAAGGAGGACAGTTCGGCTCTAAGGCATTTAAGCGAAAAGAGGTCTATGATATGGTTAAGTATTTAGATGTTGTGCTTGGAAAGGGATGTAAATCGAGGACAAGTAAGAAGAACATGTGGAAGAAGAGATCAATATTTTGGGACTTACCTTATTGGGAGCACCTAGAAGTTTACCAACTTTGATCGACATCATGCACGAGAGAAGAATGTATGTGATGACTTGATTGGTCTCTTCTTCAACATTCGTGACAAAACAAAGGATGGTGTCAACGCACGGCTTGACTTGGTTGATATGGACATCGGACTGAGTTAGCACCAACAAGGACCGATAAAGGACTAACGCACCTTCCCCGCTTGTTACACTCTGTCCAAGGCCGAGAGAACCGAATCGTGCTTGCTTGCATGGTGTGAAAGTTCCGTCGGTTACTTTCGCCAACATGAAGAAACTTGTTTCGATAAAAGATTTGAAGTTAATTGGCATGAAGTCTCATGATTGTCATGTGTTGATGACACAAATGCTCTCTGCTGCAATTAGAAGTATTTTGCCGATCAAGGTCCGAGAGACAATCATGAGGTCTGCGTTATTTTTTAACACAATTGCTCGAGAAGGTCATCGATCCCGAAGGACTAGATGCTCGCAGACGAGGTGGTGACGATTCTATGTGATCTTGAGATGTATTTCCTCCGTCGTTTTTCGATATCATGGTCCATCTCATTGTTCATATTGTGAGGGAGATAAAGATGTGCGGACCCGTGTTCCCACGTAGCATGTACCCGCTCGAGAGGTTCATGGGAATTCTCAAGTCATATGTACGGAATCGATCTCGCCAGAGGGCAAGATCGTCGAAGGTTATGCAACCGAAGAGGTCATTGAGTTCTACCTCGATTACATGGCTCAGGTCGAACCGATAGGTGTGCCTCGATCTCGCCATAAGGGGAGGCTCGAGGGTATCGGGACCATCTAAGGAAAGCAATCACTCCAAATATGGATGCGTATGCTCAAGCCTATTTCACGGTCTTGCAACACATGTGAAGTGTCCTCAGATATCGACCAAAGACAAGGACGTGCTTGACAGCAGAATCCGGTGCGGCCGGATGTTTGGATCATGAGACAACACAATGCATTTGTTCAACCAATGGTTGAAGGAGCGACTTGCTAGGAGCTCGTCAAGTGATATCTTGACATGGTTGGCAAAAGGGCCAACATTTGATTGTAACATGGCGAGGATATGACATAAATGGGTACACATTCTATACGCAGCTCGGGATATAAAAGCACTAACGTAACAGCGGTGTCCGTGATAGATGCATTCAAGACCAATGGGTGAGGAGCTCCTACTATGGGCAAATAGAGGAGATATGGGAGCTCGACCACGTGCTTTTCAAGATCCCCTATTTCGTGCCGTTGGGTCCATCTCCCACAGTGAAGGTCGACAAAGCACGGCGTCACTACCGTGGACCTCGAACGTGTCGGATACAAAGACAAACCATTCGTCTCAAGCTAACCAAGTTGTTCAAGTCTTCTATGTTCTTGACGGCAAATAAGAAGCGCCACGTAGTTCTTCATGGAAAAAGGAGGATTGTCGGAGTTGAGAATGTAGTGGACGAGGAAGAATACAATCAATTTGACGAGTTGCCTCCTTTCGGAAACGGCATAAGGGTCGAGGAAGAAGAACATGACGAAACTAGCTACATACACGTCGATCATCATGAAGGGCTAATTTTTAAAGATTAATTGAACAATGTGTGTATATGTATGTACGTTTTGATGAATGGTTAATTTTAGTTCATTTGAGTTAATTAACTAATTTGTACTGTGAAATGGATGTGATTTGTTTCTCAAATGAATGTGAATTGGATGTATATACATGTACTTGTTGTCTTTTCTGCTTGTTTTAGAGGGCATGGCTAGCATTTCCTGTGGCTAGCCAATAAACAGATCTAGATATTAACTAATACAAAATAATATCACAGACGGTTTGAACTACAAACCGTCTCACATGTATATCACAGACGGTTGTTTATTAAAACCGTCTGTGATACATGTACATCATGACGGTTGTTTATTAACACCGTTTGTGATACATCACATATCACTGCAGCAGTTCTAAGTGAGAACCGCTCATGATACATCATATATCACTGAGCGGTTCTAAGTTAGAACAAATGTGATGTCCATCCCTATTTACATTCGGACTCTAGCTAGGGTTTACTGCTACCGCCACTCTCAAACGATTAAGTTTCTCAACTCCTCTCGCTCCTCCTCCCCGAGCCTGTTGTTGCGTGTCCTCGACGCCGCCTCCTCGAGCCTGGCGCGACTCCTCCCCGATCCCGTCGCCGCCTCCTCCTCCCGGCCTGCGCGCCTCCCCGAGCCCGCTGAGCCTCCTACCTGCCAAGACGCCTCCCCGAGCCCAGTCGCCTCCTACCCCTAGCCCGCCGCCTCCTCCCCTCCCCGAGCAGTGGCGCCTCCCCTTCGCCGCCGCGCTTGCTCCAGATCGCTTCCTGCTCGTCCTTCTCCTCAACGCCCAAAGGTAACCAATGCCGAAGTTGCCGATCGACCCTCACGCCTTTCCCTAACTATTTCTATCAACAATCTGTCATGGTCCTTCATGATAATTGTACTTGTTTTAGGAATTTGTATTTGTTCTAGTCGATTATTCATATGGTATTTGTTTTGATATCGCCATCGAATATATTGCAATGTGGTGTGGTGGGCTTGAGATGAATGCTCTGTGATGATAATAGTCTTGTCTTGAAATTGTTTTGATAATCGGGTTTGTACTTGAGCTCTAATTGGAATGCTTACTCTACATCGATAGCAATATCAAAATGTTAAATCTTAGCTTTATCTGATTTCATTTGTTCACATGATGTTCTATTTCTTGTGAAGATGTCTTCCGCTCATTCTCGAGTCAACGCTACGCCTCATGTGTCTGATGATGCACCATCCTCTGGAACAATATCCAACCGCGGTAGAAGAAGAGGAATATCGAAAAGGCCCATGGGCCGATTTACCATCACGGAGGTCGATCAGTCTAGGACCCCTATCAATCCTCGCTGAGCAGCGCCCGCATTCCGGAGAATGGTCAGAATAGTTGCACGGGAACGGGTCAAGATGACCTACGATTCGTGGAAGGTGGTGCCCGAACCATCGAAAACCGGCCTTGTCTTTGGCGGAAATTCTCGCATCGCTCGAGATCGGTAGAACACCGGACTCCGTCGACGACACGCGTTACAGCGCAAAGCGTGGAAGAACTTCAAGAGCACACTTGTCAAGAACTACGTGGAGAAGGATCTGAAGCCGCCTTCCACAAGTATCTATTCTTGGAAGAGTCTGGGCCGAAGTTTGTGGCGAAGAAGACAGACAGATGAATTTAAGAGCGAAAGTGCGGCGCACACGGCCCTCCAAGCAAAAACAAGCACCCCACGGACTAAGATCACGGGTATGCGGGTAAAACCCGATATGGAGGGATCAGAACAGCGAAGCAAGCGGTTTGAATCTCTCCTGCTATTTCGAGATCACCGATGTGCGCCCGACAAAGTGGTTATTTGCGAGGTTATGTATTGGGCCTCGGGAAGTGTACTTTCCAAACCCCAAGACCGTGAAGTGTCCCAAATACCGTAAGATATCGAACTACCTAGTTTGTAATTACTCCATAACTTCATAGGAAGTGAAATGACATGTCGGGCTATATTGCGAGATAACGCCGAGTGCACAATCTTCACAAGGCTCATTCCAGCAGATAGGGAGAAGATATACTCTCTGCGGCCCTAGGAAGCAAAGTGAGCATCCCGATTAGCATGAGAGGCTGGTGTTTTTGTTACATGGGAACAATGGTTCCAAGCGGACTCGGATCGCATCGAGTAGGAAGAGAGCCAAAGCCGAGCACGATGCAAAGCTATGAGAGGATCTTCGTGCATCCTCGAGATGAGCTCACTTTGAAAAAATCAGAGCGGAGGTCATGAAAAAAAAATCGACAGAGGTCACTCAATCCTTGATTGGAGATTCGTGCATCCGAGCAAAAGCAGATAGAGACCTTTGAGGAAAGGATTAGGGATTTCAACTCCCAAGTCGGTTGGAAGCCCACCGCCTCATCAGATCGCTAACTTGACCCCCCAAACATCCGAGTAGCTACGCGTCCAACCCTAACCCTACCACAATAGGTGATGACAGATTTTCCGTCGATGACATCCGGTAATAATTATTATCTCCGAATGCTCAATCCATTGATAGGCTGTTGGAGTAGCTAATTTTGTATCGTTATGTACGTGGGTGGCTACGAATTGCAAGCTCCAAGTGAGATATGTCTCTGTTGCCCTAGATCTTTGCTTGGGGCGAGTGTATCCATCCGTTGTCGAGCTTTGGTGCACGGTGCAAATCTAGCGTCGGGTTTCGCAAAAGTGAATGTGGACGGTGTTTGTGCTAGTTTTGAGGCCGTCCCGCTGAAAATTCCCCCAAACGATGAGGTCATGACTCTAGAGCAAGCCGTTGGAACATTCATCCAGTGGCCCAAGGAGGACATCTGCTTGGAGCTACCTGCTCCGGTGTCAACTTCACGGGAATGTCTCTGCGAACATCAAGTCCACGGACTCGACCGCACCGAAGCTACCTGCACTAACACGGCAAGGGCCCGCTGCATCACATGCATCTACACTCGTGCTCGATCGACTCTTGTGAAGTCGACCTATACAAAGCGAGGCTGAGAAGGGCAAGGGCAAGGGCAAATCGAAGACGATCGAGTCTCTCTCGATATCCCCTTCTGCCGTTGGTCGGAAATATAAGCTAGGCGAGCCGCTGCTCGAGAAGTTAGACAGACCCTACCCTAGGATTGGATTGCATGGAATTGCATACATGGTACATGGAACAGTCCAACAAGCCGGTTGATCAACGACGCTCGGGTTTCACCGTCAAGTTCAAGGACGGTTTCATATACAGACCGTCTATGGTAGTCGACTATCACAGACGGTTTCATCTACAAATCGCTCGTGGTGATCGACCATCACGACGGTTTCATCTGAGCAAATGCGTGGTAGTCGACTATCATAGACGGTTTCATCTACAGACCGTCTATGATGACCTAATGCATTACTGACCCATAAACTCAGACGGCTCATGGAACCGTTTGTGATGGTGTTTTTGAACCGTCTGTGAAGGCCTTTTCTATAGTAGTGTAGCCCCCTCTTGCGCCATAATCAACCAAAACAGAACCAAATCAAAACATTACTAATTAGTTGGCCAGGTCTATCCCAGTCTAGACATGTGGTCGTACGATAATGACCTAGATCAATGGTTCAAGGTTAAGTCCTTAGTTGGCTGCTCAGACGAGACGTTTCCGTATTCCAAATGTGCGTTACGGCACCCCCCCCTTTTACCACCACCCACTCGTCCGAGCATAAATCATTTTCGTTCAACCCGGCCAAATGACAACCCTTGCCATGGCACAACATCTTTTATCAATAGTGGCTCCGCCACGGTTCCATATTTCCTTTAGTCAAATTCAAACATTCTTCGAGTATGTCATCGAGAGTCTAACGTATAACTAAAGCATTGGCTAAGCATAAAACGGTACCCATGTTGGTATTTCAATAATGTCCAACTAATAATAAACCATCCTAGGGTGTCCAAGGATTTATGTCATTCAAGGATACATGTCATTCACAATTTATCAAGGAGGTATAAGGGCAATTAGGTAATTAACTAATCCCGAAACCATTTATTATACAATTAGCCATGCATGTTTATATCAAACAATATACTTTTATAAAGATGGGTTCAATATGATCAAAGGTCTATGACTTGCCTTCGTTGAAGAGTAGAGGAGCTTTGATTAAATCGAGATTCTGCGGGTTGTCCAAACTTAGGAATCTATACTGACGAACAAAGCTAAATAAATAAAACAACTCCAAATAAAATTCAAATAAATACTAATAGGAAGATAATGAATTTAGAAATTTGAATCACTCGAATCAGAGTTCGAATGAAGAAGTTATGGCCAAAGGAAGATAGGAAATTGCATAAAATCAAGAAAAAGGGATTTTCCTGATTTTTGGAATTATTTTTCAAAAGGAAAATCGATTTACTACGCCAGCTGACGTTAGCCCTGAGGTTTTATTTCCGGCCGAATTATTTTTCAACGGGAAAAGATTGGAAAAGCCATGTCAAGAATGATCGGTCGCCACATCAACAAAAAGGTCGACGTGGGCCGATCGGGCACCACGTGGGGATGCCACGTCAGACCCGAGCCGGCGGCGCGCAAGGACCGAGGGTCGCTGGCGAATGGCGGCGCTCCACCGACCGGCGAGGGCACCAACGCGAAGAGGAGCTCGCGGGGATGATGATGCGCACGGTTTGGAGGACACTGTGGCACGGGAAGGTCGCCGGCGGGGAGGAAGAAACGGCGGCAGCGGCTGCAGGCGACGGCGAGGCTCCGGTGATCTTCGGGCGGAGAGAGGGTGCGCACCAGGTGCGCCTCGGCTTGGAGATGACGGGGGAGAGGTCGATGGCGGCGGAGGAGGCTCGACAGCGGCGGCGGCGAAAAGCTTCAATTGCGGCCAAAAGAGAGCGGGAGAGAGAAGGGGAGGAGAGGGGAAAGAGAGAGGAGAGGGAGGCGCGTCCAAGGCTCGTTTAAATAGGCCTCGGGGAGGCCCGGAGGAGGAGGAGAGGTGTCGCGACGGCTTTAATGGCGAGCGAGGGGGGGTCCGGCTTGACCGCGCGGAGAAGACGGGAAAGCGGGGCGCACGGGCACGGCAGAGGCGGGACCAGGCGGTCTGACCAAAATGGGACAGGCGGTGGCTAGGTCCCGCCGAGGAGGCTTGACTCAGCGAAAATTGTGGCGAGGCCTTGGTAGTGGCCGGGAGGTTGAAGACTACCAGAGGGCGCTGACAAGGTGGGCCCACCAGTCAGCGAGAGCGGGCGAGAATGGGGAGGCGCGGTGAATTCTGTTGTCAGATCAAAATCGAGCAGTCCGATGTTGGTATTCTTCTTGTGTGTGTGGCTAGGCAGGAGGAGCGGGCAGCATGAGGTGAGGGAGAATGAGCCGAAGGAATTCGGCCCAAAGCCAAGGGAGGGTTTTTAGGGATTTTTTATTTTAGAAAACACCAGAAAAGCAAAAGCATTTTTAAAAAATAGCTAAAGCCGTCCAAAAATTCTAGGAAGATTCACAAAAATCCCTTGAATTATTTAGAACTTAATAAAAATATTTTCAGCTTAACTATTGCTTTTAATTTTTGTAAATAATTATTTTTAACATAAGGCAAAAGGAAAAAAACCAACTTAAAATCCAACAAAACTCAACTAAACCAACTTCAATTAGTTCAAGTTTTTAATTAATTCAAATTAAACTGCTTTTAAAATTCTAAATTACAAATTAAGCTTTAGCGAATTAATAAAACCAAATGGTTAATTTTTAAAGCCTTTCAAAATTTTAAAAAACTCAGGAAATTTGGGATGTTACAGGTATTGCTGAGAAACGGTAGTGTCGATGAATAGTAGCGACACTACCGGATGAATAGGAAAAACAACACGATGAACAGGGAATCAGCCCAAAACCAAAATTAAAAATTGGCACAACTTTTGATCCACAAATCCATACTTCATGAAACTTGAAACATACCTTCTCTAGGATGTCTGGAACCTATTCCAATCAAAGATCGTATAGTTCATTGCAAAATTCTGACCTTTCTTTCGTTTGAGTGAAGGTTGCTCCAAAAACAGGCTAAAATCAAAGTTCTCGTGGGTAAAAGATGATCAAGATGATCTTAGATACATTCCCACATGTCACAGCAAGCAAGATCACCATAAGAAATGAAAGGAAAACCAATGAATTATCAAAAACCCAAAATCACCAAAGAGAGAGCAAGAACAAGGAGAGAGTCATCTTGAAAAATCTTGCTTTGATTGATTGGAGATCGAAATTGGTTTACAGCCACTCCACCATGGAGGAAAAAAGCCCAACACTTGAGCACTCAATCAATTCACCTCTCAAGAACCCTAACCTCTCCACTTTCCTCTCCTATCCCTAAAACACAAACTACGATTTCTAGATACAAAGGTTGGGAGATGCACAACCAGCACCCTGCTCTTTTATAGTGGAGGCTAGGCTATAAAAGGAAATCCAAATGGGCACCCGTTAAGTCCACACACAAACGGGTCTAACTCACGTACGCTTCTCAAAGCGTCATCTTCATCTTCAATTGACCTAAACCACCTCTCCGTGCGCCGTCTTGCGCTGCGGTTTAGCCAATGGCCATCAAGACAATGTTTTGGTGAAGTTACCAAAATACCCCTTCTCGATCCTTCTCCAAAGACCGAGTCCAATCTTCATGAAGCAATCACATGCTTCGCCAAGTGTAGGTTGATCAACCGGCTCTCTTCATGTGGGCAAGTCTCTCCCATCCGGCTCCCACCGAAACTACCATGGCACTTGCACCGACCCCCGCGCCGCTTGATGCAACCCGTTACACCGAACTTCCCGTTCGGTCATCCTTTTCCATTTTGCACCATGCTTGTGTCCATTGATTTCACTTGGAATCCTCGATTGTTCTGAACCTCAGCTCTCCAAGCCTAGCCCCGATCATCCTCGCGGTTGACCATCGTTGATCTCTAAGCTTCCTGCATAATAATAGACAAAGAAATCGATTCTGGGAACAAGTTCTTCGCAACTTGATCCACGTCAGTCAAAACATGCATCATACAACACATATGCAAAGAAATCCATGAAATTAACCTAACCTGCAAACATCACTGCCAAACTAGCCAGCGAATAGAACAAAACCGATAATACCGCTAGTAAACTCCAGTCTTACCGCACTGCGGTAGTACCGCTTAAGAGTTGCGGTCATACCATTTCTCAGGGAAGAAGAAACTCCCAAAAACATGTGCTCTGAAAAAAATGTACCACCAACTAGAATCCGATCATACCGCGTTGCGGTAGTACCGCTTCTCAATTGCGGTCATACCGATTTTACTGAACTTTGCCAAAAACGAGTGTTTCGACAAACCCTCAACACTATTACCAATTGTATCATTGTCCTAAGATCGATAGCATATCCCCATGATATCCATAGGTATATATTGCCTTCCTCGGAAATCGCTATAATTTTACCTAGGCTCACACTGCTACATACAACCTCATCACAGACGGTTCGGAACCGTCATCACAAACGATTTTTGAACCGTGTGAATTTGTACATCTGTGATAACGTCGGTTATTACAGACGGTTCAAAACCATCTGTGATACGTCATAACACAGACGATTTTTTGTTGAAACCGTCTGTGAAGGCATGGTATTACAGACGGTTTCCATTAAAAACCGTCTGTGATACGTAGCATATCACAGACGGTTCTATTTGGAAACCGTCTGTGATATTCTCAAATATCCCAAACCATTCTATTTACAAACCGTCTGTGATATTCTCAAATATCACAGACGGTTTGTAAATAGAATCGTCTGTGATATTCTACGTACCACAGACGGTTTGTAATGGAAATTGTCTGTAATACCATGCCTTCATAGACGGTTTCAACAAAAAACCGTCTGTGATAGCTCATTATCCTAACTACTTTTTTTTTTGCTAGCCTCAGGAATTGCTAGCCATGCCATCTGAAAACAAGCATGCAGAAAACAGATACATCACAGATAATCAATTGTTGACAACTCAAAGTGATCATTACTCAAAATAAATGACAAAAGAATTTGTTCAAGTATTCTCGCTATAGTTACAATTGGATTACAATTGAATCAATTGTTTGCACGTGGTTGAGAGGTGTCGACGGGGTGAAACTTTGGGTCGGCGACGGAGTGAAAGTCTCCGTTGGGGTTAATGATAGCTTTCTTGATGAAGGCATAGAGGTTCCCTCGAACATACACGATCTCTCTCGCAACGAGTGTATCTAATTCTATCATCAAGTCCTGTCGCTAGCAGGAGTAAAGTGGTAAGCATATAAATTTAAATTTATAATTCAGAAATAATTATTTTGAGATTGACAAACTTCGGGATCCTTTGTCTTAACACTAATGATTTGTTGCATATGATGGCAAACGTAGAATGCACATAGCTCATCATTTTTTTTGTCAAGCAGACCGCAAAAATAGAATTACATATATAGGTATAGTCAGTTCGAGACGCATTATTAGGAAGTATGATATAGCATTATTGTGTTGTAGCGCGTACTGGAGATTGTGTCATGTGTGTCAGTGTGTCGTTCGATCCCCCCTTATATAGTCCTCCCCCATCAACATAGGAGGTGAACGACCTATATGATTCCAAAAAGTTATCCTCGGCCATTTCAAACGAAGGAAGACTACAATAAAGTTATGTATGGAGGAAATGAGCATACCTATCGAGTATTTACATAGAATCTGTGAAGTCATCTTTGTTTTGTCGATTAGGGAATCAAGGTATATTACCTTGTTCCTCTTTGGTATAATGACTAAAAAGATCCAGTGGTACCTACTCATGTATGTCGCTATAGTCATTAAACCTAAGCTCGTGCTGCGTATAATGTACAAATAAAATTTATGTAACAAGTAGTGAAGTACTTACCCCTGGTTGTAGGGCACCAGTATGTACTCCTTGTTGTTCTGACGAAGCAATCCCGCCGTTATGTATTTCTCGACGAAGGATGCATCTGTTTCGATGGTTTGCATAGAGACCACATGTGGGTCGAGGAAACCCACCGGTTCGGACCATTCCTTGGCTTTTTTCATCATGTATCTGTATATAAGCAATGAGTTATGATATTTATCGGTATTACGTGAATGTAGAACTTGATTGTACACACTTACAGTGTCCAACATCGTAGAAGCGAGGCGTCGAGGGCAATGAGGTTGAATAGGTCGTATAAGTCGCTGAAGGCCACGACAAAGTGGCCCGCCCCGTTGAAGAAATGCTCATCCTTGTATCTGACGGTGATTCTAGTATCGCACCCCTTTTTTCGGTCTTCCGCATGTACCAGAGATGCACATCTTGACAACCTAATCGGTCTTGAGTTAATCTCTGTGTCGAGCACAACGGTTTTCTCGATGGAGTATTTCGAGGATTGGGAGGCGCCTTAATGTTCATCGATTTCGATTTGGCCTTAACGACTTTCCCGCTACACGTCTTCTTGCGATACGACTCGAGAACTGATACGGTGGCACGCTTTCCTTGTTCCTTCGGTGTCTTCTCCACGGGAACTGATGAGGTGGCCTTCTAAGGCGAAGGATGAGGTGGAGTCATCGAGGGTCCCGTTGGAGAGGAATGGTCGTGTCGAGATCGCGGCACTACTGGGTCCAGGGCAATGTCCTTCTTGGGCCACTGGATAAAAGTGTGCATGGCATCCCCTAGTGTTCTGATGTCTTCGTTCAGGCGAATCTCTAGTGGGACGGCCATAAAATTGTCATATACCATATCCACCTGGACCCTGGCGTAACCCTGCGCCAGCTGGGCACCGTGCCGCATTGTCCCTTCCTAGCATGGATACGCCATCCCCCGCCCAGCCTCAATAGAAATAGAACCAACCATCCTCACTTGGAGCTTGCAGGGCGTTGGCTCCTACAAAACGATACACAATTAGCTAAGACGTCCTATAGGTCTATCTTTGGAGTATTCGAGAGATGTACATTACCTTGATGTCGTCAATAGGTAATTGGATGTCATCATGCTCAGAATTATGCGTGGACGCGACGCTACTCCGATGTCGAGGAGGATTGGCTCCCAAAATAACGGGGGCGGCTTGCGACTGGTTCAGGAGTTGATTCATTTGATCCTGCAATTGTGTTATCTGTCCTTGAAATTTTGCAGTAAGCATTGTACCAACCGGTCCTCGTGCTCAGTCTTAGATCTCTTCCTACTCCTATACGTGTCGTAATCACCTCGGAATCCATAACTCCAAGGTATGGTAACCCAAGGCCTCGCGTGCGACCTGGATGCTCCTTGTTTCCCAGGGCTGTAGATAGCATATCATTCTCCCTATCTGCTTGGAAGGAGCCTTTGGAAGTTTCGGCAGTCAATTCATGCTGCAAGAGGTCATCATGTAATTATAGACACTATGAAGTTATGGACTTATTAACAACTAGGTAGTTCGACATATTTACCAGACGTTGGGACACTTCCTAGTCTGCTGGGTTTGTGAAAGAGGTGCTGCCCGAAGACGAGACTTTTGCCCTCACTTTTAACCATCTTAGGGCACGCGGGTCTGGGATATCAGGAAATGGCCCGGTTGCGTTTTCGTCTTCCGCCGCCCATTCCGCGGATTTACCCGCGTACCCAGCGGTGCCAAGTCTGTAGGGGTGAGTGTTTCGTGTCTGGAGAGCTTTGTGCACCGCACTTTGCTCCTTAAATTCGGTCGTCGTCTTCATAGCCACAAAGGCGTCCCATATATCCCGCGTCAAGAATGGATACTTCGTGAAGGGCGTCCGACCCGTGTTCACGTACTTCGTGACAAGCTTGCTCTTGAAGGTCCTCCATGCGTGACATATCGCGAGCAACGCCTGCCATTCCACGTGTACCACGTGCATACAGGATAGTGAGCGAGGCTGAAAGTTACGGCCCTGGTAGCGCCTCTCTCTACGACCGTCAGAGACTTCCAGCTTAGTGTGATGATGGGGACCCGTTCCCTTGCAAGTATCTCGCAGATGGTCCGAAATCTCGCCGCTGATCTCTAGGGACTCAGAGGGATCCCAACGTCACTGACCTCCGTGATGATCAGTCGGCCCGCAGGCAATTTTGAATGTCCTCTGCCATCTCGCTTACGTATCGCCATCGTCGGACATCCAAACGCATTCGGCGACGTCGGTGATGGCGGCGAAGACGGTGCCTCTGTCATCTCGCTTACTTGCTATCTATATAAGTTACATACGCAATAAAATGGATTACAAGATTAGACATTCATCACAACAAAAATAATTATGCAACAAGCATAATACCAGCAAGTAGTAAATCCTTAATAAGCAGCATAAAGCACAGAAGATTGACGATAGTTTGTGCTCTCAAAAGGAGAGTTGCAAAAGAACAAGTCTTTGCCATCTCAACCAGTCTATACTCTTCACTAATTGACTTTGACAAAACAATATAAGCATTGAGCTCTAAAAACTTCTTCTAATCTGTCAAATATCGTAGAAACAGTAACAACAAGAACAATGCTCTCATATGGCGAGTTGCACAATAAAAAAACTTGGCCATCTCAGCACTAAAGTCTATTCTCTTCATAAATTGGATAAGAACACTAAAATTCAGATTTTGAGCTCTATCCAAAGCTTAACTAGACTGACATCACAATCACATGTATAAGAAGTTCAAAATGATATTATCTGTCAATCATAGATCATCAAGAACCATCAATATCCACTACTGAAGTCCACAGAAGACTGGCCTTTAATGAAGACATAGAAAAAAACAGAATCAAGTAAAACATTCTTCTGTTAAAAGGACAGGACAACAGATTAAGTGATCAAGTAAAGCACTACAGAAGTACTGGAACTTCTAAATACAATTTGACAGCGGCAGGCAAACTGGTGATTACTATGACAGCAGCAAGCAATCTTGTAGAGCTCAAAATTGGACTAGTAATTCTACCAATTTTAGAATTAGACCATTCCAATCACAGAGCAATATTAAGCCCACAAAATTCACTTTGATATATCTCACAGAGCATGAATAAAAAACAGACCCTTCTAACCATGTCCAGGAACCAAACCCTAACCATGCAGGTCTTTAAGTATCCAAAAGTAACAGACTACTATCTCAAGATCAATTGACAAATTTGAACAATACTTTTAGAGCTCAAGTCTAAACTAGATTGCAATGACAATTTCAGTATATGACTGATTTCATCACAGAGCATTTACAATATCCCACAGAGCAATATGTCATCGTATCTAGCATCCCAAACCCTAACCATCAGAATACCCACAATGTCCAGGGACCAAACATTCACTGTCGAGGACATAAATACCAAAGATTCAATTTCAGCTAAACAAGATTAAATACCAAAGATGCAATATCTCGAGCTAGATTCGTAAATCGAAGAACTAAGAAAAGATCATTCTCTAATACAACCGATCAAAATACGGGATGATAATCAATTTAGGTATATGACTAACTTCATCACGAACAAAAATTGTCAAACCGAAAGGTTCTTTGGACAACAATATAACCGTAATGAAATAACTAGTAGTTACAACAAGAACAGCAGAATGACAGATGATCGAAAGACAAAGACAACTAACACAATAGAGCTCAAGTATGACCTAAATCATCAAGCTAATTTCAGATAGGCGACTATCATCACAGAGCATAAATAGGACCACTCATAACTTTGCAATATCTTCCAAAGCTAGTCTCAGAGATCAATCCCATATTTCAACTAGCACAGCACACACACGCGCGCGCGCACACACACACAGATATATATATATATATATATATACACACACACACACACGTATGCAAAGAGACGATTACGATATGTTGCAATACTCACAACGGCGATGGTACTCAAAACCACCGAGAAGATCACAGAAAAGGCACGAGGGAGGACCACTTACGGGAGGGAGGAGAAGAAGAGTCTTTGGAGCCGGCGCGAGGAGGACCGGAGGAGGCGCCAGACGAACCACCTGTGATATCTGACAAAGAAAGGTCCGGAGGACCCCTTTTTTTGCGGTACTTCCGAGGGAGGTCTACCGGGACCTCCCAGAGGTCTGCAAGACCTCCCGGAGGTCGTGGCCAACCACCGCCGAGGTCCACGGGACCTCCCAGAGGTCTTGGGACCTCCTGGAGGTCTTGGCCAACCACCGATTAGTAGCACCTCTTAGTATATCACAGAGAGGTCCGACAGACCTCCTCGTGCTAAGTCGTGAGGACCTCTCGAGGTCCCGCCTGCACCGAGCTAGTCCCGAGGAGCAGTTGGCTAGCTCGCCTGCAGATCCGGCACAAGTGTAATCAAATCCATACACAAGCTAAGAGGAGCAAGAGACAAAACAATATATATAAATATATTAAGGACCAAACCGGCCAAGCTTCTTACAGAGATGCCTCAAGGGCTACAAAGAATAACAAGAACAATGGAAAGCAAAGCTTCAACGATAGGTCCAACCGATCACCCCATCGCTATCGAGTGGAGGGCGCCCCTAGGTCACAAGGTCTCCAAAGACCTCTTCTTCATCGAGCTTTGAGCTCCTGGAACCTCCTGCATTGCCGATATGAACAGAGGGCAAAAGCCATGAGTACATTGAATGTACTCAGCAAGCCGTGAGGAATGTATGCATTAGATAATTATGCAAGGCTTGCCAAAAGAGAGCTGTAAGGTTAGTTGCATAAAGCAGTGTTTGACAATAAGTAATAAGTAGATTGAAAAGCTCAAGTTAAAAACATTAGTACATAAATACATTTGATTTCAAAAGAGGCTGTGAGCACCCGCTCACACCCAAAGACACCCTGGAGCACCCACTCCAGGACTACCCAAGCCAACCGTGGGAGGTCTGGTCATACCCATGACCAGGACCTCTCCCACGACCACCCTGGAGCACCCACTCCAGAGTTCCCCAACCAGCCCTGGACCAACTAGTGAGCCACCATGACCCCTCCGAGCCGGCCAAGGTCTCTTCAAGGCAAAGCCATGACCTCTCACCCAAGTGTCCGGGGAGCACAAGTTCACAAAGCTACCCTTGCACCATTTCATTGAGCATGTCCATAACCAAGGACTTGGCTATTGAATAGATTTTACACTCTGCAGAGGTGTACAACTTTACCCACAATCCACGATCTCTCGGTGAGATGGGTTCCGGTCACCCTTGCTCACTTAGAAGGTGGCGATCCGAGAGCGACAAGGCTTTACAAAGCTTTGAATTGACTCAGAGCTGCCCGCTAAGGTTTCGTAATCCCCCTTTGGTCTAGAAGTCCGCAGGTTATGGGGTGCCCCTCTTGCGCCAACGAATCACACGCTCAACCCAAAGAGCCCCAAGCCAATCCATTGCTAATTATTCAACCTGCACCATTCCCATAAAATGATCTTGTGGTTGCAATTGATTGGCCCAGATCAACAGACACAAAGTAAAGTCCTTATTTGTGCTCAGGCAAGACATCCACAACCCCAAAATGAAGCATCCACTACTCACTCCCGACCTTCTTGCCCGAGCAAAACAATTTGTAATTAACCCTACCAAAAGACCACCCAGTCCTGGCACAACAATTATTAATGTGATCTCGCACCACAATCAACACAACTTAGGCATCCTGCCATAGTTGCTTAACAATGGCACCAACCACAGGTTCCATATTTCAATTAGTCAAGATTATTAATTGATGAGGCATGATTCACAGACCCACGATTTCTAAAGCAAGGCTAAGCATACAACATACGGTCCCAAAGTTGGCAATAACAAGGAATACCAACCAAAATATCCATCCTAAGGTGTCCAAAGAGTTCATGTCAACATTTTCAGTTCAAGTATACCAAGGAGGCATAATGTCAAGTAGGAGGATAGCTACTGCCCAAAACATGCTTTATAAAGATAGCCATGCAAGTTTAATGAATCAAAATAGCTTTGCAAAGTGGGATCAAGATGATCAAGGGCCACGACTTGCCTCTGTTGGAGAAAGAAAAGCTTCGGCTGAAGGAGCTTGATTCACGAGTTTCTCAACGATCATCCGAGATCTACACGTTCGCAAAAGAAACCAAATAAGCAAATAATTTCCAAGAAAACCAAAAGAACTTACTCAAAACCAAGAGAGAAGAGGAGATCCACAGGGAGGAGGAGGAGATCCACCAGTCGTGAAGGAACCGAGGAGTTGAAATGAGGAGCAGCGAGGAGGCGGCGGTGCCCTCTGGTGCTCTATTTAAAGAGCAAGGGAACAGAGCACCAACCCAAAGAAGCGACTGTGTTCAAGGTTTTAGGACAAAGGCACACTGCCACAAGGTACGAAAAGAAATAAAGAAAGCAAGGGATGTGACACAAAGTAGAAAAAGAGTACAAAGGTAGGTGGCAGCATTTAATGTGACTCGACCCACATTAAATGCACTAAGACTGCCAAAGGGGCAATAAAAAGGTCATGAGACGGTCAAAGGACATGGTCCACGGTCCAAATAGGAGGTCCAAGGAAGAGGTCCAAGAAGGAGGTCCAAGGAGGAGGTCCAAGAAGGAGGTCCTACGAGGAGGTCCTAGGACCAAAAGGGAGGTCTAGACCGCAAAGGTCTAAACACAAAAGGGGAGGTCTAAACCTAAAGGAGGTCCAAACACAACAAGGAGGTCTGAACCTAAGAAGGTCCAAACAAAATAAGGAGGTCTGAACCTAAAGGAGGTCCAAACACAACAGGAGGTCTGAACCTAAGGAGGTCCAAACACAACAGGAGGTCTGAACCCAAAGGAGGTCCAAACACAACAGGAGGTCTCGAACCCAAAGGAGGTCCAAACACAACAGGAGGTCTCGAACCCAGAGGAGGTCCAAACACAACAGGAGGTCTCAACCTAGAGGAGGTCCAAACACAACAGGAGGTCGAACCAGAGGAGGTCCAAACACAACAGGAGGTCTGAACCCAAAGGAGGTCCAAACACAACAGGAGGTCCGAACCCAGAGGAGGTCCAAACACAACAGGAGGTCTCGAACCCAAAGGAGGTCCAAACACAACAGGAGGTCTCGAACCCAAAGGAGGTCCAAACACAACAGGAGGTGCAGAACCTAGAGGAGGTCCAAACACAACAGGGAGGTCTGAACCTAAAGGAGGTCCAAACACAAAAAAGGAGGTCCAAACACAACAGGAGGTCTCGAACCTAGAGGAGGTCCAAACACAACAAGGATGTCTCGAACCTAAAGGAGGTCCAAACACAACAGGGAGGTCTGAACCTAGAGGAGGTCCAAACACAACAAGGAGGTCTAGACCACAAAGGTCAAAACACAAAGAGGTCCTAAGGATATGAGGTCCAAAAGACAAAAAGATAGCTGGACTTCAAGGGGAGATCAAACCCTCAAACAGATCTAGACCCCAAGGAGGTTTAAATCACGAGAGAACCAGACCTCAAAAGAGGTCCCAAGCGCAAGGGGGGTAAGGCGCTCGAGGAGGCCCTGAGAGCAGGGAGGTCCTGACGGTCAAAATCTCCCGAAAGGGAAAATCCGACGGCCAAGATATCAAAAGGAGAGGACACAATGGTCAAGATCAAAAGGCAAAGGGAGGTCTGGCGCTCAAGATCTCAAAAGAAGAGCCCGAGCGGCCAAGATCTCAAAGCGGAGGACCTCGCGGTCTAGATCAAAGGGTGCGGGAGGTCCCGACGGTCAAGGATATTCAAGATTAGGAGGGTGGTCTTTACAAAGGACCAAAGAAGGATCGAGGAGGTGGTCCTTGCAAAAAGCCATGGGGAGGTCACAGGATCAAGGAAAACGCAGCGAAGAAAGCGAGCCGTTCGATCGTAATCAGGCGGTCCAGAAGGAAAGGAACGTTTGGACCATCCAAAGCGTCACTTGCTAGATTGAGCCGTCCGATCCAGATCGGATGGCGCTGAACGAGGGGCCGTTCGGACCGGCGAACAGAACCAACAAGGCTAGGCTGTCTGATTTAGATCGGACGGCCCTTAGGTGAGAAAGGTAAAGCCTTAAGCGTCTGACCACAAGAGTCAAAGAGGTCCAAGCGCTAAGGAGGTCTTGGGCACGAGGAGGTCTGGACCTTTGGATCCAACGAAGGAGGACACGGACGGCTAAGATCTCAGAGAGGAGGTCCTAACGGCGAGATCTCAACAAGGGGAGGTCTGAGCGGCTAAGATCTCCAGAGAGGAGGTCCTAACGGCGAGATCTCAACAAGGGGAGGTCTGAGCGGCTAAGATCTCCAGAGAGGAGGTCCTAACGGCGAGATCTCAACAAGGGGAGGTCGTGCGGCTAAGATCTCAGAGAGGAGGTCCTAACGGCCAGATCTCAACAAGGGGAGGTGCATGCGGCTAAGATCTCAGAGAGGAGGTCCTAACGGCGAGATCTCAACAAGGGGAGGTGCGGCTAAGATCTCAGAGAGGAGGTCCTAACGGCGAGATCTCAACAAGGGGATCTGCGGCTAAGATCTCCAGAGAGGAGGTCCTAATGGCGAGATCTCAACAAGGGGAGGTCTGAGCGGCTAAGATCTCCAGAGAGGAGGTCCTAATGGCCAGATCTCAACAAGGGGAGGTGCATGCGGCTAAGATCTCAGAGAGGAGGTCCTAACGGCCAGATCTCAACAAGGGGGGTGCGTGCGGCTAAGATCTCCAGAGAGGAGGTCCTAACGGCCAGATCTCAACAAGGGGAGGTGCGTGCGGCTAAGATCTCAGAGAGGAGGTCCTAACGGCGAGATCTCAACAAGGGGAGGTGCATGCGGCTAAGATCTCAGAGAGGAGGTCCTAACGGCCAGATCTCAACAAGGGGAGGTCTGCAGCGGCTAAGATCTCCAGAGAGGAGGTCCTAACGGCCAGATCTCCACAAGGGGAGGTCTCAGATGAACACAGGGGAGATCCAAAGAGGCAAGGGAGGTCCCAAAGGAACTCAGGGACGCCCAAATGACCTCAGAGGTTACAAGAGAACGCTAAGAGAGGTCCACGGGAGGTCCAAACAAAGAAAGAGGTTTAGACCAAGGAAGATCCGGTCAAGATGAAAGCTTAGACCCAAGGGAGGTCTAAGCACAAAGAGATTCAAGCCAACAAAGGAAAGTCGGACTTAAGGAAAGTCCAAGCAGAAGATTACAAAGAGAGGTCCAGAGAGCGAAGGGGTTGAACCTATAAAGAGGTCCTTTGGGAGGAGGTGCAGGCGAAAGGAAGGACCCAAGAGAGGATGTCTCCAAAAGGAGGAGAGACTAGCCTGGAGGACAAACAAGGCCGAGAGAAAAAGAGGCTAAAAGCCAAGAACAAACAATAACTCGGCTCAACCGAAAGGGATTAATTTGAAGTTTGGTGAGTTCAAGTTAAACCTCCAAATTTGAAATCTTCAAATTAAGCTTTGAACTCTCAACAAAAGCGAATGGTTAATATTTTACCGACTTTTCAAAATTCGAAAAACGGACGTTCTGTTATGCCAGTTGTGCAGCGAGGACCGGAGGAGGAAACTGCTGTTGGCGAGAGGGAGGACTAGAGGAGTCGCTCGCCCGTGGGCTTGAGGACCGCAGGAGACGCTGAGTCGGTGGCGCGAGGGAGGACCGGAGGAGACATACCTTGGGCGGCGGTGTCGGAGCTTACGGGGAGGTGAACGAGCAAGCCCTAGAGGAGGTGAAGGAGCGAGAGCTGAGCGGGCTAAGGGCACTGGGGAGATGAATGGGCGGCACTAGGGAAATGAATGGGCGAGCCCTAGGGTTATAAGGGATATCACAGATGGTTCTATTATGGAACCGTCTGTGATATGTCCACATCACAGACGGTTCTTTAATAGAACCTTCTATGATACGTTTCATATCACAGACGGTTATATTAAAAAAACCGTTTGTGATTACTTTTCACAAACGTTTCTATAATAGAACCGTCTGTGATATCTCGACAAAACCATATGAACCTGGTGACAAGCAGTATAATGACAATCATGACAAGTCCATATGAGCCTGGTGACAAGTATGATGACAAGTTCATAACACAACTCCAAATAAGTCCATAACACAACTCCAAATAATTTGACTGAAAATTAATTTATCCAGTGACAATTCGTTTGACTTCAAAAATTCATATCTAATTCAACTCAACTCCAAATCAAGTGAAACCAATTTTGATACCCCACATTACAATGAACGTCCACATTGACATCAATATCAAAGATGACAAGTCTATAACACATTAACACATGACAATTCCACGTTGACATCAAAATATATGAGAGATTACAAGTCCATAACACATGATGTTATGGAATAAATTAATTACAATGGAGTAAATTCTTAATTAAAATATATCCCTTCATGATGATCGACGCACATATAGCTAGCTTCCTCACTGGGTTCTTCCTCGAGCCTGATGCCGTCTCCGAAAGCAAGCAACTCGTCAAATTGATTGTACTCTTCCTCATCCACGACATTCTCAATTCCGAGAATCCTTCTTTTCTCCATGAAGAACTATGTGGCGGTTCTTATTTGCCGGGTCTGTTACATAAAAAACTTGAACAACTTGCTTAGCGAGTACGAATGGTTTGTCCTTGTATCCGACACATTTGAGGTCCACAGTGGTGGTGCCGTACTTGTCGACCTTCACGCCTTGTGAAAGTTTAACCCAATAGCATCGAAACAGGGGGATCTTAAAAAGTACGTAGTCGAGCTCCCAAATCTCTTATATGAACCCATAGTAGGAGTTCAACCCACGTGCCCTGGCGGTATTGAACTACTCATGAAACGCATCTATGCGGACACCGCTGTTCTGGACTATGCTCTTCCTATCCTAAGCTGCCGTATAAAATGTGTATCCATTTATGTCGTATCCTTGCCATGTCACAATTGTAAATTGTGGCCCTTTTATAACCATAGCGGTATCATCACTGATGACCTCCCGTGATTCGCACCTTTAACTATTCGTTGAACCGAGCGGTTGTGCTCTCTCGTGATCCAAACCTCGACCGGTGCGGATTACATTGGCGTACCATGTCTTTGTGCTTGTCGATGTACGGGGACACTTAGGTTATGTGTTGCAAGACTATGAAATGGGCTTGAGCGTACGTATCCAGATCGGGAGTGATTGATTTCCTTCTGATGGTCCCGGTACCATCCAGTCTCCCCTCATGACGAGATAGAGGCACACCTATTGATTCCACCTGAGCCATGTAGTCGACGCAGAACTCAATGATCTCTTCGGTTGCATAACCTTCGATGATGCTGCCCTCCAGTCGAGATCGATTCTGTACGTAGGACTTGAGAATGCCCATGTACCCCTCGAACAGGTACATATGACGTAGGAACACAGGGCCACATATCTTTATCTCTTTCACAAGGTGAACAATGAGATGGACCATGATATCGAAAAATGATGGAGGGAAATACATCTCAAGATGACATAGAGTCATCACCACCTTGGCCTGCAGAGCATCTAGTCCTTGGGGATCGATGACCTTCTGAGCAATTGAGTTAAAGAAATAACACAATCTCAAGATTGCCACTCGGACCTTGTTCGGCAAGATACTCCTAATTGCAACAGGAAGCATTTGTGCCATCAGCACATGACAATCATGAGACTTCATACCAATTAATTTCAAACCTTCCATAGAAACAAGTTTCTTAATGTTAGCGGAGTAACCAGACGGGACTTTCACACCATACAAGCTCTAGCACAGTCCATTTCTCTCAGCCTTGGACAGAGTGTAGCAAGCTGGGGGAAGGTACGTTCGTCCTTTATCGGTCTTTTTTGGTGCTAACTTGGTCATTACGTTCATATCAACTAAGTCACGCCGTGCGTTAACACCATCCTTTGTTTTGCCACTAATGTTCAGTAAGAGACCAATCAAGCTATCACATACATTCTTCTGCACGTGCATGATGTCGATGTAGTGGCGAACTTCTAAGTGCTCCCAATAAGGCAAGTCCCAAAAAATTGATCGCTTCTTCCAGATGTTCTTCTGACGGGTTCTTAATTTACGTCCCTTCCCAAGCACAACATTGATATCCTTAACCGTATCATAGACATCTTTCCCTCTAAAAGCCCTTGGAGCTGAATCGTTCTCCTTATTTCCGTCGAATTGTTTCTTTATCTTGCGGTATGGGTGACTCCTGGGAAGGAACCTACGGTGATGCATATACACAGTTTTGCACGAGTTGTTCAGCCATACACTCTGTAGCATCTAAGTAGTGCGGACAGGCTTTGACTCCTTTTGTACTGAAGCTCGACAGGTTACTAAGGGCAGAAAAATCATTGATGGTGAAAACAACATGGCACGTAAAGTGAAGTTCTTTCGTTTGTACGCATCCTATACTTGTACCCCTTCGTTCCACAATGTCACAAGATCTTCCAGCAATGGTGCTAGGTACACATCAATATCATTCACAAGTTGCTTCGGCCCTTAGATAAGTAGTGACATCAAAATGTACTTCCGCTTCATACACAGCCAAGGAGGAAGGTTGTACATACATAAATTCACAGGCCAGGTGCTATGTCGGCTACTCATGTTACCGAAAGGATTCATTCCATCTGTACTCAACCCTAACCTTATGTTCCTTGGTTCAGCATCGAACTATTCAAAGCTCTGATCGAAGTTTCTCCACTGGGCAGAATCAGTAGGGTGTCTTAGCTTTCCATCTTTCTTACGCTCCTTTGAGTGCCAACGCAGTAATCTTACCTCCTTTGGGTTCGCAAATAAACGCTTCAAATGTGGGATCACAGACAAATATCACAACATCTTAGTAGGAGGTCCTTGCTTCACCTTAGCAGTATTCTTACGCTTGTATCGGGATGCTTTGCACACGGGACATACATGCATGTCTGTATACTCTTTACAGTAGAGGATACAATCGTTCGGACATGCATGTATTCTTTCTACTTTCATTCCCGGTGGTGCTGGGCAACACGTTTCCCTCCGGAAGGATGTCCGCTAGGAGACTTTACAACGCCGTGAAACTCTTATCGGACCAACCATTGCTTGCCTTCAATTTCAGCAGTTCAATCATGGTTGACAACCTTGTGTATTCCGGCTTGCAGCCTGGGAACAAAGGTCTCACCGAGTCCTTCATTAAGCCCTCGAATTTACAAAACTCTCTCACTGTAGTTCTCTTCTGCATCGCGTAGCATCTGATCCAGATTGTCATCGTGCGACCTATCCTCATCAAAAGCACAGTCCACATCCGGCGTATCGTTGACTTCCTCAGCGATGCCGTCATTATTAACTTCCTGTATAATTTGCTCTTCACCGTGACTGGTCCAACATGTATACCCTTTTTTGAAACCACTTCGAATCAAGTGTGCTTCGATCTGCACCGGGTTGTTAAACATCTTCAGATTACCGCAATCAATGCATGGATAGTACATAAATTTTATCCCCTTCTTCAACATATTCTGCTCGGCGGCTCTTCTAAAAGCAAGCACGCTATTAATGTACTCTTCACTCACACGGTTCACACCGTACATCCAGTTTTGGTCCATCTACGCAACGCATGTAACAAATTAGTATCAAATTAGATTAATAAACCACAAGTACGTACTCTTCCTATTTACCAAACATACTTAAATTGATTAATTAGCGATTAATTTATAGCAAACACAAAGGGTTATAGATCGTTTCCCTCGGAGCTCATGAAGAAAATACCAAATATCTCTCGAGAATCCTCTCCTTCTCCTTCTCCTTCTCCTTCTCCTTCTCCTTCTCCTCCCTTCCTCCTTCCTTCCCTTCCTTCTCCTCTTTGTCGGCAGCGCAATGGGGGAGGACCTAGTGGCGGTGGGGGAGGACCTGGGTGGTGGCTCAAATGGGAATAGGCAGGGGGTCTGTCGGGTCTAAGTATTTATAGTGGCAGCCTATCACAGACGGTTCTTATTACGAACCGTCTATGATACATAATCACAGACGGTTCCATAATAGAACCGTGATACGGTTCTATTATGGAACCGCTCGTGATTATGTATGATAAACAGTTCCATAATAGAACAAATCGTGATCATCCATCGCTCATTATATAGAGCTCGGGCTGTTCGGACCGTCCGATTGGAATCGGACGGTTCAAACAGACCCGAGATCTATAAAATAGCAAAAAAAATTATAAAATCCTGAAATAATTCAAGGAGGTTTTTGGGATGTGCTAATACTCAAATAAAGTTATAATACCAAAATTATAAGCATTTTCTAGTGTAAAAAAAATTGGACCACTATTCAAACTCTATTCAACAACCTAAGCTAGGTTTGAATTTAGTTAAACAAATAACACTTGAAAAGTGAGGTTTCAAATTTTATTTGAGTATTAGCACATCGCAAGAACCTTCTTGAATTATTTCAGGATTTTATGAATTTTTTTGCTATTTTATAGATCCTGGGTCTGTTCGGACCGTTCGATCAGAATCGGACAGTCCTGATCGGAGGAAACGTTCAGACGGTCCGAACGTCTCCTCCGATCGAGACCATCCGATTCCTATCAGACGGTCCGAACAGCCCGGACTCTATAAAATAAGCAGTGGAACGTATCACAGACGGTTCTTTAATAGAACCGTCTGTGATCAATCACAGACGGTCTTTGTTGAGAACCACCGCATTATCGCTAACGGTTCGTTAATAGAATTGTCTGTGAATTATTAGAAACGGTTCTATTAAAAAACCGTATATGATAGGTACGTATCACAGACGGTTCTTAATAAGAACCATCTGTGATAGGCTTGCAGTGCAAATGTCTGGTCCCGATAGACCCAACACAAACAGTTCCTTTTGAATCGTCTATGATGAGATGTCTACTATTGGCTGTTTTGTAGTAGTGTCATGTTGTCAATTTTTTGGATTTAGGTTTTAGACAAGATGGGAATAGATTCCTAGATTTTTTTTTTCCAGTTGAATCTGAGTGTTGTATCACAGCGTTGTAGCATCACTCATTCGTCCACCTGAAACTATTGACTACTATGCCTTTATTGTGATGTGGTGCTTCTATTGACCTTTTTTTCATTAAAAAAAAATGTTTAGAACATTGTCAAGATAGTGTTTATACTAGCAGTGAGAGGTTACGTAGTTCATAAAAAAATCTTTAATATTTGCAGTATTGATGTTGCCATCATACTTAGTGCAAATATATATGTTGCTATATCTTGTGTTCCACTAGAAATCTTCTCTTTTAGTCATGCACATTGTACAGTAGGTGCCAAACAACCCAGACATTGCTGTTTTCTGTGTACTGCTATTAACTATTTCCAGTTTGTACAACATTTTGAAAGTGTCTTGGATCGCTTTCAATGTACCACAGATATGCCTGATTCCATTTATCCTCGTTTCTTTGGTCATTTCCTTCTGAATCTTTTCGCGCTTCGCGATACTGTGTCTGAATGCTCACTGGTTCTTGTTTGGATAGGTTCAACAGCTAGATTCTGCAGTTGGAACTCTCTAAGTCCCGGTGTTGTTTAACAAGATCAAAACAGCAGCTGAGCTGGTATATATGAGCTGGTCACCAGGTTCCTTTATGGTCAGATCGATGGAGCCATGCATTCCCATGTTCTGTTCTGTTCTCCAAATCTTTCTTCTGATAATGCATCATCTCGATCCTTATGTGCAATTTTCTCATTGGATGCTGCATGCTTCGTGGCAGGTGAAAACGACTCCCGTTATGTACAATACCACTGCAAATTATTCAGGAACTGTGACAAACTGTATGGTTCAAAGTTCAAACCAGCGGAAAGGAAGAAGACCGCATGCGTGCCAAGACATGGTCGTTCGATCTGGGGGCCGCAGCTACAGATGTTTTCGCCGTGTGCACGTGTGCACGAACTTGTCCTCCCCTTGGAGTTACATCACGCATTCATGCTGGCGCAGCTGTTGATTGACTTAGTGTTTGTGGAGTCGAAACATTGATGGTTTGATTGATCAAGTCGGGCGGACATTGCACATGCCTCCATGGAACGCGCGGTTTCCGCCGCACTGTTCATCAGGGAATGCACTCCTCCATCTATGTGGATATTGTTATGAATAGCGCTTATATTCATTATGAAGTTAATAGGCTAATATATATACAAGTACGGGTGCGACATATATGCAGATAACCCTTTATATAATGGACAAAATACACAGCTAATAATACACATCTAACACTCCCCTCAAACTTATGATGAATCAACAACATGAAGTTTGGAGATATAGAAGTTGTGCTGGGCTCTGGTCCGCGTCTTTATGAAGAAGTCGGCCAACTGAAGTTCCAAAGGTACATACCGAAGAACAACAACCTGGTCCTGCACCTGTGTCCACGTGTAGGAAGCATCAACACCAATATGCTTAGTAAGCTCATGCTTCACCGGATTTGTAGCAATGCTAATAGCCCCTGTACTGTCAGACAAAAGAGGAGTGGGTGCTGAAACTGAAACACCAAAATCCTCAAGAAACCACCGTAGCCAAGTAACCTCCGCTGTCAACAAAGCCATAGCTCTTAACTCACCTCAAAGACTCAAACAAGAAAGAAATCATGCGCTTCTTAGTCTTCTAAGCAATGAGAGAACCACCAAGAAAACACAATAAACAGAGAGAGACTGGTGATCAGAGTGATCACTAGCCCAGGTGGCATCAGAATATGCCTGGAGCTGTAAAGAGCCGGAGCGAGGAAAAAACAAACGACGAGTGATGGTTCCACGAAGATATCGTAGAACACGGATAAGATGACTATAGTGGAGCTGAGTGAGAGCAGAAACAAACTGACTCAAGATATGCATAGGGTATGAAATGTCAAGACGAGTGACACCCAGATAAACAAGACTCCCAACAAGGTGACGATAGTGAGTAGAATCAGCAAGAGGCTCACCATCAGTGGCCCGAAGATGAACATTAAGTTCCATAGGAGTCTCAGCGGTGTGCTGATTAGTAAGAGAAGCACGATCAAGAAGATTCTGAATATACTTTTCTTGGGACAGATAGAAGCCCTCAGGAGTAGAAATAACCTCAACCCCAAGAAAATAGCGAAGAGGACCCAGATCAGACATGAGAACTGCTCATTAAGATGCTCCTTCACAAAGGTGATGTACTGAGAATCATCTCCAGTAATGATCATATCATCAACATATAAAAGGAGAAGAGTCTGACCACGAGGTGATGTGTGAATAAAGAGAGCAGGATCATAAGCACTAACAGAGAAACCAGCTGCAGTGACAACAGAAGAGAAACGATCAAAGCAGGCACGAGGAGCTTGCTTGAGGCAATAAAGAGATCGGTGAAGGCGACAAACCATACCCTCAGGAACAGAATACCCCGGTGGTGGCAGCATATAAACCTCTTCACGTAGCTCACCATTGAGAAATACATTCTTGACATCAAGTTGAGAGATGGACCATGCCCGAACAAACACCACAGCAAGAAGAGTGCGAACGGTGGTCATGTGAGCTACAGGAGAAAATATCTCATCATAATCACGACCATACTCCTGCTAAAAACCACGTGCCACAAGACGAACCTTGTAGCGCTCAAGAGAACCATCAGAGCGGGTCTTAATCTTGTAAACCCACTTGCACGTGATAGGAGTAACACGCGTGGGAAGAGGGACAAGATCCCACGTGCCAGTACGCTCAAGGGCGGCAGTCTCCTCTGCCATCGCATGTTGTCACTCCTGATGAACAGCAGCATCACGATAAAAAGTCGGTTCAGCAAGAGCCGCTAAACAAATGCACGCAGGAGGCTGAATAGACTGGTGATCACAAAGAGCATATCGAGGAGAGGTCGAAGAAGATGAACCATCAGAAGAAGATGGTGCATCAGATGAATCCTCAACTCGCGAACGACGAGTGTAATAGAGAGGATAAGAAGGACAAAGGACGAGAGGAGCCTCTGGAGGGGGTGGCGGTGGCGAAGGAGACGATGAAGGAGGAACCGAAGAGGCCAAAGGTTGAGATGGAGGTGTGGTGACTATGGGGGTGGCAGGAAAAGTCAGGAAAGAAAGCGGTTCGGCAAGAGATGCTGGAGTGGTGGAAGGAGAAAGACGAGGGTAGAAAGGACGAGACTCATCAAAAGTGACGTCCCGAGAAACCCGCATCCGGCAGCCAACAGGATCCCAATAACGATATCCTTTATGCTCAGCGCTATAGCCCAGAAAAACGCACTCGATAAACTGAGCGGTCAGCTTGGTGCGCTCACGAGGGACAAGAAGAACATAGCACACACACACCCAAAGAGGCGAAGACTAGAATAGTCAGGAGTCTTGCCACAGAGACGCTCAACTAGGATCCCACCCTGAAGAGCAGAAGAATGCTAAATATTAGTCAGGAAAGTGGCAGTAGAAACAGCTTCAGCCCAGAAGTGTGATGGGACAGCAGAAGCAAGCATAAGAGCAGGATTGTCTCAAGAAGATGACGATGCTTCCGTTCAGCCACACCGTTCTGGGCATGAGCACCAGGGCAAGAAATCAGAGAGAGAGAGTGCCCTGCTCAGCAAGAAAACCACGAAGAACACCTGACAAGTATTCCC
This sequence comes from Phyllostachys edulis, assembly GCA_036346405.1. NCBI lineage: Eukaryota > Viridiplantae > Streptophyta > Magnoliopsida > Poales > Poaceae > Phyllostachys > Phyllostachys edulis. The sequence goes on along the minus strand of CM070555.1, from coordinate 4,820,487 downwards.
CAGCAGAATCAGCACGAAAGACACGAATAGGAGAATCAAACTGAGTACAGATCATGGTGGCAAAAGTCTTGTAGATGGATAAAACCTCACTACGAGATGACATAAAGTATATCCATGTGTGGCGAAAAAAATCATCAATAAAAATTATATAATATCGATGACCTCCGTTCAGAACGAAAGAAGCCGGACCCCATACATCAGAATGAACAAGATCAAAAGGACGCTGTGACACTTAATAGCTAGAAGGATAAGGAAGTTGAAGCTGTTTACCAAGCTTACAACCCTGACAATTTAGAGAAACATCACCAGATACAGATCCTAAAAGACCACGACGAAGTAAAGAAGATAGACGCGACCCACAAAGATGTCCCAAATGATGATACCACTGAGCAAAAGATGCAGTGGAGAATGTAGCAAAAGCGGTGACGACGGTGGAGGCGACAAGACTGGCAGGGGTAGCGGAAGGAAGATGAAGCCAGTCAAGCTCCCAGAGACGCTGTGAGTTACAGCGGCGAGGGCCAGTACCAACTAGAGTCCCCGTGCGTCGATCTTGAACACAACAAGAATTAGAATCAAGAATAACACGCCAACCATGATCAGTGAGCTGACCGGTAGATATGAGCTGCATGGTTAGTTTGAGAGCATGAGAAACAACAGAAATATGAAAAGAGTGCCTCGTCCTATGACAAAAAGAGAGGTACCATCTGCTGTCTGAACAGTGAAAGGAGCGGCTAAAGGACGAATGGAAGTGAGACTGGTAGAATCAGATGTCATATGAAAGGAAGTACCAGAGTCAAGAATCTAAGGTAATATACCTGAGGAAGAAGTAGAAGGTGGTCTCTCACTAGAAGTCTGTGCAGCAGAACCAACAGAATCGGACGGTGCAAGAGCAGCCATGCGACGCAGCAGTGTGAGAAACTCCTGAGAATCAGAAGCACTAGAACTCCTCTGAGAGGAGGAACCACTAGTTCCCTGTGGAGGACGGCCACCACGACGTAAATCCTTCTTCTTCTTGTAGCAGGTCTGCTGTACATGTCCATCCTTGTTACAGTAAGTGCAATGGAGTCCCCTACCTACAGCAGCTGTCACTAGTGAAGGAGTAGCTAAAGACGTAGCGGTTGTAGAAACTGGAGGAGCTGCTAGAATCGAAGGAAACAACGGTGACGACAGCAAACCCGTAACACGAAGACGAATCTCTTCAACACAAACAGTGGCAAGGGCCTCCAACAAGGCCACACGAGGGTGGCGTGCTATCAATTGAGCACAAGTCTGCTCATACTCAGCCCGGAGGCGAGTCAAGAAATCGTAGATACGACGAAACTCCAGGTGAGACTGCTGACGCTTACAGCACTAACATGTGTGCAAACATCAGGTCCCAAAGAGTCAATCTGAAGCCATATCGCAGACAATTGGGCATAGAACTCGTCCACAATGGCATCTCCCTGCTATAGCGACTGCTCCTGATGTACAATAGAAAGATACAAGAAATCACCAGTCGGCCCGTATCGGTTGCGCAGATGTGTTCACATCAACTGTGCTGAAGCCAAACCAACCACATCCCTAGTGAATTGCACCTCCATGCTAGCAACCAGAATAGCAGAGGCGCGTGCATCCTCATCAATCCATGTCTTTTAGGCAACATACTGAGTCTAAAAAGTCTTCATAGCATCCTCAAAAGCATCAAATGCCTCCTTACGAACATCTTCAGAAGTAGTCTTCGGGAACACAGTCTTAGCAGGTAGAGCAGGGCGAGGCGGGCAAGGCAACTCACCGATAAGAAACTCCTAAAGACGCTAACCACGCATGTGCTGAAACCATTCTCGATAATTGAGACCATCGAAGATCACCAGGCAGTAAGGAACGGAAATAGTACCCAATGGTCGGCGGCGCTGGACGGCGCGGCGACCAAGACAACAAAGTCTAACAAGCGGCGCGGTGGCTAGAATGACGTTTTTTTTGTTATTTTTTTTACTTTACTTTACTTACAGGCGGCGGCTCAATTAAGCAACACTCGGCCCACAAGTAACCACACGAGCCAAGGGCGAGGGAGGGGGACTAGGGTTCCCCTGGCGGCGGCGGCAAAAGTAGCCCCTGCGACGAGCGGAGTCCTCACGGTCGAGGGAGGCAGCCAGATCCGATCCCCGAGCGTCCGATCACGGGCGAGGAAAGGCGGCGACCCAGGCTCGAGGGCGGCGGCGGCTCGGAGAAGAAGCAACGGTGGAGGCGGCCGATGAAGGTGAGGCGGCGGTGGAGATGAGCGTGTGGACGTCGAGCTCGGGCAACTAGCGATGAAGCACCGAATCGCAGACGAAGAGCGCGAGGAGCAGAGGCAACGAGGGCGGCGAGCGACAACCGACGGCTGAGGAGACCGGCACCTAACCCTAACTTGGTCTGATACCATATTATGAATAGCGCTTGTATTCATTATGAGGCCAATGGATCAATATATATACAGTACAGGTATAGCATATATGCAGGTAACCCCTTATACAATGGAAAAAATATATAGCTAATAATACACATCTAACAGATATATGCTTCAAAATCTCTCAACCATGGCCGCTACAGTGAGTACATCACAACTTAACTCTTGCTGAATCATATGTGTCCTAATTATGCTGTGTCGTATCAAATTGGAATTAGCAGGTTTGGTTTGTGCGGCAAAACATTAGTTATGAGCTTGCTGGTGATATTAGCATGCTTGTATTGTTGGAGTAGATGCATGGTCAAATGATTTGACGCCAGCACTGGAGGAGACTCCACTCCAGCAGTGTGCACAGGGCATAAACATCTTCTTGTACTACCCGAAGCTTTGGATCATCATCATCACATAAACAAATGAAGAAATGTCGCAAATGTAGTGCACCATGTATCCATGCATGCATAGGTCACTCAGTCACAATAAGGGAGTGGCAGAATGATGGCATATGGTTATTCTTTGGAGCTGCAAGAGAGGCAATTAGGACATATTCTAAGCACTACTAAACATCACATGATCACCACCATTTGGAAAGGGATGGGGATGGGGCCTACCCCTAATGATCCTTTTTAGACCAACACACCACAGCAGGTGTTTGTGTCTCTAGTGGTACTAGGAGATGATAGCCTGGTTTAAGATACTACCTAATGATCTTGAGACATGTGCTGCTAGTAATGCTTCAGTAAAGGGTCAACACGGCCTGCAAGTTGCAATTGTTGCGAACACACACACACATAATATGCTAATTAACTTTTTTTTTTGTAAAGTTTTTCAGCCTGCCTAGCTAGAGAAGACTATAGCTCAGGGATGATGTACTGCAACCTACGGCCAAATATTTTATACGTTTTGGAGCATATCTTTCAGTGATCACAAGAAGCTACGGTGTTTACCCTGTTCAACTGCTGGCCCATTGGAGGCAGGGTTGCTACAAATGGAATCAATGGGGCCGATACAGAACTGGACAAGATATCAGAGTTCTTTTTTCTTCCTCTTTTCTGTTCTTTTGCTCATTGGTAGAATGGTAGGTGCAGGCTTAAATCAGTTGATCCCCACATATATATACGTGGGGGATGCACTGGATACACCCTAATGTACGCATAGAAATATGCTGATTTATTCTTTTTATATAGAATTTTGTTATGACGTATGATGAATATTGGAGCATTAATTAATGGGGGAATTGGTTCAGTAACATCGCTTTCGATCGTATTTAGAGAAATAACATCGTTTTGGCGACGCACTGCAAAACAACACCACGAAGACTCTGAAATCTTGGAAATAACACTGCCGTCATATTTTCCGTCTGTTTTTAACAGCAAGCATGTATGACATGAGAGAATACAATCTTAATGCCTGTTTTACCCCCTCCTTCCAGGTCGACGCCAACGCTTCTCCCTCTCCCTCTCTCTAGTGAGATGGTGCTAACGCCACTCCCCTCCTCCATTGCCAGCAGCCTCCTCCCCACCTACCTCGGTGCCCCCCTCCACCACCGGGGAAACAGAGGAGGGAGAAGGGACGCAGGGCAGAGGGGAATACAAAGGAGGCGAAGAGAGCCCACGGGGCGTGGCTCTACAACAAATGGGTCGCTGACAGGGAGAGGAAGCTAGGGGAGGCAGTGTTGCGGCCGGGCACGCACCAGGCAGGGCGAGCGAGCGGCAGAGTACGACGGTTGGGGCCGGGAGAGGAATGGGGCGGCGGTGCTTGGGTGGAAGAGGGTGAAACGAAGGTGAGCATGAGTAGGAGGGGAGTGAGGGGAACTCACCAGATCGTACGGTGGAGGCGAAGAAGATGCGAGGTGGCCTAGCGACGAAGACTTGGGACGGAGTGGACGAATCACCGTGGAGGTGGCGACCGGGTGAGGGAGGCTTCAAATCCGATGCTTAGGAAGGAGGAAGGAGGTGTGAGGGTGCTCTGGTAGGAGAGAATTGGGGAGAAACTCATCGGAGCAAAAATGGCGGCAGATTCAGCCGGACTTGGGGAAGAAGGTGACGCGGCAAGGCTGTCGATGAGAAATTTTCAAATTAGTTGAGGGTAAAGGAAGAGGATACTCGGGAACGGGTTTTGACGCAAACGATTTGGAGAGGAGCTCACTGGTTTGGCCGGAACGATGAGGCAGAGGCGGCGGCCGGCGCGATGTGGGAGGGGAGTGGGGCGTCGCTGGCGAGGGAGGCCAGCATGGCGTGGGAGGGGAGCGCGGAGAGGAAGGAGGCGGCGATGGAAGGGCGGGCGAGGGTGTCGTAGGTGATGGCGAGGAGGGCTTGGCGGCACGGCTCTGGCGTTCAGCAGAGGAAGAAGAAAGGAAAGAAGGAAGAAGAAAGAAAGATGGACCGGGAAGGCATATATGTGTTTTTAACCTGTGCAACGTCGACTAACAGGTGTCAAACTAATGGCAATGTCATTCCTAATATTTTCGAGCGTTCATGATGTCCTTTTGCACTACGTCACCAAAGGAATGTTATTTCTCTAAATACGGCTGAATGCGATATTAATGAACCAATTTTCCCTTAATTTAGTTTGGTGTGTGTAGAGAAATACTCTCTCCAGTTCACAAAAACAAGTTGTTTTGGATATCGATATGGTCTCCAAAATGCAACTTTGATGACTAATTACTATTGTAATACATTTGTAAAACTCAATAAAATTATAATTTTATGAAAGTACTTTCGAGATGAATCTATTATGAATATTGTGTGTATGTATTCAGAGGCTCAATGGGCAATATATATAGGGTGTACAAGGGGTGCATACCATATACAGATAAGGTAATACAAAAGACATATAAGGAATACAAAGATATTCCTATCTCTAATATATCTCTAACACCCTCTCAAATGCAAGGCGTATGCAATAGCATTGCATTTGGAATGAGTTGATACTAAAATATGAAAAATCCAAAGTCTGAGTTTTGATAATGTCGTCGTAGCATGCAGCTCTTGGAAAATATGTCGATAAAAGATCTCCTCCCATCCGGGGTCGTGTCGGCAAGGTCTGGAGCGGCGCGCGGCGTGGATCCGGAGGTGGCTTGAAGCACGGGAGGTCGCGCAAGTGTTGGCCGGCCCGATCCAGATCGGATTGGATCGGGCAGCGTCGAGGCGCGCCGAGCAAAGGACCCAATTGGCGGCAGCATCGGGCGCGCATAAAGATCGGGGCAGCGCTTGGCGGCAAATCCGAGGTGGGGCGGTGACCTCGTAGGCAGATGCGACGGCCGAGAAAAAGCGCTGGAGGCGTGTACGACCCCAGACGGGCGGATCCAGGTGAGATGAAGCAGTGGCAACGAATCCACGTCGAGCTCGAGGCGGAAGCGGCCAACGGTGGCGGCCCGATCCAGATCGGATCTGGACGGCGGCGGCTGCGGTCCAAGCTCGGTCGCGTCGGCGGACGACGGCCGGCAAGCAACGAGCGAGTTGCAACATGATTGCCTCTGGGAGGAAGAAAGCTCCTCTCGAGGCGTGAGCGAGGGGTAGACGAGCGGCTAGAGGCGGTGGCGGCTACAGTAAGCTCTAAACCTAACTCGGCTCTGATACCATGTTATGAATATTGTATGTATATATTCAGAGGCCTAATAGGCAATATATATAGGGTGTACAAGAGGTGCATGCTATATATAGATAAGACAATACAAAAGATAGATAAGGAATACAAATATATTCCTATCTCTAATATATCTTTAGCAGAATCTACACATGGTTTTTATGTATATAACCTAGATATTGAAAAGAGATATAGATAGCCAAAGTTTTAAACAAAATTACTGCACATATTCTAGAACGATTTGTTTTTATGGACCCCAAGAAGTACCAGACTAGTACAGACATAATAGCAGATGGGGAGAGAGAGAGAGAGAGAGGGGTGATCGAGTACATGTGGGTGAGTTGAGAGGTGAGGAGAGACTGGAGAGAGGAGGGCCATGCAGGCATGTGATGGTTGGCCCAGCTATCAAGTCGAGCTTCTATTGCGCTTTCTTGTCAAGGGACAATGGGTATCCCTGTTAAATCTATTTGCTCGTAGAAACGGAACATTTGTTTCCAGCTATCGGCTTGGAGTTGGAAAAAAGCTACTATTAGCCTATAGACAAGCCAGACCTCTCGCCTCACCTCACCTCACCTCACCTCGCTGGAAATAAAAGGCATGGCCTTTTCGCTTTCCCTTCTCTCTCTCTCTGGTTGCATTGGCCTGACATATGAGAGAAGAAAAGGCAGTATATACTGCTCTGTGTTCATGCATCTGGTATTTTGTTATGTAAGGGATGCTGATTCGACAGAAAATTGAACATTATTACATCTGACTAGAACATTTACAATATTACCGTGAAATTATTTTAAACGTTCGAACAAGGCGGAAAATTAAACCCCTATAGTGTAGCAAACTTTGACATAAATCAAGAGTTAGCCACTTCGAAAAAAACATAAATCAAGATAGTATTGATTTGAAGCTAGCTAATAATTTTCTGCTGGGAATTAAACTCTGGTCTTAGTGAGAAAAATCCAATACCTTAACAATTAATTGCTAGACTTGTTATAATTAAGGGTTTTCTGTAACAATTACTGTGGAACATGCTGGCTAGAGCACAGGGGAAGGGGGCCATCACCTGACTTGGGATTTTGTCTAGTTTCTGAGCCTGCATGCTGCATGCATGATCGTGGAGAACTAAGCATATATGCGTGCCTATAATTATTGTATGCCAAATATAAAACGGATGTTTAATTTGTTTTGTTTTCTTCTCTTCTGCAATATTTGAAATATTCTCTTCCGCAGATATAGATTCACTGGTACAAGTGTTGTCAGCTTCATTCGCACGTGATGCGATGTGTTAGGTCTTAATTCAAATCATCATGTCGTGCCATCATCTGAGCTCTGATCAGAGCAGCTTTCTAGTTAGTTACTTAGCACAAATGAGCAGCTTTACAGTAGTTAGTCACTTAGCACAGATCAACGAACGCTTTTCTAGTTTGTTGCTTAATTATGGTAAATGGACGTGAGAGAACTAATTTCAATTAACCATTTGAAATGCTTACAATGCAACTTTGTGCTAAGTGAAACAATCTTCACATTTGGACCATATGTATTTCATCAGTGCTTCCATGCTCTTCCGAAAACTAAATTGCCCGCCAGGAATTCAGAATTGTGGATTGCCTCTAACACTCCATCCCTTGGTTTTTCTGGTAGCGATTGGCTAGCTTACTAACTTTTATTTAAACAAGTATTTGCATGGTCAGGGATAAGAATTGTTGGTTGAATTTTTGGAACCCTGCACGCATCTCCAATCCACAGGAAGCCTAAGTGTGCCATTCAAGAACCTAATGGCACACATCTCTAGGCACCATCCTCTCAATCAGGTTGCATGCTCCTCACAAGTGACCCCCAAACTCCAAAGGGAATGAGTTAGTTAAGCATAGGGATTTGGGCATTATGGCACTCTCTCTCTCTCTCTCTCTCTCTCTCTCTCTCTCCATGCCTTTTCTTTCTCCTTCCTTGGGTGTGTATGCCATCCAGGCCTTTGCATATGTGCGTACACACACACACGTACATTACATACGTACAGCGCACATTCATGTGGTTTTGGATGGGGACAGAAAGGGACTGAAATGAGTGAAAGGGAGTAAAAGAAGAGTCAACTCGTGTATTGCACAGGGCTCGAGAGCAAAGGCCACAACAAGTACTCAATTATTGGGACCTCACCCACATCACTGTCAATGTCAAATTTTAGGGCCCCCTTTTAATCCCTTCTGTACCCAACAACAGAAGAGAAAAATAAATAAATAAATAAAAGAGCCTTCGACCTAGTTTCTTGGCTGAGATACTCTGAATGTATGGATGTAAGTTAGTGGTTTTTTTTATCCTCCTCTTGTGTGAACGTTCCTCAAAGTTAATTGTGTGGGTAGAAAGGAGATATTAGTGTCTGCCAAACATCGAAACGCAAGCATTCTATAATTGAACTGGTGGTTGATAATCCTCTTCGCTTGGACCAAACACCTAAGGGCCGGTTTGTTTGAATATGAAAGAATTGGACACAATCCTTTCGGATTGTATGGATTAGAAGAGATTTTAGTTCAAATTCTCTATTAATCCGAAGGAGTTGAGTCGGATCACTGTGTATCTAAAGTCCAAACAAGCTCTAAGGTGGCTGTGAATACATTTGTTCTTCCATATCAAGGGGACTACTCTTCGTCTGATGTACATCCATATTAATTTAAGCTGCAGGTCAATGAATATCTATGTTCTCGTCAAACACGAATATTTGAACGGAGAAAGTGATCGAATTAATGGTTTACTTTTGTCAGAGGAAACGTTCAACGCAAAAAAGAAAAAGTACATTTGAGTCTTCGAGGAAGAATAATATTGAGAAGAGAAAAGGGAATTAGACAATTACCCCACACTAAGTCACTAGCTAACTGGGCAGCAAAAGTTAATTCCCTGTCATGTCACACATAAAATCTCTCATCACGAGGAGGAAATCACAAATATACTGCATATGTAATTCTCATCACATGAAATGAATGTAAAGTGGACACATTCCCTCTTCTCCTTTTGCCGTGGCTGAATGACCCACGGCGCCTGTTTGTTGCATGTAGAGCACTGTTCATATGTGCACTAAGGAAAAGTTAGGCAAGCTTCTTATCACAAGGGCCTTTAATTGGTGCTGTGGGGGAAAACTGAATTATTCTTTGACCACAAACAAAGCGAATCGATCTGAAAAATAAAAACTATTACTTTTTCCTATATATGTTGGATTTCAAGAAATCCCCAACAATCCATGTCCATTCTCGCCTTAATGACTTAGAGCATGTACAATAGTTTGATGTCGGCTGTCTGTAAGACTTGCCACGTATGACATTAGATGGCGTGGATGAAAGAGATGGAGCATAAAGAATTGGTCCGTCTCTCATGCAGTAGTCGACTGTAATACGAGAAACAAGACAAACATATTATACACGAAGAAGTTGTCTGTAGAGACATGTAAAAAGACAACTCATTGTAGGAGTCGTCTTTAGTGTTGTCTATAGATGACATAGAAGGGTACTATAGACAACAATTGTTTATACCATTGTACATAGAGCTTATAGGGATTAGACCTAGTCTCTTGATGAGCCAAGATTTTAGTTCAATCCCCTTGCCAATCCAAAGGGATTAGGCCTAAACCCCATCGTTGTTTCAACTGAATGTACCTTTTTATGCAGTACAGAAGACTTCAATATGCTCTCAAGTACAAGGGTCGTAGTCACGGCTCCTAGTACAGGGATTTAATTGCAAACTTAGTGGATGTACGGGAGCAAATTAAAGCTCACTTTGCCAGATGCCATTTAGGTCCATAACAATAGTACAACAATTTTGTTACAAGCATATATAGTTCTCGCATCTGCAGACAAACGGTTATGATTTCCATAAAAAAGATGCATAATTATCTAAAACGACGACGCAATTAAATTGCCACACCTTAACCATTTATATTAGGAGTTCCGCTGGGCGAAATCAAACTTTTTGTTGGACCTTTTAGTCGTTAAATTTCAAGCCCTGAAAAAACAAAAAAGAAAGTCCCTCGCAAAAAAAACCCCCTCTTATATTCCAAGTCCAAATATTGCACGTAGATGGAAACCTAGCTAATTACCAAGCACACTAAAGGAGATACTATACACCTATGATCATATATCTTACTCGAGACATTTATGTCATGGTGACAATCGAATTAACAGAGAAGGTTTTAGCTCCTACAATCCAAATACCACCTCTTAAAAATTACTTGAGAAAATACCCAGCTAGTTTATTTATGTGGATAGTTTCATACTGATTTTATATATACAAATTAAAGAATTCCATATCAAGTTTGGTCCCACATGTACCAACGCAATGATATGTAGTATTCATTTCTTCTGAGCCCAGATGAAGAGATGAACGGGGTGTGATGATTAATTCACTCAAAAGCAGGAAGGGAATATATTCACCGATCTTCTGTTCCTGCTGCATGCATGGTTCAGACAAACCGCTCCAGTACGTGTTGGACATGAGAGAAAATGGGAGTAGGTAACTCATGGAGGGAATTAACCTAATCTCCTTCGTTTCGGTAAGATGAATTAATTTATTTAACACTACGTGTCAAATTCCTTCTGATGTCTGCATCGAGTATGTGATTCGATTGACTTTCTTCTCTAAACGGGAGCGAGACGTTATCGCCACGTGCACATTATCTCCCCCTCTCTTTTGAACACAAACACATATCGATTAGCCATACAACCAACCGGTTGGTTGGTCTATCAAACCAACCGGACTACTGACCAATGTGACCACACGAATGCATGCCAGTTCCAGAGGAACACCGGATCCAAACCGACGATCCATCTCCATGGCTCATACGATCGAGCTACATTCAGCTAGCCAGCGAGTCGGAGCCGGACAGAGATAGTATCGGATTACCCATTTATCTCTTCTATATTTGTTCCACAAACATTCTGTTGATTGAAAATTATCCGCTCCGTTTGCACCCCTACCTATACAGCCGCATTCAGCTAGCTAGCAGTGGTTTCCACCCACTCCTTTTGTAGACAAGGCAGCACCAATACAAACATACATACATATGTACACTCGTTTGGTATCCGGTTGCCTCCAGCCAGTAGTACATTGTAGGAATAGCTCGAAAGGACTTGAGTCCAGTTGGTGATCACTATCCATGGTGCATCATGAGACACATTGTCTACGTAACAACAGATGATAGGGACCCATTAGGCAGAGGAGACCAGAGACCTAAGCTAATAAGACTACCTCTAGCTAAACCAGCAAAAGTGGCTATGGTCGTGCATGGATGCACTTGGGTGCATGTAGGATCAGAGATAGGAGGTGTAGTGGAGCTAGGCCCATGTTTTTCTAGCATGTCATATATGATGCCTGTCTCGTATACCACTTAAACACATATATTGTACTTCTGTATCATTTTTATTATACTTAAATACCAATTACAAGATACTCCACTTGATTGAAAATTTTTCATTGGAGCCCTTAGTTTTTTTGCTATATACCATTTTTCATATATAAAAAAGTATATACACAAATTTTGCTATAAAAAGTGGACTTTAATGAAATTTTTCATAGAACTCACTTTAGGGTATCTTATAATCATTATTGGAGTATGCTCAAATAGATAAAGATGTATCATTATACGATTTAAATGGTATATAAGAAGTGGGAGTACGTACTCCCATGAGTACCGTATATATAAGGGCTAATTTGGTGCTAATGCCAACTGGGAGCATCGGATCTAGCCCAAATGGCTCGGATCAAGGCGGGTGGGAAGTCCCAACCACTTATGCAGTTTTGTGATAACAACCCCCGCCCGTGTCCAATTTTTTGCTTGCACTAAATGGATTAATTAGCATTTACTTCTGGATCTTTGCTTGTACTAAATGCTATTAATTGAAATAGGAATGAATAGAGAGAGAGGGCGCAAGGGTATGGTCCAGGAGGATTTAAGGATTTTTTTTGCGGAAAAAATTGGACACACGGGGGATTATCACAAAACTACACAAGTGGCTGGGGCTTCCCACCCGGCCTTGATCCGTTTGTGCTAGATCCGATGCTCCTGGTTGGCATTAGCACCCAATTAGCCATTAGCACTAGATATGTTATATATATATATATATATATATATATATATATATATATATATATATATATATATATATATATATATATATATATATATATATATAGACACACACACACATGTTTTCATCGTATATAGGAAAGGGATAATGACTTAACCCATATATAACAAATATACTACACACACATATAATTGTCTTTTTCGGTTTCAAGTTTTCAACTGGGATTGGCCTATGGTACTGGTTATTTGTGGTTAGGTTTCCGGCCTTGTTCTAACGGAAAAGTAAACTAGAAAGGGAATTGACTCCGTCAGTATGCATATTCAGAAAAGATTATCGAACTTGCTACCACTGCCATGCCCACGCGGTGATGCAAGTGCCACACATACATATATGAAGTATATGCATATGGTATACTCACCGCAACACAAATCCTATGTAGAGTTGTTTTTCTTAATCTAGTACTACCTCCGATTTTAAATATTTGTCATCGTGTAGCTTCACACTGATCTATCCAACGTCATCTAAAAACGTCCGGAGGGAGTAGATGTGTTTTTTTCTTCTTCATGTTGCTATATTGTTGTAGAGACGTTTTGAAAACGCTACATAAGTGCATTCTTATGCATTGTTTATTAAAACACATCTATATTTTTGTAAAGGTTGGTACTCGAATGCTAGACCTCATGGGAATACTTCTCTTAGACTTGTCACACTAGCCACCCCAACCTCACAACCTCACATGTTTAGTCGTGTGTTACAATATTTACATATAGTTCTTCTAAGTCCAAACACATATAAACCACTGAAAAACACCTTTAGAGAGTTGAGAAGTGTCTAAAAAAGAATTTTTTTATTAATTAATCCTTTTTTTAATTTTATTTTAAAGTTAACCCCCCGCGCACTTTATTTCCAGTTCTGACCCCTTTGGTCACGCCACGGGTGGTGGCGTGACAAAACAACGCTGTCACGCTAGCCCGTATCTGGGGTACGCTCTTGTCACACCACCACTCATGGTGTGACAGTGTTGTTTGGTCACGCCAAGACCAGTGACATGACCAAAAGTGCTATTTTGGGGACTTATCCCGTGGCGTGACAGCATTATTTTGTCACGCCATGGGTGGTGGCGTGACAAAAGAGGTCAGAATTAAAAATAAAGTGCGCTAGAGTTAACTTTAAAATAAAAATTTAAAAAGGTTAAATAATAAAAAAAAAGTTCTCTAAAAAATGTCTTTACACAATAAAAACTTTAGGTGAATTAGGGAGCATCTCAAAAACATCTCTACAAGATAAAATTCTGCATGTGTCTCAAAAACGTCTCAAAATCATCTCAAAACCGTCTCTATCGTACAAAATTTTCGGTTCAATTTTTAAAGTGTCTCTAAAAAGCGCCTCTAGACTACATAACTCTTGATTTTGGAGATAAATTGGAAAGCGCCTTTATAAAAGTGTCTCTACGGGGGGTTTTCTTGCAGTGATTATGGATATAGGGCCTGTTTGGTTTGGATCTCCAAGTTGCCAAACCAAAATTTTGGTAATACCAAATGAATTTGGCTAACGTTTGGTTCAATACCAAATTTTGGTATTACCCGTGAAATATTAGTAATTCAAAGTTTTTCTTCTCGAAGCAGGGCTTCTTTTTGGTACATAAAGCAATAGTTAGCATTTTGGTTTGGCAAAGTCGACTTCACTTGGACATGTGTCAGATTGTGGTTGGCTGAGCCTAGTGCATTTATTACTTGATAAATTTGATTAACAAGTTTCAAATGATAATATTTCATAAACTGAGTATTCGATTTGCGATCCGATTGAACCGTTGTATTTCTTGTCATTTAATCAACAAAACAAGACCACTGTTGGCATATTTTGGTGCAAAAAAATATGTCATGCGGGCCCATGTGTCATACTCATATTTTTGGTAAATTTTGGCATGGTTACAATTCAAACACACTGTACACTACCAAAAACAGGATTTTTCCCGAGTGCCAAAAACACTCGGGAAAGGGAGCCAAACACTTGGGAAATATATTTCCCGAGTGTCACACTCGGGAAAAAACACTCGGGATAGATTAGTCGGGATAATAACAGTTTTCCGAGTGTTATACTCACGAAATATTACTTTCCCGAGTGCTTCCGTTTACACTCGGCAAACTCACACACTCGGGAGAAAATTGGTGAGCAACCACGACTTTAAATGCAGGAATCTTTCTGAGTGTTGACACTCGGTAATATGCTGAACAAACACTCGGGAATGTTTCCAACGTTTGACCGAAGAAACAAGGGAAAATTGACACCTGGCCATTTTTCCCGAGTGCATAGCGAAACGACACTCGGGAAAGCTTCCGACGAATCCGATATGAAATTGCCACAGGTCACGTTTTCCCGAGTGTTGACACTCAGGAAAATTTTTGTCGGTTGCCCGAGTGTCGACACTCGGGAAATATTTGGTTGATTTCCCAAGTGTCGACACTCGGAAAATATTTGGTTAATTTACCGAGTGTTAAAACACTCGGGAAATGTACAAAACACTCGAGAAATCGGCAAAAGCAATGAGAACCCCATTTTTCACAAATTCATTTAAAATCCATTCCCTGACAATCAAATAATCCATCCATCCATTCCACAAACAATCAAATAATCCATCCATCCATCCATATATATATATATATATATATATATATATATATATATATATATATATATATATATATATATATATATATATATATATATATATATATATATATATATATATATATATATATATATATAGATCGAACAAAAGACATCATAATAGTTCCAGAGCTCACAACATTCAAGTTCAAGTTCAAAAATGTAAGCATAAGACATTATACATATGACAGTTCCAAATAGTAATTTCATACTCTTATATATATAAAACAAAAGCAAGTATCACTACAACCATTTGCATGCATAGAATTTCCTGCTTCAATCTTCTGTGCACAAAAGCATCATTTTGGGAGTTCTGCAGATAGAGCAAAACTTAACATTAGTGCCATCTTACAACAAAAGTTAGGAATTGATATTACATGATGAGCAACCTAATAACATGGCAAATCATTTAAGAACATGAAAAGCACAGGTGCTAAAAATGTTAAACTCCAAGTCTCAATATTTTGTCATTGTGAACTACTGATCAACATTTATGTCTCAAGCACTTATCATCAAATTCATAGAAAGGAGTGTACATACAAATTATTATATGTTGACACATTTCAAAAGAATTTATGATATAGATATAGAGAATTAGTTATATATGTAGCCATTTTTATCCATTTTTTAGCAATCACCTAATTGTGAATGTTTTCTAATATTAGTATCCTTTTAGTATATCATGAAAATAGCAAGCACCTGGTGGTGGCCTCTCGGCGATGGACACATTCACATGATCTTCATTAACATTGGCACCAAACATCTTGACGATTAGCGAGAAGCAACCGATCCGTAGTTCCTACATTTTCATAAGAAATCGCATTATAAGAAATTTGCGAGAGCGACCAATAATTACATTGCATGTCATTTCAATGTCTTCGAGTCAGCGGTCATAAGAGACTAACAATATAATAATCGATTATGCGATTACTAACAGGAGCGAGATAAGTGAGGCGATGGTTCCCAAGACGGAGGACATTAAGTCGAGTCCGGTCGAGTGCTGCATATTTGTTTGCACATTGCCATACATTAACCAAGTATATATATATATATATATATATATATATATATATATATATATATATATATATATATATATATATATATATATATATATATGCATATTACCTTGTTATTGTACTACCATGCTCCAACTAACCTGCAGGGAGCATTTGCTCCAACCATTGCCTAGCCTCAATTTCTGTCGCAATTGCGCTGAAGCTCGAAACCCGAGACTCGATCCCATGTGATGGTTGTCGACTTTGAAGGTGTACTTCATCCGTTGATCAAACACTCGTGGATCGGACCTCAAGAGAGGGTTGTCGGTGTGCTAATGTAGCCGGCACCCATGAAGAAACGACCATGTTTCTTCCCTTTCGACTTTGTACACACTTTTCGCGTCTAGTGGTGAATTCATGGCGTCGTAGTCCGGGCCATGAATCTCCTTAGCGACATCGATATATGCGACTGTTGGACAAAATCATCGAGGGCGAAAATCATCGGGGACAAAATGATCGAAATCGTACCAAGTTCTCTGTCATACCGGTTGCACAAGGTGCCCTCTGATCACCCTCCTAGCTTCTAAATATGCATCCATATCGAGAGCAGCCTCTGCTTCTTCTTTTCCCCCGCACCCAAAAAACCACGACGGTCAATAAATATGTATCTACAACATAAAATCAATATGAACATGTTGACCTACGGAGTTCTTCTTGTAACGAGCCATGGAGGAGCGCCTTGGCGATGTCTTTGTCCCGTCCATCAATAATCTCCGCTCCCTAGCAAAGACGAGAGTCCTCTAACCATCGTTCGTTGCACCACCTCTCTCGGAGAATCTGCTGCCATGCATCTTCACACTTAAGGGCCCACCAAGGTATTGCCTAAATTAACCAAGTGTTAAATAAGAATAAACTAGAATTGATTGTAATCAAGGACATCGTTTGTTCAGTTGGTTACCTGCATGTACTCGTCAAAAGTGACATGCGTTCGGCACGCCTCGGCCCTACGAATTTGCTGTCCAAGCACTTGTGTGTGGTAACAGATCACCGCTTAGATGCGTGCTTCGTAGAACATCTGTGGGATCAGCTTCTTAACACAATTACGAAGCACTCTCCTAGAATCAGCTTCCTGTCTGTCAGCCCATCGAAACCACCTCTACAATCCAAGAATAAAGAATTGATAAAGAATAAGATGATTAAGTTAGTTGATGAAAGCGAAAAGGAATTGATAAAGAATAAGATGATTAAGTTAGTTGACATTTATTACTTGGCTACTAAACATCCAAAAGAGGTAAATTAAGACTACTTGAAGTAAATTCCATGAGAAAGAGAACTACATGGGAAACAAAGTAGAAAATATATTTCAATTGTTGGCTTTCCTCTGTCGTGTTGCATCATGTAGAAGTACATATTATTTGGGATTCGTGTGGTAAGTTAGTATAGTAACTAAATTGAGACTCGAGAGTTGTGACCAAATCAACCCTAACATGCATAGGAACACATAGAAGCAGATTTGAATATTGATCCTTACCCAAAAATTTCCTCCACCACGCAAACAAATTGCCAAATGGAACATCTCCTTCGGCGGGTATCTTGATGGCCTTGTAGTGGCACCATGTCCATGCAGGCTCCCGCCTTTGTTTGTAGGTGACCAAGCCAGGGAAGTGCCATCGAATCAACACGCCAATTATGCCATTCGGAAGTCTACATTTCTCACCCCCGCCTTCTTCTCGCCATTGCCTGCATATTAGTTTTTTTTGAGGTATGCAAGTAAGTGGGCTAAATTAGTGAAAGTGTAGCAGTTACTTACGTGTGCATACTTGAGAGCGATGTGATCTTCTCCTCCTCTCGGGTTGGTCGTCGTGGCGGGTTCTGAGCCCTCGCATCCAAAATTCTTGTGCCTCATGGTGCTCATCCTCCTCACCCTCCGCCTCAGGGTGCTCTTCCTCCTCACCCTCCGCCTCACGGTGCTCATACTCCACATCATCAACACGCGAGGGCTGCGGGGTATAGGAGCCTGATCTACTAGAGGTAGACCCCCCATTGCCCCCTCAAGGGCCATGCTGCCCCTCTGCCTCTGGAGGGGCCATGGCTGCCCTCTGCCTCGTCGAGTGGCGTGGCTGCCTGTGCCTCTGGAGGGGCATGTTGCCCTCTCCCTCCTCGAGTGGCTTGGTGCCCATGTGCCCGCGGCTGCCCCTGTGCCTCCTAGAGGGGCCGCGGCTGCCCCTCTGCCTCCTCGAGTGGCCGCGGCTACCCCTTTGCCTCCTCGAGTGGAAAACAAGCGTCTGCCTCAACTAGAGTATGCTGGCTCTTCGACGCCACTCATTTTTGGTGTCTGAAAATGAAATGAAATAAAATAAATCAATTAATATAGTGTAATCAAGTAAGCTCATAGAAAAATGTAATATAACGTAATCAAGTAAGCTCATACAAAAATTAAAAACATGCACTGACAAATAAATGGAAGACATACAAGATTATGCTTAGAAGTAGTCGTCTACAATGGGATCCTCATGAGATGGGCCCTCTAAAAGTCATCGTCACTATCATGAGGTGTTGACTCAACCTCATCCCCTTGATTGCCATCAATGTCTAGCGATTAAGTAGTTCCAAGTCCTCTTGGTTTACAACCTCATCGGCATCGATTTGAATATCATCCATGTGATCGTCCTCTTCCCCAATTATTATTTGAAAAGTCCACTGGTAGCCCATCTTCTTGAAAGAATAGGTCAACACCATTGTTGGTCTCCATGTTGTAGTCCTGCTCACTAGGGGTAGGTAGTTTACCATATGGTTGCACCTTATGTACTACCCACCAATCCACTAGACTACTCATAGTTTTGCATGGAGTGCGGGATGTAGTATACTTGGGTGGCTTCTTTGAGCCACAATAAATGGGTCATTACGGTAGGATTGATTGATGTGCAACTTCAACTGACCCAAGTGATGTATCGTCGACTCCCTAAGCGGATGGAACCAATGACATTTGAATAACATAAGTTTGAGAGGTTTGCTACCATGAAAATATAGTTCAATTATTTCTTCAATTACTCCATATTATTCAACAGATGTATCACTCCCATCTTGTCCTATAGTCACCAATCCACTATTAATTGTTGTTGCATTAGGCCGTTCCCTCTCATGTGTCGATGTTCGGAAGCGGTACCCATTCACATCGTAGGTACTATAGGACTGACACCCAGTGTGGCATCCTTGAGCAACTTGCTTCAATTCGCTGTTCATAGACTTGTCCTTCAAACTCTATAGCATAAATAGAATGGGTTTCATGTATTAGTTCCTCTTTACTTAGTAAATATTATGTGCAAGGGGGACTAGCTAATAGAGAAGTTACTTTCTGGTAGAACCAAGTCGAGAAATTCGGTTTACAATTCCCAGCACCCTTCCTAAGAAGGGTCTCAACTTGTTTTTCGGATGGGTCTCGACGTTGCTTCCACTCGCTCTAACAAATTCCCTATAGGCAACAAGACAAGTAGATTAAAACACTCATGCATCAATTATTGGGAAAAAATAATTGTTGCATACCTAATGTAATCATCCACTTGGAGAGGTTGGTAAAGACATACAACATCACGATCAACCACTCATCCGCGATAAAACTTTGGGAGTACCACCGCTTGAAGTGTCACCTCTTCCGGTGAAGAGACTAAGTTAGCAATTATTTTGAGGATGCCAATATTGTATCGTGAGGTTTGATTGTGCACCGTCACGAACATTGTCGACAAAAGTATATTGATGTGAAATGGGAAATTTCCTCAATTATGTACGCCTCGCTATGGATGCTTCAACATGCGATCGATTTTTGCTTTGCCTCGTAGTTCCTTTGTTCCTCGCAATTAGATACATCCACGGTTTTGCCTTGGTCCCCCATCCTAGCTTCATAGGGAAGATGGAGAATCAAATGTTGCATTGGATTGAAGAAGCGGTGGAAAGATCTTTTCCAACTTGCAAAGCAACACAGTACTTCACGCTCCATAGTTGATATTACCATGTGATCTATCTCTTTCGCACATAGTATCGATAAAAAAGCTCAACTCCGCCATCATTTGCCAAACACACTAGGGGCGTAGCCACGGATCATCACGAGCAAAAGGCGTTCCATGAATATGTGGTAGTCATGGCTCTTTAGGCCATTGATGCGCATGGTAGCTAAATTCACTCCTCTCCTTAGATTTCTTTGCATACCCATCAGAAACTTTAGGGTCTGAAACCATTCCAAAATCTCCTTCCTCTGAACCCTAGTTAGGCAATAACTAGCTCTTGGGTTCTCCCACTTGCGATGGGCGGCTTATGGATCATATTCACGAGGTGCATTGCAAAGCTCCTCTGATCAAGGCGAGCCTTCACATTGTCCTTCGTCTTATGCGGAATGTCAAAGAATGTGCTAAATATGGCCTCTGCAATATTCTTCTCATTATGCATTACATCTATGTTATGGGGAAGAATGAGCTTATGGAAGTATGCCAGCCGTCACAAACTTGAAATGTGAGTCCAATTGTGCTCCTCACCATATTTCTCGAACCCATCACCATCATCAAGAGGCTTCAAAGCATCTAGCCATGCACGAACCTCCTCACGCCTTAAGCAGCGTGGTGGTCCCGCTGCGGACAGACAATATTAGCCCTAAATCTAGTTGTGTCACTTCTGAATTCATGGCCAATTGGAAGGAATTGACGATGACAATCGAAGAAGAAGTGCTTGCGACCATGCTTTAGCCAACAGCCACGCAACGTCTCCCTACAGATTGGGCATGGCATCTCCCCATGTATAGACCACCCACAGAATATCCCGTAAGCCGGGAAATCATGCATGGATGTGTGGTACGCGACCCGCATGGTGAAGTTCTGTTTCAATGCCC
This sequence comes from Phyllostachys edulis, assembly GCA_036346405.1. Classification (NCBI taxonomy): domain Eukaryota; kingdom Viridiplantae; phylum Streptophyta; class Magnoliopsida; order Poales; family Poaceae; genus Phyllostachys; species Phyllostachys edulis. The sequence goes on along the minus strand of CM070555.1, from coordinate 4,799,874 downwards.
GATCATATGTCACTATGCCTTGTTCCCAAGCATGTAACAATTCATCCACCGGCTTCATGAATACACTCATATTCTTCCACAGGTATTGGGACCGTGGATTATCAAGGAAAGGAATATGTATTATACGCATGCAAGCGCCGGTGGGAGGTTAAGGGAATGACAAACACAGAATAGCAATTTGTATGGCGCGACCCCATACCAAATGGGTTAAACCCATCGGTTGCAATTGCAATTGAGCGTTCAGAGGCTCATGACAAACTCTACATAGTCTCGGTCAAATTGCTTCCATGCTTCACCATCGATGGGTGGACCATCTTGTCATTATGGTGCAACGACCATACTTGTGCCATACCAATTGTTTGGCGAAACCTCGAACATGTATAACCATTGGATTCATGGCACAAATGGTAGATAGCGAAGTATTTTTACGCCAATAGGAAGTTGCCTCTTGACCATCACCGAGTCAACCTCAACAAACCTAGACTCACCACACTTATCACGGTGATCTTTGTCCACATTCTCATTCCTAAATAGCATGCAATGATTTGGACAAACATCTATCTTCTCATATGGCATATTTAGTGCGCTTATCAATTTCTTGGCCTCATACAAGTTAGCGGGCGGTTTGTGACCATCTCGGGAGAAGGGTGCTAAACACGCTTAAGAATGCATCAAAGCAAGCAATGCTTGTCTTTGAATCGAGACTTGACAACAAGTAGTGGGTGTGATGGCATCTAGTTAGGGACGCCTGTGTTTGCCCATGAAGTGGTTGACTCGCTGCGGACAACATATCAAAAAAGCCCTTGTTGCGAGCTCCGGTTCTTCCTCAAAGTGGTCCATATGCATAGCGCACATCATCTAGCATGTCTTCTATCCTACTCTCATTGTGGCGCCATCGTCCGTTTCTTCCCTTAGCACATCGATCCGCTATGTTGTGACTCGCCGTGATACACCCACACGGTATAGCACGCCCTAAATCCGTACTTGCAAGTGTGCGATCATTGTTGCCCTCATTTGTGGTCGTATGTTGAACAACGAGAACAAGGGCACAACACACCCCGTCCATTACTCTAGCAAATGCTCGATCCACAAAACACATCGACTTTTCCATCCATTCTTGGGTACAGTCACCCATCGCTCTCGCCCGAGTGTACATCCAACTACGATCCTCGGCCATCCTAGTGTGCAAAACATAATGCATATTTTAATCCAACTTTTATTTATGTCAAAAATTACAACTACTGAGCTAGCTAGAAGCTACCCTATGATGCATGCCCTATATATGTACACTAAAACAGATTGACATGAAGACAATATACATGATCAGCAGACATAAAAACACTTTCTTTCAATATATATGAATACCTTTATTTATTAACACGTTAATGTAGCATTGTAATGACAGCATATCAATCCACCATAAATGGACAACACAAAAGAAAATAAGCAAACTTTATTTCTTTTTCCACTTATCCATTACCTTACAGTACTTCTTGGAGTTGGGGGAGCCAAGGGAGCTGCGGTGGGGAAGATGGCTACAGCTGTGTGTCGGTGGAGGCAGTCGGCGAGGGGAGGTGGCAGCACTGTAGGCAAGTACCATGAGCTATATTAGGACAGAATCGGCACTTAAGCATCGAAATTTAGACAAAACAAAAAAAATCCTTTAAACCGTGACAGTATAAATTAAATCTAACCCTTCATTTGTTAAGGGCATACTATATAGTCTCTTCTTTGTATTTATAATTCTTCATGAGGGTTGAATTAAATCTAACCCTTGATCTATTGGTTGTTGGTACCAGCTGCATGCATGCAGCGGTTTGTTTATGTGAAGAAAGTCAAACATGACGAATTACCAAGTAAGCATAAGCATAATGTCTTATCTTATCAAAAGAGGCATGCATGATCCATACATAGCAAGAAAAAAAAACTAGCTAACCAATCATGTATGGTATGAGCCAAGAATTACATTGCTCACTGTGCTTGTATGTCGATCCTTCTCTACTCATGACCCCGACTTGTGGGGCCAATAACTCACATGCACATGCTAGCAATGCGGCCTTAGAAACACACATATATATACTCGTACTTGAACCTTAAGAATTAAGAAAGCACATTAATTTTCTCGGCATGAAAGTCTAACAGGAGCATTTGCCACAACTACCCTGATATTTAACTAATTAATACATGATGTTTTGATGATAGCTACATCAAGCGAGTTCTGTACAAGTGCCTATATGGTGAGATCACATCGTGTGATTCACATACACTACACAAATAATCAAGACCATGCATTATTGAAGCCGGATCTTTGTGATATGTGTTAAGTGTTGAACATGCATCTATCAGGACCATGAGCGTACGTACTACATACTTATCAATAGACATCAGATCCCACTTCCTTAAGTCTGAATAGTCAAATGTGTATAAGGAACTTCTCATTGGGAAATCACCAATTGGTAGTTAATTGGCATGTACTATATACTGTTAATACATCTCCTATATGAAATACAAGTTGATTTTAGCTCGATCTCTAGCTCTGCCCTTCTATGTAGCTCTCATTTTCTCATGCATGATATTTGATTTATCAATTTTTTTTATGAAATTATGAAGAGATTACAAGTATTAATTAACAGGACTAAGTAAATTCCGATGTATCTTTATACATCTCGTACTTGAAATGTCTTTTTAAAGGCTAGGAGTTCTAATGCGCACTAAAGGAGATGGGATTATGATTTACGAATTTGGTAACAACAGGCCAAATCTGAAATTTCATTTCTTATAGATGGGAGTAAAAGTTAGTTCTTCGCGTTCATCATCACAAATCGACACATAGTGGACACACCTCTATATAATTGTATTATTTCTTATTCACTTGCATGTCTCAATGGATACACTACATAGCATTCACATGCATCCAAATCAAAGAGAAGATGAAGACCAGATTGATTTGGTATATATTCCATCCCATCCGTGTCGGTGGGCTCATCTCCATCGAAGAGAGATCACTTTATATAGGTACATACATACATGTACAAATTATAAAATACACACATCAACACATGTACGTATAAATCAAGTGAGTGGTCACTAGTTAAAAGAAACGAATGAGGCGTCGACATGCAAGAAAAGGCCCATCAACAAAATCTAACACATTAACAAATCGTAGTGGAGCGAAGATTGGAAAACCTTCGTGACGCCTTGATTTGGGACCACGATTCTGATGTCTTTCTTGATGTAATTGACGTTGAACGCACATTAATTAGATGGTATTGTAGATTAATGTAGATTAGGTTAGGCTCTCTCTATGGTAAATTGGTCGATGGCGGCACACGAGGCTTAAGATACGGTTTCTTGTAGTATCGATTCTAGCTCTTGCTAGCCGCCTAGCTCCATATGGGTAACTTATTCTTGATTTTTCCTTCCCTGACTCCCCTCGACCTCAAGAACCATCGCCATCTCAAACTTCCCACCTTCCGATCCCAGCTATCTCATAGAACAAGCTCACTTTGGTTTAAGTAAATACATACAAATGTGACCCCAAAAATAGCAAACCAACAAATCAAAGAACCAAACACAAAAGGGTGCAGTGTAATACTATGAACTAAAGCAACAATTCTCTACTGCACATTAAAGCAACAATATAGGTATATAATAGATTCACCAAATCACAATCTAACAAAATAACAATTCAACAATTAACAGTGATCAAGAATCTGTTGGAAATATGCCCTAGAGGCAATCATAGAGATGATTATATTTCATTATGTTCATGACATTGGATAATGTGTTATCTTGTTCCTAGAATAATATTGTTAATATTTATTATCAAGTATGTGACTTGGTTGTGAAACTCTATATTTCTGCGATAATTATTCTTACACGATCCCTGGTCGTAAACATATGAGGACACATATGAATAGACTAGCATATGTATTGGTTGATGACTATGTTTCACGAGTCATAGATATGGAGATATCAAACCAATAATATGGACACATGTTAGAGAACATGATGTTGGATAAGACCCACCTTGAGGCACTATTGAGATTGTTATGAATCTATGTGTCATTAGTTGGTCTCAAGCAATGATGATGTATAATCCTTAGACACGAGATCGGCATGGTTTCCTACATGTGTAAGAGCACTCTTAGGGGTTGCCAAACGCTACACCGTGAATCAGGTAGTTATAAAGGTAGCTTTGGGTATGCTCTGAAACATGGAGAGGAATGTATTTGTCGGATATGGGATTTGCCCTCCTAACATAACGGAGAGATGTCTGGGCCCTCGTTGTGATCGGATAAAGAAAGTGCATGGCCATGCCACTAGTAGTCGAAGTGTTCGACCACGTAAGGTTATCTGATACTCGATCGAGAAAGTATTGAACAGTCCATGGATGACACAACATCTCACCTAGAGTTCAACCAGATATCGTGAGGCAAAGGGAGAATACATGAGTAGGTCACTTAGTTCGACCGACTACCGATCGGGTCGTATGGAGATACAAGCAAGTCGAGGCTGGTCGAGCGTAATCACGCAGTGGTGAAACCAAGTCGTAAGGAGTTACGAGTTGGTCGTGATCAAATACGAACTGGTCGTATAGAGATAGGACCTGGTCGTATATCATATTGCATTAAGGTTCGTCCGATATAATTTGTGTGTTTTCGGGAATCGATATGTTCTGCTAGGAGCCGCTTCGACTCGTGATCGGAAGCGGTTTCGAATCACAACCGAACTACACATGAACCTCTGTGGTCACACACTTAGCGGTTGGAACAAACCGATGCGAATACGATTAAATGGCGTGTCCGGATAGGATCCGTCACGAGCACTATATAAGGAGGTGCATGAGGCTATTGGGTGAGATCGTGAAACACCACCAAAACCCTAGCCGCCATCTCCTTGAGAGCTCCACCGTGCGACTTAGTCTTTGCTGCACACCGACGTTCGGTTGTTCCTTCCACTGGGCGTGTGGATACCGTAGAGGCGCTACTACGATTGTTGCGCTTGAGGACGATCCGCGATCTTCACAAGGAACCGCAGAGCGTTCTTTGGAGGAGCGATCGGCTCGTGAGGACATTGGACGATCGACTCGACCATCGCATCGACTCATTGGGCGTTGGACGATCGACTACGACCGCTTTATCGGCAGCGCTCTTCGTTGGACTGGCCGCTCCAACCCTTCTTCCATTGTTTCAAGCGTCGGTGGTAACGATCTATGATCATCTACTTGCATGGCTTCTGGTTTTGCGTGGTTGAAATTTTTGTTTGTAGCTATCGTAGCCTACCCCGTGACCCTCTGAGAATCAATAAACAAGGAAAGAAAGAAAGGCAAGAAGGAATTGGTTCAACCTAGCAGAGGCGGTGCTTGGAGGAGGAGCCGGGGAGGCGGAGTCGGGAGCGGCGTCGGAGGAGGGAGCCGGGAGGCGGAGTGGGAGGCGCCCGTGAGGAGGGAGCCGACGGAGGGAGAGGCCGGAGGAGGAGGAGCAGTGGAGGAGGCCGGGGAGGCGGAGTCGAGGAAGGGCCGTGGAGGAGGGAGCCGGGAGGCGGAGTCGAAGCGCCATGAGGAAGGAGCCGGGAGGCGGAGTCGAGGCGGAGGAGGACGGGGAGGAGAGATCGGCCTGGGAGATCGAGCGGATGGTGGGATTAGCCGAGCAACATGGGGGGGGGGGTGGGGGTTTGGGGAGCGGATTTTAGAAATGGGTCTTGTGGTGGGGGGGGGTTTGGTATGACCTATTGTTTTAGCTCCAGTGTCTATAACGAACGACACTCGGGAGATAATTTTTCCCCGTTGCTCCCGTCAAATTTCCCGAGTGTCCGATCGGACACTGGAAAATTCAATTCAGTGTTTTTCTCTCCCCGAGTGTTTCATTAGGCACTCGGGAAGTTCCCGAGTGTATTATTCGAAACACTCGGGAAACTTACGAGCACTCGGGAAATTAGGCGATTCTGGTAGTGACACCAATTTCGACATTGCCCGTGAATTGGTATGGTTACGATCCAAACAACATTTTTTTGTCCAGGTTTTGGCATTACCAAAATTTTGGTACGGCTACCAAGGGTTGTAAACCAAACAGACCCATAGCTTTCTAAAAATTAACGACTTTTTGCGATTTGAGGAAAAAGCCATGCATATATATGCACCTACATCAATCCTTGTATCGAAAGATCAGCGGTCGAAAGTATTCTATAAATACTATTCATGGCGAACATTTGGCGATCAGCCCAGGATGTCGGCCGCTCATTTTGGATTGGACAGACTGCAAGATCGATGAACACAAATTTGAGCTATTTGGTTTTTAATAATCTAGTAGATGCATTTTTTTCTCTTCGAGTTGCTATATTGTTGTAGAGACATTTTTAAAATGCCATATAAGCGCATTCTTATGCATCGTTTATTAAAACACATCTATATTCTTGTAAAGGTTGGTACTCGAATGCTAGACCTCATGGGAATACTTCTCTTAGACTTGTCACACTAGTCACCCTAACCTCACATGTTTAGTCGTGTGTTGCAATATTTATATATAGTTCTTTTAAGTTCTAACACATATGAACCACCGAAAAACGCCTTTAGAGAGTTGAAAAGCGTCTAAAAAAATGTCTTTACACATTAAAAACTTTATGCGAATTAGGGAGTATCTCAAAAACATCTTTATAAGATAAAATTCTACATGTATCTCGAAAACGTCTCTAAATCGTCTCTGTCATACAAAATTTCCGGGGCGATTTTTAAAGTGTATCTAAAAAGCGCCTATAGACTACGTAACTCCTGATTTTGGAGACAAATTGGAAAGCGCCTTTAAAAAAAACTTCTCTAGGGGGTTTTCATGTACTGATTAGGATATAGTTTTATAGAAATGAACGACTTTTTGCAATTTGAGAAAAAAGCCATGCATATATATGCACCTACATCAATCCCTATATCAAAAGATCAACGATCCAGATCAAGAAAGTATTCTATAAATACTATTCATCACAAAACATTTGGCGATCACCTTAGGGCGTCGGCCGCTCATTTTGGATCGATGAGCACAAATTTGAGTTTGTTCCCTAGTGAACGCAGAGGATCCTGGCCCTTGGTGGAGGCTGTTTAAGGCAGGAGGGAGGGGAGGCACTGACAGATTCTGGACCAAGTGGTGTCGATGCCATGCCATGCAGACGCAGGAGCAGGAGCTGCGGCAGCAGAGCAGTAAGCCAGGAGCATATGGTGACAACAAGACACCAATTAAAAACGCCATGGCCACTGGCTGTGATGAAGCTTCTTTCACTATAACTACTGCGCTTGTATAATGTATTATGCATACTCATGGGAAACGCTGTTTACCTCTCCCTCCCGTGGCCTTCGAAAACGTGGGCGGTGTGGGCCCGGGAAGGCAGCGGCTTTCACGGCCGGAAAGGACCCCGGCACACGGCCTCGATTCCCGCCGCGTGGCGAGAGATGCGCCGTCCGCTCCTGCCTCCTAGACGGCCAGGATGGTCCCACACTAGGCACCACCTCGGGGTTTTAAACTCGCCTAGCTACATGTACACCCTAGGAGCCCATGATCCCGTCCCGTCCCGTTCTCTCTCTCTTCGTTTTCCTTCTCACTGCTGCTCAGCTGCAGTTAGGTTGTCAAACGAATCCGGATAATTAGGGATGAAAACGGGGTTGGATATGGATGGATATTGTTCTTTTCGTATCATAACACAATTTTTTTACTTCGGATTCTGATACTCCAGGTACGGATATGAATACAGATTTTTTGAGATACAGGCACGGGGGCGGATAGGGATCGGATTCAAATTGTTCACGGATAACTTGACGGATAGTGTACACATAAAGAAAAGATATAACTTGACCAACGAAAGTGTCAAGTTATACTACCTATTAGATAATCATATATCCTACTTAACAACTTAAACATAATTAAATGTAAATCCATATTATATATTAGTCAATGACTAGAAAACCATAGATGATATTAAAGAATATTGATGTTTATCCGATTTCTATTTTGTTGATTTATCGGATATCCTATAAAATACGAATACAGGTCGAATATTGCTATTCACATATCTAACCCATAGTCCATGAGATTTTTCGGATATGAATATGGATAATATCAGATGCGGACTGGGACTAAAAAATTGTACCCCCACTACTACAAAAAGGCTAATACTGGACGCCTCATCACAGATGGTTGATCAAAACCATATGTGAAGAGGTAATATCACAGACGGTTCATTATAAAAACCGTTTGTGAAGTATCACAGACGGTTCTTAACAAACAATCGTCTGTGATACTTCACAGACGGTTTTCATAATGAATTCAGGCTCGATGTATCAGGTTCGATGAAGTAGACCATGGTTCACCCGCACGTTTAGGATGAACGGCCAAGGAGCGAAGCTAGCTAAGCGAATTCGGGCATCGAGTTAGCTAACAAGGACTACAAACTATATATATCTGGCCGGTTTTAAAGGGAAGCGATCCTTCGCTGGAGATTTTGTAGAGAAGAGGCTATCACGAGCGGTTCCAAATACCAACCGTGCGTGATATATAAGCTATCACGAGCGATTTTATATATAAGCGATGCGTGAAGCGTAACTATCACGAGCGGTTTTATCTATAAACCGTGCGTGATAATCACTATCACTGAGCGATTATAAGTTAATAACCGTGCAGCGATAGTGTGCATCAAAGCGGTTGGAAGCCGCTCGTGATGACCTCATGTCATCATCGACCCATAAAATCGACGGCTCACGAAACCGTCTGTGATGACGTTTTTTAACCGTATGTGAAGACCTTTTCTGTAGTAGTGCTCGGCGGATATTTTTCGGATATGGCATTGGATCGGGCAGGAGTTATCCGCCCCGTTTTCACGCTTACAGATAATCCATTTTATCCGGTATTTGAATTTGGATAGTAGCGATGTGGTAAGTATAACTGCATTCGTATTGTAAAACAAATACAAATACAAATAATATCCGGATTCAGACAGTGTTAGCTAACTAGCGGCTATGTATCTTTTGCACCCGACCTTCAAATTGGACATATTATATATGCATTCCGATCGTCTTGACGAGATCGTTGTCACGTTGGACTATAATTTGGCATTTATGTTGTTCATTTTGGCACACCCCAATGAAGCTCTTTGCATGCTTTTTTTTAACTGAATTTACTGTGTTCATTTTGCCACATCCCACATCTCCAAATGACACAAATGATACGTGATAAACAAAGGAAAATGGGCATAAATATAACTATAAAACTGGTATCAACAAACTCTTTTCGTTAGACTACAATACACTGTAGGATATTCTGATCTGATCGAATTGGGTATATATTCGATTCGTATTTGTATTTGTTACAACATTCGATTCATATTCATTTTCAAGTATATCCAAATTCATATTCGTTCCGTCGACACACTGGCTGCAGCAGCTGGTCGTCTTCTGTTCAGTTTTCTAGTGATGGTACAAACGGAAATGTTGACGTACCAAAACACTTTTGAACAGTTCTGTGTTTTTCTTCTTTTTCCGATCGTGAGTGCATGCAACATTTCTTGTCTGCAATGTGGTCTCTGCAGTGTACGTGTTCGTTCCAAAAGAAATTGGAGCGCATATATAGCACGGTAGAGATGCTATAGTGGTATAAAAATGTGTATTGTTTTATACGCGTGTATTTTGCTACAGTTGTTTTTACAAAAAAAAGGTGATGTTGTTTAGTAGTAAAACAAGAACAACATTTCATATATGCTATTTTTTAAGAAGAACAGCTCTACTCACAAGTAATACAATTTTTTTAAGAAACACTTTCTATATATGCTATTTAATTATAATAATAAAATGGACTTAATTCTGCTCTCTTCAGCTAATCTAATTGTATGCTAATCTTTTTTAAAACACCGAGTGTATATTTTTTTCTGACAACTTAGAAAACAGTGAGATTAAATTCTTTGTAGATTACACACAGAGAGATAAGGAGAAACCAATTACTATAAACTATACTAGTCCACCAACTAGCAAGTGCAGTGCAACGGACTCGATCGGCCGGCCGGCTAGACGACGACCACTGCAAGGGTGTATTCTCCTGTCAGTAAAAATTCCTCCATGTCCTTTGTCGCCATGTACTCGTACTGTTTTTGACAAGGCAGGGCAGCTTTGGTAATAATGCAACAAGGGCAAGGCACAAAATGCAAAAGCAAGCAAAAGAAAAACAAAATCTCAAAAAGAAAAAAAAAACCACACACGCTCCTTTCTCTCTCCATTTTCTTCTCCTTTTTCCTCTCCCTTGCATCTTTTGTTCTTTGATTTGGTTGGGTAGGCAGAGAAGGAACTCAGGAAGCAAGGAAACCAAAGAGAGATAAGGAAGAGGAGAGAGAGCTGAGCTTCGTGAGCAATAAATAGAAAGTAAGGATTGAGCCGCCATGGAGTCGGCGCCTGCAGGCGCTCTAGAATTCCTCCCCCGCACCCACTCCCACCCATCATCTCTCTTCCTCCTCCTCCTCCTCCTCCTCTTCTTTATATAGCCACACACTTCACCCTCCTCACCACCTCAAAAAGCAGCCTCAGGCCCTCAGTTCTCCTTCTACCACTACTGCTAAGCTCCTCTTCCCCTACTAGTGAAAGAAAGAAAGCCTTAGACCCCAAGAGGCCAAGAGAAGAAAGAAATTAACCAAGAGGAGGAGAAGAATTAGAGGCAAGAGCTACCTATATTCATCAAGGAAAGGTGAGTAGTGTTGTAGTAGTAGCAAGGAACTGATACATGAGGAGCTAGTAGAGCAAGTTAGGCACAAGGTTTCTCACTACACTAGTCACTACATGTATCTATGTCACTCATAAGCATCTCTCTCGATATATCTATGTCACTATGTGCATCTCACTGCAGATCTATCAATCTAGTAGTGAGCTATGTCCATCCATCTATGCTTATTCAGCTTATCTAACCTACATATATGCCTGCTGCCTTGTTCTGTTGCTGTTGCTTCTGCAGCTTTTTCTTACACCCAAGATCTACTTTTTTTTTTTGTTCTAGGAGCTAAAAGTTAAGGAGAAAGAAAGTAAGGAGCAGCAGCTAGCTGGCCTTGCACTCGCGGCTTCTTGATGGGTGTTTGCTGCCGCGCATGGCGGGGTTCTCTCTGAGGGGAGGCGGAGGAGGAGGAGGAGGAGGAGGAGGGGACGCCGACAGCCTGTTCCTGTACGCGCGCGGCGCTGCTGCCGCGGCCGCCGACACGGCGGGCAGCGGCGGCGGGGAGGGGGATAGGGTTCCAGCTATGGCACCCGCACCAGCAGGCGGCGGCCGCGCCGCACACGTCGCAGTTCTTTTCCTCCGGCGTGGCCACCGGCGTTGTGCTGGGTTTCTCGTCTCATGACGGGGGCGGCGGGATCGGTGGTGCGGGGGCGGCAGGGCGGGGACGAGCTGCCAGGACTGCGGCAACAACGCCAAGAAGGACTGCGTCCACCTCCGGTGCCGCACCTGCTGCCGCAGCCGCGGGTTCAGCTGCCCCACCCACGTCAAGACCACCTGGGTCCCCGCTGCCAAGCGCCGCGAGCGCCAGCAGCAGCTCGCCGCGCTCTTCCGCGGCGCCGCCGCCCACAACAGTGCCAGCGCCGCGGCCGCCGCCGCGGCGGCCAACAAGCGGCCGCGCGAGCTCGTCCGCTCCCTTGGTCGCTTGCCGTCCGCCACAACCGCCATGGTCGCCACCACCACCTCCTCAGGTACTAGCTAGCTAGCAGCGCTCCTACTTATAATAGCTACTCAATTACACCACCGTCACTGCACTGTTGCGCGCGAGCGCGCACATGACACGAAATGGCCGGAGCACGCACGCTGGCGCTGAGGCTCTGTTTAATTGTAGGCGAGGGCGACGGGAGGTTTCCGCCGGAGCTGAGCGTGGAGGCTGTGTTCCGGTGCGTGCGGATCGGGCCGGTGGACGAACCGGACGCGGAGTTCGCGTACCAGACGGCGGTGAGCATCGGGGGGCACACGTTCAAGGGGATCCTGCGGGACCACGGGCGGGCGGACGACGGGACGGGGCAGCTGCCGCCGTCGTCGGCGGAGTACCACCAGCTGGCGGGGCACGGGAGGGAGGGCTCGTCGCCGGCGGGGAGCAGCGAGGCGGTCGGCGGGCACGGGGCGGCGACGTCCGCAGCGGTGCTCATGGACCCCTACCCGACGCCGATCGGCGCCTTCGCCGCAGACACCCAGTTCTTCCCTCATAACCCTAGAACCTAGCTAGCTAGCTTCCTTGCTTCAATTCCTAGCAAGTTTCATTTACTCGATCTCAAAGATGATGAGTTCTAAGTCGTCGTCGTACGTGAGCAAACAAAAGTAAGTAAGTAAGAAGAAGAGATTTGTTATTCGAGTCGTCCATCGTTGATGAACACTAATGTGCGCGCTTGCATGCATCTTGTTGTTAGCTAGAGATAGTACTCGTCCATCGATATTAATTTCGAGTTAATTAATTAATGACCTTATTGCAATGCAGAGAGGAAAAAATAAGTGTAGCTTCCTCCAATGATAAGAGTTTAATTTTCCTCAATTGTTTACTCCATTTGGCACGCAGCATGTGATTAGTTTTCTTGAGTAAGTACGTACGTATACATGGGGTTTTGCTTGCTTGCATCAAGCTGGGATTTGCTTTTGTATCTGTGCATGCATGGGGGGAAGAAGCTTCTCTCTGGCTTTGGCATGGGTAAAGTTGGGCGTTTCTTGATGCTTTTTATATAATACGTTGCATGTTTTTAGGCTATACGATCTGTGCATGTTTTGTTCTTCTACTCCTAAGTTAGTTTGGTTTTTTTAAGCAGCCAGCTATTCTGTTCTGCTTTAAAATGGATGAGCAAGCTTGCTCTAGAACAAAGGGGGGAAAGTACAGCAATTCTATGCGTTTTGCAGAGATTGATGTGGCCTTTGGATTAGTTTCTTTGGCTAATCTCGACAATGCTAGCTAGCTTGTGCCATCTTGGACTGCTCTTTCTCTCTCTCTCTCTCTAGAGTACATAGTGACCTTGTCACACCACTGTACCTTCTTTTCCTAGGGTACTATTTTTAATATTCTTTGTTGAAGTGACGTAGATCAATGTTGCAATTCTTTAAAAATTAAATTAAAAAATAGAAATGCATATACCAACCAATACAAGTCACATGGAATGATGGATTGTCAACAATGTGTACCATTTGTTTTTTAAAAACTGTAAACATCAATTGATCTAAAGCCTAGGCATTAGCATCTGGGTTTCATGGTCTGAAGCTAGCATTGCTCTGATTAATGCTAGGTTGTTTGTCTTCATATTCGTTTCTTTGTCCTTCAATTAGTATATAGGATTAATTAATTGTGCATGTACGTACACAAGAGTATATATTGTTTTTTTTAAAAAAGAAAAGAAAAATAAGTGTTGGTGTGATCTCTTTTCCTTCAGTACTCTACAATTTTGCTTAGCTTCCGACCTATACGTAGAGTGGTACAGTGAGTACTGTCCATATCCTATATCTAGCTGTAGCCTCATCTCTACTTTGTTTCTTTCCCCTCCTCCTGTGCACTTATTTTCTTCTATTTTCAAGGAAATCATTGAACTTTATATATGGGGTGTAGCACACTAGGATTGTAATGCATTGTAGCCTGACCAATGATCACTAGAACCAAAACATCATTCAGGCATGCATATATCTGCTTCCTTTTACAATTGCGTGTATTTGATTGCTTCTGTCGTTCATATGATATTCATTATGAAGTAGTTAGCAAATAATTAAAAGGCCTAACTAAAATCACATATTTTGTGGACTGAGAGCTGGATTAGATATGTTGTATCAATGGTGTAATCAGTACGGAGGATTACCTGATTACAAGTTGAATTGTGCTTTCAATATACTTGTCCTTCTCTAGCTAGCTTCCTCCCACTTTAGCGTGATCGATCCATCTGCTTTTAAAGCCTTGATACATTGTTTTTACATAGATTACATAAATGTTACTAAATAGACATCACATGCATGGTACATATACATACAAGATGAGCTTTCAAGCATTCAGAGTGATATTTGCATAAATTAGAAATGATTGAATCATCACAATAGAGATCAACTAAGATTGGTGTAGCCTCAACCTCGCATATGCATGGATATTCTGTCAGAGATATGCTTCAAAATTTATCTTTGATATATAGTGTAGAATTGAACATCCCTCACTGAAAGAGCATCTGATGTAATTCTTCTTGCGCATCCGGTCAGTTGTTTGTCTAGTTGTTGCTCAGCAGTTCAAGTCTTAGTGTGAAGTTAACATAGTCTTAATGAATTATATGGTACGCATGTTCTCATGCCATTTGAAATTTGCATGTACATTGGGTTTTAGTCAATTGAGCAATATATTCCTTTTGGGATTAGTGAAACACGCCATTCTCAGGATGGGGCTATATATATATATATATATATGCTGAATTAGGCTTCATGGAGATGAATGAAAATTTGAAGTTGAGAATATTGGTGCGGTACAATTAATGCTCAACTCTAACCATTATATAATAACTTAAAATTGAGAAACAATGTGCTTTTATGCTGTGTACTTTCCAACAGAAGTACAAATAATGTTAGCTTTTGGCTACCTTAGCTATTTATTGAGATAATTTAGAAAACGAACCATAGGGTAGAATGGAAAAGTTCTCGCTAAGTTTATAACTAATTAGACGTGACCTAGTATCTGAGTGTGTGTGTGTAGATTATGGAACGGGAAGTATATACATGGATGCATGTTACATGTTTGATACCGAACTACCCAAGTATAAATAGAATCATCTCACTGCAAAGTAAACACTTCCCATGCATGTTCTAGATTTTTCTAGATCAATATCATGGTTCTAATTAACTGACGGCTCAATAAGGGTACAAACAAATTCATGAGAAGATTAATATTTAGAATCGGCTCCTAGCTAGCTAGCCTGATATTTTGTGGGATTTAATTGCACTGTCACAAAATTAGGAAAAAAATAATTCCAGAATATTGCTGTGCTAGCTCGTGAGTATGGCTAGCTTATTACAGCACAGATCTCGAGCTGAACAAATGACGACAAAGAAATAACTAGCTAGGTACGTAATTAGTATAGAACGGAAGTACACAGTATATATGTACGTAGCTAGCTTGGTTGGGTCGTCCGGCTTCGTACACATGCATTGCATACATATGTACTCCAAAACATTTGAAATAATATTGGGAAATGACACCATGCACGCAGTAGTTTGTCTTGTCAGTAATTAAATCTGTCTCTAAATCCGAAAACAAGAAAGAAAAGGTAAATACTAAATACTCTCGCTCTCTGCAAGTTGTGCAACTCTTTGACCTAACAGTGGATAATTATTAGTGCAATTAATATTTGTCAGATAGTACATGTCGTAAATTAATAATAACATTGCAAGAAAACTTCAACCTGGAAGTCTATTGACGATAACTGCATTGTTGTTTGCCCTAGCAATGTTTATCTTTACATGATCTTAATTTGCTCACCTTTGTGGAAGGACGTATACTGCACTTCTTGTGCAATTAATTGTACCTTTGAGTATGATAGATATACGTATATATAGTAGTGCTAAAAAAAAATTGGATATGAAGATTTGTTTATTGTTTGTAGCTAGCTAAACACACGTGTTTAATTCTAAAGAAAAAACAAACTAGATATGAATGAATGCATGACTTGTATACATGTGCATTTAAACAAAACAAAAAACTCTTACTGTTGTGTACGGTTTTATTTGTGTCATTCCTTAGTTCAAAATGTAACCATCATATATATGCGCAAGGATTCGAATTTATGCTCATTTCTAGAGATATTTCGCATTATGCATGGAGGATATATAGTTTTTAGAACGGCGTATAAATATACGTAGGATCTTGATTGATACTTCTCTTGTACTTCCTTTTTCCTATGGAAGTGGACTACCAGAGTGTAGAATAGCACTAAATGGCATTGAGATTGTTGTGGCTTCCATTGCTCTTCCCTAAGGTGGTTGTTTTTTTTGTGGGAACACACAAAAGCTTTGCGTGTTATAATATTAAGGCCATTTTACTTGTGATGGATATATCATTACTTGAGCCGTGGAGCAAGATGCACTATATATATACACACACATCATTTTCATGTCCTTGAGATCGCCTATCTCCTTTCTCCCTACTTATAAGGATCCTAAGTTTCTAACTGTTCTATCCGTCTCATCACGAGGAGAACATGAATCTTCTGTTGTTTTAATTGTTTAGGTACTAAAAATTGCATGTGTCTCATGAGCTCATAATTGTTTTCACTTACATGTAGATTAAGAGAAGAAGCCATCACCACCTAGCTAGCCACACTTCTTAAACGCAATACTAACTAGGGATATTTCGAGCTGCAAATGTAATAATACCTGGGACTAGTTTGGCCCATCGAGGTTAGGCTGCGTCATGGGATTAATTAACTAAATTAATAAACCTCATGCGAGTTAGGCCTTCTTAGATTCTATGTATTGGATATACATACCCACACACATTGGTCTTACGACAAACAAATTAAACGGCGATAAATCAGATTACATAAGCCTAATACATAGCGGTTCACTCTCCATCACATACATATATAGGATGAAAGGGACATGAGTTAGGCCTCCTTAGATTTCGTGGACCACTTTCCCTCGATGCGTGACCTCTCTAACAACAACAAAATTTTGACCTTGTTGTATGAAAGAGCTAGTATTTAGATCCTACTGCTGCAACAAAGAAGGAATCAGACCTAACAAGAAAAAGTTTTATTGGGCCAAGCTATCCACACCTAACACCCTCTATCTAGCTCTATGTACAACCACAGCCTCCCCCTCTAGCTAGGGTCCTAATTGTAAAGATCCATTTATTCTGAGTGCCTTGTGTACTGAGCTTGTGGGCCTGGCTGGTGCTGGGCCCCTCCTAGTCAGTTGTCTGTGCTTGCATACATGCTAGAATTTCCCAACATAAAAGAAGAGCTCAGCTAAGCTTAGCTTAGCTTAGCTTAAGGCCAACGACTTAGCCAGGGATGGCTTAACACTAGGGTGGGGGTAAGACTAATATGTGGAAGAGCAAAAAAGGTATATGCATGGTCCCAATGAGAGGCTTTGTAAAGGTTGTTGGCTCACACAAATTTAACCAAGCACAAGGTTTAAGTGGTCAGAAATAATATATTTTTTTGCCTAAATGATACTATTTGGAGCGGCATTAGTAAAAATGACGCCCTCACAGCCGCAATAGAAAATATGGCGCTCTCCACCGTTCCTAGGTGGCACGGATGGCTCCCATGCTGCCACATCACATTTGTCTGCACCACCATGGAACGGAATCCCCTTGTCTGCACCACCATGAGACAAACAAGCCACATGGTGCCTTGTCCGAAGCATGGAGGGACGGACACGCCTTATCCGTCTGGTGTGGACGAGGATAACGTGGCAGCACGGGAGTCATCCTTGCCACCCAAAAACAGTGGAGAGCGCCATATTTGCAATTACGGTGAGGACGCTATTTTTTCAAATGCCGCTCCAAATAATACCATTTATGGCAAAAACTCAGAAATAATGGTGTGCACACTGTCCCATACTGTAGCAAGCGCGCTAGCCTCTAGCTGAGGACATACATATATAGTCTCGTGTGTGTGGGATATATATATATATATATATATATATATATATATATATATATATATATATATATATATATATATATATATATATATATATATATATATATATATATTTGTGTGTGTAATTTTGAGCTATTAATTATTGTTGAAAGTAGGTAACTAAGTCTGACGAATATTTTCATTTTGGACAACATCACGGAGAGATTTACTAGTGCATTTTTTTTAGAGCCAATATGTCACGTGCATGCATGATGTATCATTCTAGCCAAATCACACACATGCTTGGACAGCTTGATAGTACCAAAAATCACAACATACATGTACAGACCTGTAATGTTGGTTGACCTATCACTGCCACTAAAAACAAAAATGTTTTTCCTCTAAAAAAAGTCTTGCACTTTTTTGTATGTCAAAAAACTCCTGCTCTTTTGTCTCGTATGCATTGAACATATTTGTACTAAATAATAATATGTACTGCCAGTAAGTAGGGGTTCGAAGAATCGCAGCGATGCATGCATGATCGATCTGTTATGTTACTCGTGAATTAATTCCCCTAGGTACATACTGATCAAGTTTGAACTTTTTTTTGTGTTGCAGAGGATCCAAGTAAAGCTTTAGGGGTGTACATGACATAGGATTCAATATCATTTTATCTTACTAAAACCCACATACGTATAGATGCGCACACCGTATTTTATGCTTATTCACTTCGTATACAGGCGGTGGCATATATTGAGACACTCGGCCAATTTCGTCCTACATCTGTCACCGTTTCGCACTAGGGTTGGTTAGGAGAAGAAAAGAGGCGTACCTAGCTACTCAGCTAGGAGTACGTGGTATACATACTTAATTCATTTCAAATTAACGCGTTCGAGAGCTTGTCACATAGCATGTAATTAGCATGTGCGCGCGCGGCGCGCACGAATATACTAGCAGTACTAATTAACCACGCAGCCTAGGCACATATAGCAAGGGGAACAAGGGATTAATTGATTGCTCGTGCAGCGAGATCACAGTAGTACCACTGGATCAGCACCTACTGACAAAAGGAAACAATGCTTAGCTTAATCGATTGAGCTAAACAGCCAGACCAAACATGTACTGATACCGATTATTTATTTGTAAATTGAAAGCGGACGACGCAAAGAGCTGGCCTTGGGCAGTGTGACGGGCGCGGCCGGCTAACGCTTTCAGCGCTCGGCTCGTCAGAATCGAGACGCACGAGAGGGGGAGGAGAGTACTTGGTGTCTTCTGGTGCTTGCTGATGGGAGGCAGCACAGTGACTTGACGTCTCACCCTCGAGGTTTTTTATATTTTATTTTGCGCCTTGTTTCTTTCTTTCTGATGGGGACCCAGCATGCATCAGGATTCAACAAGGGTATGTTTGGAAATCTAGATTCTCCTATCTAGCTACTACGCATCACGGCCTCTCAAGTTTCCCTCCACTCTCATGTTCATGTATGCGTGTGGTGAGTACGTGCGTTACTAGTTTGGATAGCGCTGCGGCAAAGTACAAAGATTGTATACACTAGCGTGCTGTTGCAAGTGCTTAGCACAGTTAATGAGCGCCTGTTGCGGAAACGGGAGAGACGCAACTAAGTGGACAGGGAGACAGGGTGTTTAGTCAGGTCCGGGTATTCTCCTTAAAGAATAACAAACATACTCATGTGTTCTTATATGGAACGTGTGTTACAGTGGGCTGCTCAGGGTGAACAGTGTGCCACTAAGGCCCCCATTGAGCGATGTCTTGCCCTCTTTAAATAGCGGCAAAGGGGTGGAAGTTGGCGTATGTGGATTCTAGCCATCCGCACGTGTAGAGCGGTTGTTGCGACGATGTGCGGTTTACACTACAACATGAACACCTCTTTACTAACGCATAGCTAGCAACGGAACTAACAGCCGTTGCAAATGGGCTTATGGGCTGTGTTGCGGAATGAGTTAGGAATGCTTAATAGATATTCCACGTCTCCCACGTCTGAGTCAAGAGGAAAAGGCACTGAACCCACCCCCACCCCCTTGACTTCCTCCCTAATATTCCATTTAACTCAAACCCTAGATAGTCCGGCGCTCCGGTTGTGGCGGCGGTCCTACCCTATTCCCCATTTATGTCGTTTCTATGGAGCTTCTTCAGCCGAATGGAGCTCCATGGCGCCTCCTCCCCTTGCTTCACGGCTCGGCCGTGCCCAGCCGCCGGCTCCCTGGTTCGCCCATGCCCGCCTTTGCTCCCTGTCGCCCTCGCGTCCTCTCCTGGTGCGCCTTCCCCTCCGGTTGGCTCCCTTGGCTCGGCCTGGCCCCATGGCGCCGCCGCCTCGCCTCCACTCCGACGCGTCAGCCCAGCCCTCCTCCGACTCACCCCTGTGACTTGGCTGCCGAGCACCGCCTCCCTTCGTTGGCCCCCTGGCCCGGCCCGGCCCGTGCTCGCCGGACCCTGGTCCCTCTGTTGCTCGCCTGCGCCCTTGCTCTGTCTTGATCGCTCGTCCGGCGCCTTTTCGCTCGACTCCCCCTATTCCACTTTCTTTTATTTTGGTTTTCAAGTTTTGACTTGATTCATTTTATTTGTGTTGCTTGTTGTCGGTCTTCCAATTCTCCTATGGTATCTCCCCACAATCCACATCACAATTTGGTGGAAGGATACAATAGATGGTGGCGTGTCGTTGCAGTGACGACTGGTACCAAAACTTTCACTGACCACCTCCTCCATGGCCACCGGACCGCCTCCTCCACCATCTCCAGGGTAGTGGCAGCCTCTTCTGGTAATTGTTGTTGTTTAATTAAGTAGATCTGTGGAAACTTTGGACTTAATTAGACCATCAGTCTTTCATCGTTGTATGTAATCACTGTGATTAGCTACGCTGATCTAGTAGGAACAAACTAATCAGTTGTTAGTTATGTTTGTCAACTCATTTTTATGAATATCTAACATTGATTTCTATCACATTTAGGGTCTTCTTCATTGATGAGTTGTCTGGCTTTGAGATCAATGTGTTCCAGGTCAGTATTTATCAATTTAAGTGCCTTATTTGATATCCAATCATGCACTGACCAGTGACCAGATATGGTGATACATAGTTCGGCGTTAGTGATCATTGTTTTTTCTTTTCCCTAAAGTCGCACTAGTAAGTTCATAAAATGTTAAAAGCAGATGTGTGATCTGCTGTTTTCTGATCATTTTCTTAAAACTAAATCTGCACCACAAAGTTTAGAAAATTTTAAATGCCACTAGTCCTGTAGTGCGGCCTGCTAAATAATGAAATATAACTTTGTTTCTACATTTGCTTTCTTGCTGTTAATTCTGTGATTTTGCCAAGTTTAGATATGGATGGTCTTCTAGCAAAATCATTCTGAAGAATAACCTTAACATGATCAGAAGCATTATAAGGACTAAGATTTGTGTACTAATTGTAGCATCATGGCAACTAGGAAAAACATGTTGCCTTTTATATGGTTTCTGTTAGACCCAGAGGTCTTAATCATGTTATTTAATGATGAATACATTGCCAAAGGAACATGCTTGTGATCTAAGTCATTAACCTGCTTTGAAATAGTTTTTGAGTTCTTTGAATTCTGTCGAAAAACAGCATTTGTTAGGTTTTGCGGTAGTATCGGCGTTGTAGCCGCGGTACTACCGACGGACGGAACAACCGCATGATTGTTGGCGGTATGAAATTTCCCGAAGACTTGTGTTTGGCTTTTGGATTTTCTTGAGAGCGGTAGTACCGGCTTTGTATTTGAGGAGCTACCGGATTGCGGTAGGACCGCTTGTGAAGTGAGGTAGTACCGCAAGTCACTGAGTTCCGAACGCGTGTTTTGCTCAAACCATTAAATCTTGATCTGACGGCCCTCATTGAGAGGAACGTTCGGACCGTCCGAGATCTTAAAGGATTGTGAGCCTTTGGATTGAAATCAGACGGTTAATATCAAGAGGAACGTTCAGACTTTGAACAGTACTCCTAAATCCGACGGTTTTGAAGCAAGGTCCGATCGGCCAAGTCATCTGGAGCGTCCACGTGTTTGATGCGTGGTTACGAGTCTTTGCGCTTTTCGATTAGTGCGGTAGTACCGTTTGGTAATTCTTGGTAATCCGTACATCAGTTATACCGTTTTGTTTTTGGCGATATGGAAAAACCAGAACACTTGTTTTGAACATTGGACTTCTTGCTGAGCGGTACGACCGCGCCATGGTTGGCGGTAGTACCGCGATAGGTTTTTCCAGAGAGAGTGTTTCTGACAAGCTTTGATAAGTGAATTACGGTAGTCTGCATGACTATGTAATGCATGCGACCGCGGTAATAATACCGTTGTTTCAATGGCGGTAGTACCGCAATAAGGTATGATCGTTTGTTTACGGTATGGATTTTCCAAAGAGCTTGTTTTTGGAATTCTTCGTGGTGCGGTATGACCGCAGATATGAATGCAGTACGACTGCAGTGCGGTAGTACCGTCCATAACATGTCAGTAATACTGTTTCAAAACTGAACGCTGTTTCGATTGAAGAATTGATTATGGGATTGATTGAGATAATGGTTTTTAGTTGTTGCATGATGCTTGATAGTGTTTATGCGTGTGTCTAAGCTAATGTTGGTCAGGTTTGGAGAACTTGTGCCAGATTTTGTTTCTTTGATCTTTGCATGTGCAGGATGAGCGTGAAGGCAACTATTGTCGTGACGAGGAGGACTCGGACTAGGATTGGGGAGATCTGAGGTCTTGGTGGTCGTGGATGTTGCGAGATGGTTGAGCTTGCGCTGGAGCACGTGGAGTTCAAAGGTGGTTCGCGCTGGAGCTACGGAAGGAGTCCTGGAGGCTTGCGGCGTGGGTTGTTATGGAAAGAGTTATAGATTTGGAAGGAGTCCCAAATCTTGACGTTTTGAGATAGAATCTGTGTCGGTGTCGTGTTGGACATGGATAGGATTCTAGGGTATAAATAGAGGCAGGTTAGGAGCTAACCTGCATTACCGGAGAGATAGTTTTGGCATGACTTTGGAGTTACGGTTTTAAGTTGTATTTTGAGCGTAAAGTTGAGATAGCTTTGTAAGGTCTTCGTGGAAGACTTTGAGGGTGTTTGAGAGGCACCTTGTAGCCACAGATCAAAGTCTTGAGTAATACAATTTAGATTTATTCTATATTGTCTCCGGAGCTTTGCTTTGTTTCTGCTGTGCATGAGGTAGTTGGTGGAAATCTTGAAGATAGCTTCTGGAGGTTCTTGAAGATATCCAGGAGAGATCTTTGAGCTGATCTCAAAGAGGTTCTCTGAGGGATTTAATAATTTGGGTTCGGCTGAATTTATTGAAGGTCAAATCTGAGCAAATCATTCACCCCCCCCCTCTGATTGTGCCATACGATCTTACAGTTTCCCATCATATGCATGCTTACAACATCACCTGTGGTCCTTTTCCTTTCCTCCAATCTACTCTTTGACATTTTATTTAATTAACTTTACGTTTTTCCTGAATAATGCAGCTGCCAGAGCCTTTCGGTTTCATTTTCACATGGTTTGCTGGTTTGCCTCTAATATGTTCATAGCACAATCTGTAACTAATGCCATAGTGAAGGACTTTTTAATCCTGAAGGTATTTTCCTTTTCCCTATCTATCATACATTATGGCATATTCAAGTGGATAGCAAGCTGATGTTG
Source organism: Phyllostachys edulis (assembly GCA_036346405.1). Classification (NCBI taxonomy): domain Eukaryota; kingdom Viridiplantae; phylum Streptophyta; class Magnoliopsida; order Poales; family Poaceae; genus Phyllostachys; species Phyllostachys edulis. The sequence goes on along the minus strand of CM070555.1, from coordinate 4,776,640 downwards.
AATTTTATAGGCATCTAGGCGTCATGTCTGAATTGTGGTACTGAAAATCTTTCCTTCTTTGGGACTATACTTTCAGTCTCTAGTGGCGGTACAACAAACAAGGTGAAATGTGCAAAGTATGTTCGTTTATCATGGTTAATTGCTATCTAGATTTTAGTTCTAGACTAGAGAAGCTTATTTCTAATGGTTATCTATGTAATGTTCTTTTTGCAGCTGTAGTACCCAGATGGTATATGACTCAAAATATTGGCTGATCACACTTCCAGAACCATTAGAAGGATAAGGAAGGTGCAGTGGTACTGTACCAATCTTCGATAGCATATCTATTAGGTCCAGTAGCTAACAAATGAGTGAGATTTTACCCACTTGCTATCTGTTTTGCAAATTGGGTTCTGCAAAGTTAATAATAATTTGTGTACACATATCAGTTGATAAAATTGTAGATATCTGAAGAATGTGAAATCGCAACATATTATATCGGTGGCATATCTAGGTATGAAACGATTGTTGCGTGCTGACTTTGGCCAAAGGTGGGGTATTAACGATCACGAGTGTATAGGGAACCTTGATATAGCCGCCATCGCATGATGACTCTAATTAATAACTTCTTCTTTGTTCTTCTTTGCTACATGGAGTATGGATGTGCCTGTGACCATCTGAACTTGGAATTACTTGTTCATGCACTCGGAAGGGGGCCATAAAACTGGCTATGTTGGAGTGTAGTGTATGCAAATAGTATTATTTTCCAACTAAGGTTTAAGGACTTAATTAGGCCATAGTTATTCTGATCTAGTAGGAACAAACTAATTAGTTGGTGTTTAACTTCTTTCGCAATGATGTTCTTTTCCTTACACTCTTTCTGTTTGGTATATCACTGTCTATTTACTCTCTTGTTTGATACTTGAAAATGTTGATATTCCAGGCTAAAAGGATCGATTGATGATTTCAGACATTAGGATATTTGCTTGGGAGAGAGGAAGGGCAATAAATGAAGCAAAATTGATAGAAATACATAGAATTTTACATTCTAAGGCTAGATGATGTATGCAGTGGTGTATTGACAAATTCAAGTTGTACTTACAAATGATGCAAATAATGTATTCTGAGATTCTTCTCTAGTAATATTTTTTGAGTTATTTTCTCTATGCAATGGAATAATTGTTTTTTGGTACCGTCTTATTGTGAATTATTAAATTGGAACAATTTGAAGTACCAAAATATCCTGGGTTGAAAATAATGAAAATGTTGCAACACTAATATATTTTGCAAATAAAACAATTTAATCATTTGCCTATAGAAGGTACCAATGCATAAAAGTATTGCTACAACGTTATATATGTGTTGCAAGGTAGCAATGCTTCTTTACGTATGTTACCAATGCTTAAATATGTGTTGTGATAGACCCTTGCAGCGGCGATATGTAGCGCATAGACAATGCGTTGGTATAGACTATTACTAGCGCTTATGTGGACTTTTAGCAACGTATGTATGCGTTGGTAAAGGGGTGTTCCTATTGTAGTGTTATGTCAAGGAGGTAAGGGCACATGCTTCCTTGATCTACCACACGTAGTCAGTACATGCTACCCGATCAGAGGGTTTAGGCCCACATGTCTGATCGTGGACACCTCCAACCAGAGGATGGTCGATGCCCAGGCGGGTCTAAGCATATTCTCTCCAACCAGAGGGTACTCGTGGGAGCAATTTGACTAAATCTTGTTCCGGCAGCTACTATATACAATAGGTCATTAATTATGGATCACTTAATCCTCGGCAATACATATACTGTAGATCGAACAGCATAAGTTATAGGAGCAAGCAGGTAGCTAGCTAGTAGAATTAATGAGAACATGAGGTGAATAAGCTAGCCAAGCAGGACTGCAAGTGCACATATATGTGCATGAAAAATGAATCGGTGGATTGCATGGATGGGCCGGCTAGCTAGCATAAGTGGACAGAGACCTATAGGGAGCTTGCAGCGTTCCTACCTACAGCATTTGCAGAGAGTCAGTCTCTACTTTGATCTGCATTCTTGCAGCTGGTATATATAAAAAAAACTAATTAACTCGATCGATCGATCGATCCAACATGCAGCTGTTGGAATTAATACGGGCTAGGCCCAATTTTAATTCTAATTAATTCCTGGAAAATCTCAAAGGCCCATGTGCACATGCTAAAACTGTTTAGTCCCACATGGAGGGATGAAGGGGAGTTACACCATTTTATAAGGTGGAACCAAGGTAGTTAGGATCGCGATCCTACTCTTAGAGTCTTACGGTTCTACGAACCCACGACAGCCTGTCGATCCAAATCGCATTATCGATCCTACTCATAGAGACTTAGGGCAATTTTTTTTTGAGGCCAGGCTTTGCTGATATTTTGTTTTGGAGCAAAATTTGTTGATATTAATTTCTGAGAATGAAACTATAAATAAACAAGGAGCATGCAAAATATTGTATCAGTGTGGTAATGCTAGTACAAATATCTATATTATGGCATGAGTGTGAGACCCCGACGTTTATTAGGCTCATAATACTTAGTCATCCAAATGACCCTAGTATTATCAACCAAATAAACCCGGTCTCGAGAGATGTATACTCCCCAGGATGCAGTATACATACCTCACACCAAAAGAATGTATCAATTCCATACAACACATAGAACATAAGCAACAAACCAGAAGTTAATATTAAGAAGGAAAAGCTATTACAAAAGAGAGGCCCTTAGGCCAAATAGCAACAATTCTACAAAGATAACAGCGGAAGCAAAAGTGCCATAAAGATGGCTATAACACAAAGCCAATCAGTGTGCCTTAACCCCTAGGCATCCGACCGACCGCCAAGCTAGTCGTCAAGAAAGCGCAACACGTAGCACAAAAGAGAGGCTCTTGGAGCTCTCCTTCTTCCTCTGCAACAAAAGCCACAAAAATGCCACAACCACGGGCGGATGAGTACATAAAGTACTCCATAAGACTTACGTGTGAGATAACAGAACTATAAATAGCTACATGCAAGCTTTATTTAAGTGGATGAGGCTTTGGACTCATTTTAGCATAAAGCAACATTTATTTGCAATAACATAATAGATTGAAGGCAATTTGGCAAAGCATTTTAAATGTTGAAGTAACAACGAGATAATAACATAGTAACAACAACAAGAACAATCACGGAAGTGACTAACCCAAGTCACCACAACAATAGCATGAACTCCCGTTCATACCAACCATGTCAAGTTTTAATTAAAGGTTGTAGTCTAGTCTTGAACGACCTTACCAAGCATGTCCATAACCTAGGGCGAGGCTATTGAATAGTTTTATCCTGCGGGGTGTACCACTTGTACCCACACGTCGAGACCGCCTTTCCTTTAGGCACACTACCATAGGTATCTGCAAGCGGCTAAGTCCTCTGAGACAGTTCAATGGACAATGCTAATTCGAGTCGCACAACCCACGGGAGAAGGAGACATCACACAACCTTCCAGGAAGCTAATGCTCCCTCCCACATCACACACACATTTTATCTTTAAAACACACCAACCGAGCGACCCCAATTAACACCGCCCAAAGTACTTAGTCAAGAGGGTTCCATATGCCCTCGTGTGGTTAGTCTGTGAAATAAACAACTTAGTGACCCAAGTACTCGGTCCTTAGGGACCCAGGCATACCACCACATCCAAAAACCACGCCATCCATCCAATATGCCCAAGTCTAAATCAATCTTTTATTTTCAGTTTTGATTTTACAAATTAATCAAAGCACAAGTGCTGGACATATAAGAGTAATAATCAGTTTTGAGTGATCAAGACCATCGACTAAGTCGATGATCGCCCATTCTACCGATAACTAAGCATGTCTAAGCAATTTAAATCGAAACTACTAAGTGATAAGAGCTCATCCAACGAGCTCCCACCACAGCAAATAACCTAGGCTCATGGTAGTAGAGGATGAACAATTCCTACAGATTATGCAACTATAGGCTTGCTAGCGACATTTAACACAAAGTAGCATGCATACATAGAAGTAAAACGATATATTAAGCTTTAAAGTAATGGGACAATGATGGAAATGATCAAACTGCTTGCCTTGTTGTTGCTGGCCAAGTTGTGGCAGAGGGTCACTCTCGGGATCACCACAAATGTCGAAACCTAACGGAAAAGCGAGAAAGAACCGATAAAACGACGAAAAACCAAAAAAGACGCACAGAGAACTTCTCCAAAAGCTATGAAAATTCTACAGCAGCAAGACAATGATTTATCATGAATTTAGCAACAAGAACCAATTGATTTGGATTCTTAATGCAAAAGATATGATGAAATCAATTCTGCTCAGACCTATTAATTAGAAATATGTTACTGTTCATCACAAAATTTTCTAGAATAGAAGTGAAGCTGAAATTTTACTGTAAAACCAGCACCTCATGAGATGAATAACACAATTGAGTTCACCTCATTTGGAGCTATATTGCACTTTCTACAAATTTTCAAAAACAAGAACTTGAACAAAATTATAATGCACAAGTCCTCATTTTCCTAACAGCAACATGCTCAAAACCAATTTTCACAGTGAGTTCACTAAGAGAGGAAACCAACAAAGTTGGTCTCACCCAAAAATAAACTATAGAGCATTAGTTATGTATTTTACAAGTTAAGTATTGTTTTTGAGTGTATATTTAAAGTGAGTTTTAAACCTAATGGCAAACTGTGCTCTAGAGCTGAATTCAACTTTCAATCATTTTTGGATTAAAGTCAAGTTCAAGACAGAGCTAACACAAGTTGAATGACCTCAAAAGGATTCAAAAGCGAAGAAGATATGAAATTCTAAAGTCTATACCTTATTTCGGTTTAACTAAGACCTCTTGGAATTTCTAAAACTCACAAGGGTATGGGAGGGCGTGAGCCACAGATCTCAGATCCAACGGCTCAAGACCTCCCAGAGAACATCACTGCAGCGCCAAGACGTGAAGTCCAGAGGTCTGGACCTCTTAGCAACTCACATGCGCGAGGTGAGGGAGGTCGTGGCCGAGATGCGAAATCAACGGACCACAACATGGAAAGGAGGTCGGAGCGGACCCAGATCTAAAGGGAGGTCCTCAGCGGTTGAGATCTTCCAAAGGAAGGTCCAAACTATCAAGATCTCCCCGAGGAAAATCTACATCGTCGAGGACCTTACGGGGGAGGTCTGGGCGGTCAGATGTTCAAAGGAGGTCCTTGATGGTCCAGATCGTCGAGGGAGGACCTTGCGGTCAAGATCTACCCGGGAGGTCATGAGCAGGTGAGATGGCTACGGAGAGGTCCTAAGCGGAGGTCCTAACGTCCACAGACCTCCGAGGGAGGTGCAGGCGGCCACGATGCGCAAGGGAGGTCTTGGGCGCTCCAGATCTCCTCGGAGGAGGTCGGGCGCCCGGACCAGCGCTTTAACTTCGCGCCGCAGCTTGGACATGAATAAATGCGCGCTGGACATCAAGGAGGTCCGCGGCTGGAGGTCTTAAATGCTGCGCATTAAAGGGTGGATTTAAAGGCGGTTAAGACGCCCATTGATTACAATGATGGGAGCAATGATTAGCGCATTAAACATGGAGGATTTCGTCCTAAAAGCGACAACGACGCTGCCGTTGTGTCCGACAAAACCGGCGCAAAGATGTGGTCATCGCCGGCGATGTAGACCTCGCCGGCGAGATCAATAATACCGTTGGGTCCGCAATAACCATGCGCGCCCAAAGGACCTCCTCTCAACGGCGGCGGCCTTGAACGCCGGCGAGCGGGAGAGGACAAAAGATGAGCGGCATGGCCAAACGACAAAATGCAAAAAGGAGCTCGCGCGATATTCAGCGTGTGCAAAACTTAAGCTCCGCAACATGCATTCAGCGGGTGCCGACAACTAAAGGACTAACGGAGGTACAGGAGGTCCTAAGGTCTTTGGGAGGTCGTGGAGGTGATGGCCGGAGTTGGGGAAGACAATGAAGCTTTGACTCACGGCACCGGCTCAAGCTTAGCTTTGTCCACCTCTGAAAAATGCCCAAACAAAATAAGTTAGGGTTATTCCGGGAGGTTTGGGAGCACAAAGTGAGCAAGGGTTGAAGAAGGAGCCACTGGAACCCTTGAGTCACCGAGGAGTTCAAGGACTTCAACAATGGCGGCCACTAGAGAGGAGGTGAGTGAGTTAGGAGCTCGGCCAAACAAGTATGCAAGGCTCCAAGTGTGCAAAGGAAGCCAACGGAGGAGCTCAGTGGACACTTATAGCTTTGAGGTGAAGGTTATGAGTGGGGCTAAGCTCCATGGTGAGCTTAGCCCACGGGTTGGTCCATGGGGTGGACATGACATAAAGGTTGACAAGGGCGGTGTCTTGACTGAAAGGCGGAAAGTCGACTGCATTAAATCTTGGTCAGCAGAGAGTCATTAAAGGTGCCTGAGAGGCTGGCGCGCATTAACTCCACCGCTCGAGCACGCATGCGCCGGAGGAAGGAGAAAACGGGGAGGTCTTGGTGACCGTTGGATAAGACACAGGGAGGTCCTAACCATCGGATCAATTTTTGAACCGTTATGTTTTAAGTGGTGGGAGGAGGTCCCAGCCACACGATCAAGAGATGGGGAGGTCGTGGCCCTCCGATTTCTTAATCGCAGCAGCGCACGTGAGGAAAAGGGACAGGAGGTCCAAAGCGTTGGATCTCCATCCAGCAGTGCGGACCTCGGTGAGGACTTAACCGCACGCGATCAAAAGGACATGAGGGAGGTCATGGCCTTTGGATTTAAATCCAAGGGCACACAATGACCGGGAGGTGCGATATGATGCGCATAGAGCAAGGGAGGTCGGGACCGTTAGATTTAGATCTAAGGGTTCGATCAAAAGAGGTGGAGGTCTGAGCTTGCATAACGCACAAGGGAGGTCAGGGCCTTTAGATTTAGATCTAAGGGCTACGATCTCACGTCTTGTTGAGGGGAGGTCAGTGCGCATGAGACAAAGGAGGAGGTCGTGACCGTAGATTTTAATCTAACGGTGCACAACAAAAGATGGGGAGGTTGTGAGTGCTTGATAGCAGGGAGGTCGTGAGTGTTGGATCTCGATCCAGCGGCTCGACCTTGGTTAGAGTGGGAGGTTTGTTTAGTTTAGGTTGAGAGGAGGAGGTCGGGGCCATGGATCTTGGATCCAAGGGCTGTGACCTCACGTGAAGGTGGGAGGACTGACCGAGTATGTTGAGGAGGAGGTCGTGGCTGTTGGATTTGATCCAGCGGCCACGACCTCAACAAATGGGATGACCTCATTGCGATGGTTTAACAACTCGAGGAGGTCTTTGAGGTTTAACACGGGGAGGTCATGACCATGGATCACGGATCCAGCAGCAATGACCTCATGAGGTGGGGAGGTCCTTGCGGTGTTAACATGAGGAGGTCGTGGGTGTTGGATGTAAATCCAGCAGTGCATTTGATCAAATGGAGATGAGGTCTGTGAGGTGCGGACATGGTTGGGCTGGACCAACTTTGAATATGGCTAGCCCAAGGAGCAGTGTAGGCTTTAAAATTTAGTTTTAACACTGAAACTTAGCAGAATTATTTGAGATAGCAAATGAACTCCAAATTTAATGAAATTTTAACTGGAGCTTGCTGATAATGAGATCAACCTTGCATAAAATTTCCAGAGGTTATTATGCAATGCATTTTTCTCAGGAAATTCATGAAGGTTGTTTAAAGGATTGTTTTGCCTCCAAAATTATCAACAAGTGTTATAACTCATGATATTTTTCAGAGGGTCCCATATCAGTTTTTGGGACCAAGGAAAATATATTCAAATGTTTGGCACAAGATTTAAGATAATTGGAAAAAGGAATTTGATTTTTGGTCAACAAGAGCTTTGTGTTTTGGATTACACAACTCTTGGACAAAATTACATAAGATTTTAGGGTTTTTCAAGATGTGAGAAAAGTTTTAATTTCTACACATATAATTATACTTGATTAACCCTAATTATACATTTGGGATGTTACAAAATCTCTCCCCTTACGAAATCTCGTCAGAGATTTGGCTCACTCGATAAAGAAAGATGGATAGTCCGCACGCAGACGATCTTCTCTTTCCCAAGTAGCCTCATCCTCGAGAATGGTTTGACCCTTGAACTTTAAGGAACTTGATGGTCTTATTCCTTGTCCTTCGTTCAGACTCATCGAGCTGCGAGCAGGTGCTCGCGATAGGTCAAATCGGGTCACGGACATCGAGAGTTTCCAACGGAGCTTCCTCGGTTGGAACACGGAGGCACTTCTTAAGGTGGGACACATGGAAAACATCATGTACCCCTCAAGTGCAGTGGCAACTCCAACTTATAGGCAACAGCTCCTTCTTCTCGATATAGCGGTAGGGGCCGACATATCGAGAGCCAACTTGCCCTTGGCCAAAGCGTTGATGGCCCTTCAAAGGAGAGACTTTGAGATAAACAAAGTCATTAGGCTCAAAACGTAACTCACGTCGACGGCGATCCGCATAGCTCTTTTGCTGGATTGAGCTGCGCATAGCAGCTCCGAATAAAATTTGGACTTGGCGCTCGGCCTCATTGATTGAGTCGGGCCAAAGAAAGGTCTCTCACGGTCTCGACCGGTTCAACGGGGTTCTACACTTTCTCCGTATAAGGCCTCAAATGGTGCCATGCCGAGGCCTTTGAAAAGTTGTTGTTATAAGAAAACTTCGCGAATGGCAAGCATTTCTCCCAATGCTTCCCATAGGAAAGGACACAAGCACGAAGCATGTCTTCCAAAACTTGGTTGACCCTCTCGGTCGACCATCGGTTTGGGGGTGAAATGCCGTGCTAAAGGTAAACGAGTGCCCATAGCCTCTTGCAAGCTATGCCAAAAGCGAGGCGTGAAAAGGATCCACGATCCGACACAATCGTCTTCGCACACCGTGCAAACTCACGATCGAGGCGATATAGAGTTCCGCCAAAAGACCTACCGAAGTTCGGTCTTGGCGGGAAGGAAATGTGCCACCTTAGTCAATCGATCGATGGCGACCCAAATGGCATCATTCTTCTTGGGGGCGTGGGTAGACCGGTGATGAAATCCATTCGATCGAATCCACTTCCACTCGAGGAATTGGCAAAAGTGAAGCAATCTGCTGGGCCGATGCTTTCGGCCTTGACACGGCGACATACGTCGCGACTCGAGAACGAACCGCGATCTCCCTCTTCATTCGGGTCCACCAAAATCTCTGGCGGAGATCTTGATACATCTTTGTGGCCGGGATGAATGGATAAAAGCGAATCATGGGCTTCAGCGGAGGATTAAATTCCGCAACTCCATGTCCTTTGGAACCACAAGGCGTTGCCGAACCTCACGACGCCATGCTCATCCTCGAGAAGCACTTGGTCGTTCCGTTCTTGACATTTGCCTTAATGTGGCTCACTCCAACATCCATTGCTTGGCGGACTTGATCCGATCCACCAAGGTTGGTTGCACAACCAAGGCGGCGAGAGAACCACGCTCAACTAAACCCAAGTTGAGGCAGCTGAAACTCTTCCGAAGAGCGGGTGAAGCTCACTGGACAACAAGGCATGGCAATGCGCTGCGACTAAAGCGCATCGACAGCGACATTAGCCTTGCCGGATGGTAGTGTATACCCATGTCATAATCCTTGATCAACTCCAACCATCTCCTTTGCACGAGGTTGGTCAGTTGGGTGAACAAATACTTAAGGCTCTTGTGATCCGAATACACTTCAGCGATTCTGGATTAGGTAATGTCGCCAAATCTTAAGTGCATGAATCACGAAGCCAACTCCAAATCATGAGTAGGGTAGTTGAGTTCATGAGGTCTCAATTGCCTTGATGCATAGGCCACTACCTTGCCTTCTTGCATAAGGACACAACCGAGGCCTCGGCGAGAAGCATCGCAAAAGATATCGAAGCCGATGGATATCGGGAAGAACAAGAGCGGGAGGCGGTGGTCAAAGCGCTTTTTGAGTATTGGAAACTTTCCTCACACTCAGCGGACCACACGAACTTCTTGTCCTTCTTGAGCAACTCCGTCATCGGCCGCGATCTTGGGAAGTTCTCGATAAGCGGCGATAATATCCCGCTAAACCAAGAAAACTCCGCACATCGGTGACGAAGCGGAGTTGACTCCATGAAAGAACATCGGTGACCTTGCTAGGATCAGCGGCTCGCCTCCGCTGAAAGAATATGGCCTAAGAAGGCCACTTCCTTCAACGAATCGCGACTTGTGAACTCGGCGTCTGTTTGGTGCTCACGTAGCTGCCTAACACAAGCTTGAGATGCTCGGCATGTTCCTCATCGTTCTTGGAATAGATAAGAATATCATCGATGAAGACCACGACAAACTTATCCAAATACTCCATGAATACCGAATTCATGAGGTTCATGAACAAGCGCAGAGCATTGGTTAAGCCGAATGACATGACGAAAGGTACTCATACAAGCCGTGGCGAGTAGAAACGCCGTCTTTGGAATATCCTCGGTCGAATCTGAACGATGATATCCACTCTCAAATCAATCTTGGGAAAACTCGAGCTCCGGTTAATTGATCGAAGAGATCGTCAATCGGGCAATGGATACTTGTTCTTTATCGTCACTTCATTAAGTGGGCGGTAATCAACGCACATCGCGTAAAATACCGTCCTTCTTCTTTACGAAGATTTTTGGACAACCCCACGGAGATGAGCTAGGCGAATGAAACCCTTCTCTTGCAGCTCACTTAGCGCTTCTTCAATTCTACCAACTCGTTCGGTGGCATCCGATAAGGCCTCTTTGAGATAGGGCGTGCCAGAGCCAACTCAATGACAAACTCGAGGTCTCGAGCGGGTGGCATCCGGAAGATCTGCGGGAAAGACATCAACAAAGTCACAAACTGTTGGGACTTCGCTAATATCTAGGCGGGCTTCGCTTCAAGCGCGAAGAGATGCGGATCTAGCGACTTGGTGGCGAAACCCGCTCGCGGAGGGACTAGATAGAGATGAGCTTCTGGCGCAATCGATTTGCCCCATGTCTTTGGGACAACCAATCCATGCCAAGAATCACATCAAGACTCATTGAATGGAGAAGGATAAGGTTTGCTAAGAAACCTATGCCCGATCTCGATAAGGACATCCCTACACTCAGATTCGCTCTCAACTCCGAACCAGAGAGCGAATGAGTAAGCGGGATCGACAATGGAGAGAAAAGAAGCTCTCCGATAGCAAACAAAAGACTCGAAACAAATGAATGAGATGCTCTGAATCAAACAAAACAGTGAGCGGGATGAGAGTTAACGAAAGTGTACCTAGCACGGCGTCGGGTGCCTCTGAGCCTCCTCGTGGTGATGGCGTTGTGCGACCACTACCCACGCCTTGGGTAGCGGGGCGATCTTACGGTCTGGTGCACCACCTCTGCCCGCGTCCTCCATTAGGGCGAGGGGTGCTCTGTCTTCTTAGGGCATTGGTTAGCATAATGCCCCTTACAGTTGCATGAGAAACATGTGACCCGGCGGCCGGGTTGCGGGGCCGCTCTGCGACTTCGCAGTGTGCGTGGTCGAGACACACGGCTGCGAGGAGCGAAACGAGGCGGTGACCTCGGGCGCCGAAGAGTGAGAGTGGTACCCAGAGGCGCCGAAGCGGGACGGAGGAACCTGCCTGGATGACTTATGGGCCTCCCACTTGCGCTTGCGGAGTCCATAAGCTCTCGAGCCGCATGCTCACGACGATGGCCTTGTCGACCAAGGTCCGGAAATCGAAAGTCGACAATGGATAGCTTGTCCTTGACTCCTCGGACAAGCCACGCTGAACTTGGCACCTTAGCCATATCGGTGGTACATCCTCGGGAGCATAACGAGCTAGATGGTTGAACTCGTAGACATACTCCATGGTCGAGCCACGCCCTTGCTTGGCGCAAGAAGAAACTCCTTCTTGATCTCCATCAAGCGGCGAGGATGTGAGCCCGACGGAAGGCGATCTGAAACTCCTCCCAAGAAGCGGTGTGGTCTGCGGGCTGCATGGCGAGAAAGCTCTCCCACCATGACAAAGCTGCACCCTCCGGTGGTGCGATGCGAACAGCGCCTTCTCGTGCTCCTGACGCTGCGCGATCTGGCTTCGCTCCACAAGGCAAGCCAATCGTCCGCATCCAAAGGTCCTCGGACCAAGGGAAAAGGTAGGGGCCGAGTACGAAGAAACTCCGCGAGTCCTCCACGCGGTGATGGGCATTCACGGCCCAGATCACGAAGCTCCGTAAGTGCGGTGGTGTTGCGCGCGATGGCGTCGATAGAACTCTCCGGTCATCCGCAGCGGTTGCGCTTCGATCTGAAGAAGAACCTCGGCCATGGTCGGAGGAGGAGGAAGCTCCTCGTCCGGACCAGTGATCGCCTTAGCCGCTCTGAAGTCGTCCGGCCATCTGTTACAATGAAATTTTGGTTAGCAACTAGACCCAAAAACAAAGCCTTAAAGAAAGCAAAAGCGATCGACTAGGGAATGGAATATCACCCCAAACGAAAGCCAAAACAGCGGTAATTTCAACTTTAAAAGCTTCTAAAAGACTCTAAAACAGCCAAGAAACACCAAAAGCAAGGCTCAACTTCTCAACTCAACTAACCCGTATTGAATGAGCGAGTAATTGATCGAGAAGATTAAAAATCAGATTGTAAGATGAGATCTAAAACTATTAGAGAGCAAGGTTAATGCAGCGAAATAAGTGTTAGATACTTAGCTAACTAGTATCACATCTTACCCTTTTATTCCCACAAGTTTTAGTTGATTAACCTCTCATTATCTATCCTAATTAGAACCTTTGAGACTTGCTGTCCGGAAATTTGATGCTTGCTGTCCAGATTTTGCATCAAGCTTCCTTGTAAAATGTCCATTCGAACTTCAAAACCTTGTAGATGGGCAGCTCACACTTCAATTTGCCAATCTCATTGGTTCTCCCAAAACCCCATTAATCGATAACAACTATTTTGTAGAAGGAAGAGAGAAAACAACTTTTAAAACTCAAATTAGAGTGAGATGAGAAGAGAAAGCTAAGATAGATAAGGAATAAAATCGAGAATTTCCTAAGCTTTCAAAACTCATTTGATGCTTTGAAAATAGGTTTTCAAAATATCCTAAAAGCGACCAAGCTTGCGTTACTACGGTCATATAGCTCGATACCAACTTTTGTGAGACCTCGAGCGTTTATTAGGCTCATAATACTTAGTCATCCAATTGACCCTAGTATTATCAACCAAATAAACCGGTCTCGAGAGATGTATACTCCCGAGATGCAAGTATACATACCTCACAACAAAAGAATGTATCAATTCCATACAACACATAGTACATAAGCAACAAACCGAAGTTAATATTAATAAGGAAAAGCTATTACAAAAGAGGGCCCTTAGGCCAAATAGCAACAATTCTACAAAGATAACAATGAAGCAAAAGTGCCATAAAGATGGCTATAACACAAAGCCAATCGGTGTGCCTTAACCCCTAGGCATCGTGGGACCGCCAAGCTAGTCGTCAAGAAAGCGCAACACGTAGCACAAAAGAGAGGCTCTTGGAGCTCTCCTTCTTCCTCTGCAACAAAAGCCACAAAAATTGCCACAACCACGGCGGATGAGTACATAAAGTACTCCGCAAGACTTACGTGTGAGATAATGAGAACTATAAATAGCTACATGCAAGCTTTATTTAAGTGGATGAGGCTTTGGACTCATTTTAGCATAAAGCAACATTTATTTGCAATAACATAATAGATTGAAGGCAATTTGACAAAGCATTTTAATTGTTGAAATAACAACGAGATAATAACATAATAACAACAACAAGAACAACACGGAAGTGACTAACCCAAGTCACCACAACAATAGCATGAACTCCCGTTCATACCAACCATGTCAAGTTTTAATTAAAGGTTGTAGTCTAGTCTTGAACGACCTTACCAAGCATGTCCATAACCTAGGGCGAGGCTATTGAATAGTTTTATCCTGCGGGGGTGTACCACTGCATACCCACGTCGAGACCGCCTTTCCTTTAGGCACACTACCTTAGGTATGCTTGAAGCACGCTAAGTCCTACGAGACATTTCCAATGGACAATGCTAATTCGAGTCGCACAACCCACGGGAGAAGGAGACATCACACAACCTTCCGGAAGCTAATGCTCCCTCCCACATCACACACACATTTTATCTTTAAAACACACCAACCGAGCGACCCCAATTAACACCGCCTAAAGTACTTAGTCAAGAGGGTTCCATATGCCCTCGTGTGGTTAGTCTGTGAAATAAACAACTTAGTGACCCAAGTACTCGGTCCTTAGGGACCCAGGCATACCACCACATCCAAAACCACGCCATCCATCCAATATGCCCAAGTCTAAATCAATCTTTTATTTTCAGTTTTGATTTTACAAATTAATCAAAGCACAAGTGCTGGACATATAGGAGTAATAATCAGTTTTGAGTGATCAAGACCATCGACTAAGTCGATGATCGCCCATTCTACCGATAACTAAGCATGTCTAAGCAATTTACATCGAAACTACTAAGTGATAAGAGCTCATCCAACGAGCTCCCACCACAGCAAATAACCTAGGCTCATGGTAGTAGAGGATAAACAATTCCTCAGATTATGCAACTATAGGCTTGCTAGCGACATTTAACACAAAGTAGCATGCATACATAGAAGTAAAACAATATATTAAGCTTTAAAGTAATGGGACAATGATGGAAATGATCAAACTGCTTGCCTTGTTGTTGCTGGTCACTTTGTTGTGGAGGGTCACTCTCGGGATCACCACAAATGTCGAAACCCTAACGGAAAAGCGAGAAAGAACCGATAAGAACGATTTAAAACACAACAAAGACAGCACAACAAACGAACTCCAAATTCTCTGAATTTTCTACAGCAACAAGAGGGTGATTTTTAGGGAATTTTGCAACAAGAACCAATTGATTTGGATTCTCAATGCAAAAGTTATGAGCAAAACAATTCTGCTCAGCCCCTAAAATACCAAACTGCACTATTCATTAATTTAATTATGAGGCAACATTTTCTAGAATAGAAGTGAAGCTGAAATTTTTACTGTAAAACCAGCACCTCATGAGATGAATAACACAATTGAGTTCACCTCATTTGGAGCTATATTGCACTTTCTACAAATTTTCAAAAACAAGAACTTGAACAAAATTATAATGCACAAGTCCTCATTTTCCTAATAGCAACATGCTCAAAACTAATTTTCACAGTGAGACCATTAATGGAGGAAACCAACAAAGTTGGTCTCACCCAAAAATAATCTATAGAGCATTAGTTATGTATTTTACAAGTTAAGTATTGTTTTTGAGTGTATATTTAAAGTGAGTTTTAAACCTAATGGCAAACTGTGCTCTAGAGCTGAACTCAACTTTCAATCATTTTTGGATTAAAGTCAAGTTCAAGACAGAGCTAACACAATTTGAATGACCTCAAAAGGATTCAAAGCGAAGAAGATATGAAATTCTAAAGTCTATACCTTATTTAGGTTTAACTAAGACCTCACCGAATTTCTAAAACTCACAAGGGTATGGGAGGGCGTGAGCCACAGATCTTAGATCCAACGGCTCAAGACCTCCCGGTGAACAACGCACACGCGCTCGGGAGGTCCAGAGGTCCTGGACCTCCTAAGCAACTCACATGCTTGAGGTGTGGAGAGGTCGGGGCCGTGATGGAAATCAACGGACCACAACACGGAAAGGAGGTCCGAACGGACCAAATCAAAGGGAGGTCCTCAAGCGGTTGAGATCTTCCAAAGGAAGGTCAAACTATCAAGATCTCCCCGAGGAAAATCTACATCGCCGAGGACCTCACAGGGGAGGTCTGGGACGGTCAGATGTTCAAGGAGGTCCTTGATGGTCCAGATCGTCCGAGGGAGGACCTTGACGGTCAAGATCTACCCGGGAGGTCATGAGCAGGTGAGATGGCTATGGAGAGGTCCTAAGCGGAGGTCCTAACGTCCACTGACCTCGAGGAGGTCTGCAGGCGGCCACGATGCGCAAGGGAGGTCTTGGGCGCTCCAGATCTCCTGAGGAGGTGCGGGCGTCCTGACCAGCGCTTTAACTCGCAAGACGCGCTTGGACATGAATAAATGCGCGCTGGACATCAAGGAGGTGCGCGCGCGGGAGGTCTTAAATGCACGCATTAAAGGGTGGATTTAAAGGCAGTTAAGACATCCAATGATTACAATGATTGGAACACATGATTAGCGCATTAAACATGGAGGATTTCTGTCCTAAAAACGACAACGACGCTGCCGTTGTGTCGACAAAACCAGCGAAAGAAGAAGTGATCCTCGCCGGCGAGATCAACGATACTGCGGTCCGCAATAACCATGCGCACCCAATGGTCCTCCTCTCAACGGCGGCGACGGCCTTGAGCGCCGTCGGAGGAGAGAGGTCAAAAGATGACCAAAGACGGCCAAACTACGAAAATGCAAAATGGAGCTCGCGCGACAATCAAGCGTGTGCCAAAACTTAAGCTCCGCAACATGCATTCAGCGGGTGCCAAACAACTAAAGGACTAACGGGGAGGTACTGGAGGTCCTAAGGTCTTGCCGGGAGGTCGTGGAGGTGATGACCGGAGTTGGGAAGACAATGAAGCTTGCGACTCACGGCACCGGCTCCAAGCTCGCTTTGTCCACCTCTGAAAAATGCCCAAACAAAATAAGTTAGGGTTATTCCAGGAGGTTTGGGGAGCACAAAGTGAGCAAGGGTTGAAGAAGGAGCCACTGGAACTCTGAGCACCGAGAAGCTCAAGGACTTCAACAATGGCAGCCACTAGAGAGGAGGTGAGTGAGTGAGGCTCACCACGCACAAGATGCAAGTATGAGATCGGTTGTGTGCAAAGGAAGCCAAGGGAGGATCCCGTGGTGACTTATAGCTTTGAGTGAAGGTTATGAGTGGGGCTAAGCTCCATGGTGAGCTTAGCCCACGGGTTGGTCCATGGGGTGGACATGACATAAAGTTGACAAGGCAGGGCGGTGTCTTGACTGAAAGGCGGAAAGTCGACCTACATTAAATCTTGGTCGACAAAGAGTCATTAAAGGTGCGAGGCTGGCGCGCATTAACTCCACCTGCCGAGCACGCATGCGCCAGAGGAAGGAGAAGAACGGGGAGGTCTTGGTGACCGTTGGATAAGACACGGGAGGTCCTAACCATCGGATCTCATTTTGAACCGTTATGTTTTAAGTGGTGGGAGGAGGTCCAGCCACACGATCAAGGATGGGGAGGTCGTGGCCCTCCGATTTCATGTCAGCAAATACGTGAGGAAAAGGGACGGGGAGGTCCAAAGCGTTGGATCTCCATCCAGCAGTGCGGACCTCCGGTGAGGACTTAATCGCACGCGATCAAAAGGACATGAGGGAGGTCATGGCCTTTGGATTTAAATCAAGGGCACACAATGACCGGGAGGTCGATATGATGCATAGCAGGCAAGGGAGGTCGGGACCACTAGATTTAGATCTAAGGGTTCGATCAAAAGAGGTGGAGGTCTGAGCTTGCATAGCGCACAGGGGAGAGGTCAGGCCTTTAGATTTAGATCTAAGGGCTACGATCTCACGTCTTGCGCCTGGGAGGTGCAGTGCGCATGAGACAAAAAGGAGGTCGTGACCGTAGATTTTAATCTAGCGGTGCACAACAAAAGATGGGGAGGTTGTGAGTGCTTGATAGCACGGGAGGTCGTGGTGTTGGATCGATCCAAGCAGCACGACCTTGGTTAGGTGGGAGGTTTGTTTAGTTTAGGTTGAGAGGAGGAGGTCGGGCCATGGATCTTGGATCCAAGGGCTGTGACCTCGTGAAGTGGGAGGACTGTTGAGTATGTTGAAGAGGAGGTCGTGGGTTGGATTTGATCCAACGGCCACGACCTCAACAAATGGGATGACCTCATTGCGATGGTTTAACAGCTCGAGGAGGTCTTTGAGGTTTAAACACGTGGGAGGTCATGACCATGGATCTTTGATCCAACGGTTCTGACCTCATGAGGTGGGTAAGCTTTGTCGCGGTGTTGACATCAGGAGGAGGTCGTGGTGTTGGATGTAAATCCAACCACGCGATTTGATCAAGGTGGAGATGAGGTCTCACGAGGTGCGGACAGGTTGGGTGACCAACTTTGAACATGGCTAGCCCAAGGAGCAAAGTGTAGGCTTTTAAATTTAGTTTTTAACAATTGAAACTTAGCAGAATTATTTGAGATAGCAAATGAACTCCAAATTTAATGAAATTTTAACTGGAGCTTGCTGATAATGAGATCAACCTTGCATAAAATTTCCAGAGGTTATTATGCAATGCATTTTTCTCAGGAAATTCATGAAGGTTGTTTAAAGGATTGTTTTGCCTCCAAAAATTATCAACAAGTGTTATAACTCATGATATTTTTGAGAGGGTCCCATATCAGTTTTTGGGACCAAGGAAAATATATTCCAAATGTTTGGCACAAGATTTAAGATAATTGGAAAAAGGAATTTGATTTTTGGTCAACAAGAGCTTTGTGTTTTGGATTACACAACTCTTGGACAAGAATTACATGAGATTTTAGGGTTTTTCAAGATGTGAGAAAAGTTTTAATTTCTACACATATAATTATACTTGATTAACCCTAATTATACATTTGGGATGTTACACGGCTTTTGTGTAGAACAAATGCATGATATTCTCCTATCACTGAGCGGCTTTTTTTGTAGAACCGCTCAGTGATATTCGCTATCACGAGGCGGTTTTCGCTTGCGTCAAACCGCTCTGTGATACTTGCCTTCACAGACGGTTTTAACACAAAACCGTCTGTGATAGCTCGCACCCCCTGCCCACAATTTGCTATTTTCCTGGCTAGCCTCAGGAATTGCTAGCCATGCCCTCTGAAAACAAGCATTCACAGAAACAGATTCAAGCATTCACAGAAACATATTCAAGGAGCCATGACAACTCAAAGTGATCATTACTCAAAATAAATTACAAAAGATCCGCATTTGTTCAAGTATTGTCGCTATAGTTACAACTAGATTACAATTGTTTGCGTTGAGAGGTTTTAGTGGGGTGATGCTCTGGGTTGGCGACGGAGTGAAACTCTCCGTTGTCGTTAATGATTTCTGTGTTGATAAAGGCGCAGAGCTTCCCTCGAATGTCCTTGATCTCTTCATAACGAGTGAATCACATTGTAAATTCAAGGCCTGCCGCTAGCAAGAGTAAAGTGGTAAGATATATATATTTAAATTTATAATTAGGAAATAATTATTTCGAGATTGACAAACCTCAGGATCCTTCTTCCTAGCTGTAAGGATTAGCTGCATATGATAGCAGACGTAGATTGCACATAACTCATCATCTTTTTCTTTCAAGCTTTGCAAAAATAGAATTACATATATAGGTATAGTCAATTCGAGACGCGTTATTATGAAGTATGATATAGGATTATAGTGTTGTAGCGTCATAGGAAAATCCATCCTGTGTGTTAGTTAGGCGCTCTTTCCATTGTATATTCCTTTGTTGGCAACATAATTGATGAGCGACCTACATGATTCAAAAGGTTATCCTCGGCCATTTCAAGCGAATGAAGACTACAATAGAGTTATGTAAGGAGGAAATGAGCATACCTCTCGAGTATTCCTCTTAGAGTCTTGTCAAGTCGTGCTTGTTGCGGTTTAGGGAATCAAGGTATATCACATGGTTCCTCTTGGGTATAATAACTAAAAGGATCGATGGTACCTACTCATGTATGTCGCTATAGTCATTAAACCTAAGTTCGTCTTTGCATTATAAAGTACAAATGAAATTTGTATAGCAAGTAGTGACACTTACCCTCGGTTGTAGGGCACCACTATGTACTTCATGTTTCGCTCGACGAAGCAATGACCTCGTTATGTATTTCTCGACGAAGGATGAGTCTTGTTGGATGGTTTGCAGCGATACCACATGTGGGTCGAGGAAACCCTTGGTTCTTTCCATTCCGGACATTTTTCAAAGATGTATCTATACATAAGCAATGAGTTGTGATATTTATTGGTATTACATGAATGTAGAACTTGATTATGCGCACTTACGATTGTCCAACATCGTAGAAGCGAGGCGTCGAGGCCAACGAGGTTGAATAGTTGAAATAAGTCATTGAAGCCCACGGAAGTACCTCGTCCGTTGAAGAAATGCTTGTCCTCGTATCGGCGGTGATTCGATCGCACCCTTCTTTTGGGTCTTCGCCAAGTACCAGGCATGCAAAGCCTGACAAGCATATCCAGCGTGCATTAATACTGCATCGGAGCACAATGGTTTTCCGATGATGTAGTTCCCGGGTATCGCGGACTTCCCGGACTTGGGAGGCGCCTTAACGTTTGTGGATTTCGATTTGGCCTTAGCGATTGGCAGCGTCTTCTTGTGAGACGACTCAGGAACGGATACGATGGCACGCTTTTGTCGTTCCTTGGCGTCTTCTCCACGGAATCGAAGAGGTGGCCTTATGAGGCGAAACATGAGGTGGAGTCATCGAGGGTCCGTTGGAGAGGAATGGTCGTGTCGGATCGCAGCCTTCTTTGGGTCGAGCGATGTCCTTCTTGGGCCCTTGGATAAAAGAGAGGCGGCATCCCTAGTGTTGTGATCTCTTCGTTCGGGCAAATCTTGGCGGGACGGCTCGGAAATTGACATGTACCATATCCACGGACCTGGCGTAACCGTGCGCCCGGTGCACCCGTCTTTGCCTTGCCCCTTCCTCGTATGGATACACCATCCCTGCTGTGACCTCAATACAAAGGACCCATCCATCCTCACTTGGAGCTTTAGGCGTCGGCTCCTACAAAACGATCGCAATTAGCTAAGGCGTCCTATAGGTCTATCTTTAGTGCGGTCCATAGATGTACGTTACCTTGATGTCGTCTATCGGTGTCGGACGTCGTCATGTTCACAATTATCTTGCGACGACGCTACTCCGACGTCGAGGAGGCGCCTCCCGAATTAGCGGGCGACTTATGCATCACGGCTCATGAGTATATCCATTTGACTCGCAATCTTGCCATCTCTACTTGAAATTGGTTAGTAATCATCTGTACCAAGCGGTTGTCGTGCTCGGCCTTGGATCTCTTCCTAGTCCTATCGTGCGAGAGTCGTCCATGAATCCATGACTCCAAGGTATGTTAACCCCAAAGCCTCGCGTGCGACCAGGTGCTCCTTGTTTCCCAAGGCCGTAGATAGTATATCATTCTCCTCGCTCGCATGGAAGGAGCCTTGGGAAGCTTGGGCGATCAAGTCACGCCGCAAGAGGTCATCATGTTATTATAGGCACTATGAAGTGATGGACTTATTAACAACTTAGTAGTTCGACATATTTACCACACGTTGGGACACTTCACGGTCTAGGGTTTGTGAAGGAGATCTTTGCTCAAGACGAGACTTGTGCCCTCGCTTAACCAAACTTAGGGAGCGCGGGTGCGTGACCTCAGAAGCGGGTTCTCCTTCTCCGCCGCCCATTCCTCGTATTTACTGCGTGCCAGCGGTGCCGAAGTCTGTCTTGGTGAGTGTTTCGTGTCTGGAGAGCTTTGTGCGCCGTGACTTTGCTCCTTAAATTCGGCGTCATTTTCATAGCCACAAAGGTGTCACATGCTTCCGCGTCAAGAATTGTCTTTACTTGAAGGCGTTTGACCCGTGTTCACGTGCCGTGACAAGAATGCTCTTGAAGGTCCTCCACGATTTACCCATCGTGAGCATCGCCGTCCGTCGCCGACGCGTGCCACATGTATACGGAATAGTGAACTTCTCTGAAAGTTACATCCCGCAGTAGCGCCTTCGCTTCTTTCGTCAGTCCTTCCACGTTGGTGTGGTGATGAGGACCCGTTCCTTGCAAGTATCCCGCAGATGGTCCGGAATCTCGCCGCGATCTCTTGGGACTCAGAGGGACCCCAAAGTCATCGACCTCCGTGATGACCGATCGGCCCATAGGCATTTTCGATTGTCCTCGCCATCTCGCTTAGTGTCATTATCGCCGACGGTGTGATGACCTCGTCGCCGCCTCTTCCATCTGCGGCGTCGGTGTCGTGACCTTGTCGGCGCCTCTTCCATCTCTTGGCGTCGGTGTGGCGAAGACGATGTCTCTGCCATCTAAACACTTGCTATCTATATAAGTTACATATGCAATAAAATGGATTGCAAGTGTCCCAAATTAACATATACATTTAAACTTAATAATATGCTCAACATGTGCAATATTAGCAAATAATCATAAATAATTCCGGCATAAATATGAAACAATTAATCTCGGGAAGAAGTACAGAGAGGTTGACTATAGAGATCAAGATGGCAAATGAAAAGTTGAATGAGCTCATACAGAGTACTAACATTCCTTAATCCACTAGCTTCTCTAAGGAAGCCTACTTCATCGAGGCCGACACCTTTGGAGTGTGCCATTTGTTTCATGCCGTGGAGGTGGCATGAAACAAAGGCACACTCAAGTGTGTCAGATCGACGAAGGAAATGCTAAGCAAAGGTTTAATCCTCTGTAGGGCTCGCCGCCTCCTGCTCCTATTATGTGCTCTCGGAAGGAGAGTAGCTAAAGAACAAGTCTTTGCCATCTCAATCCTATTGTCTATACTCTTCATCGACCTCGACACCTTTGGAGTGTACCATATGCTTCTTACCTTGGAGGATTGGCAAGAAGTAAAGGTACACTCAAGTGTGTCGAGATCGACGAAGAAAATGCTAAGCAAAGGTTTAATCTGAGGGCTCACGCCTCCTGCTCCTATTCTAACACTCCTAACACACCTTAATCAACGAAGCAAAGGTTTAATGCTTCATGTACGGAAGACTAGCCTTTAATGAAGACATAGAAACAAAATAGAATCAAGTAAAATAGACATAGCAAATAATCATAAATAATTCCAGCATAAATATGAAACAATTAATCTCAAGAAGAAATACAGAGGTTGACTATAGAGATCAAGATGGCAAATGAAAAGTTGAATGAGCTCATACAGACTACTAACATTCCTAACACTCCTTAATCCACCAAACTTCTATTCTAACACTCCTAACACTCCTTAATCCACCAACTTCTCTTGTGATCTTTGTATAGATAGAAACTAGTGATACAAATCTTTGCAGAGCCTACTTCATCGAGCTCGACACCTTTGGAGTGTACCATTTGCTTCGTGTCGTGGAGGATTGGCACGAAGCAAAGGTACACTCAAGTGTGTCAGATCGACGAAGAAAATGCTAAGCAAAGGTTTAATGCTTCATGTACGTAAGACTAGCCTTTAATGAAGACATAGAACTAGAATCAAGTAAAATGATCGACGAAGGAAATGCTAAGCAAAGGTTTAATCCCAACATAGAAACAAAATAGAATCAAGTAAGACTTTCTTTTTGGATTGTTGTAAAAATGCGCTTTTAGCAAAATTTCAGAATTAATCCCAACAAAATTAATTAGCATTAAAGCACAATTTCTAAAGAATTTAACACTCCTTAATCCACCGGCTTCTCTAAGGAAATGCAAAGGAATCATAGAGCGGTTCTTAATAAGAACCGTCTCGGATTAAATTCTCGACCAATAAAAGGTCTAGAGATTAACGATTACGTAGACACTATTCCAACATATTGATTGATGATATTATGTGCTCTCGGAAGGAGAGTAGCTAAAGAACAAGTCTTTGCCATCTCAATCCTATTGTCTATACTCTTCATTAAATGAATATGATAATATAAATTCAAACTATGAGCTCTAAACAATACTTTGCTTAAGCGTCAAACGATCTCAAATGTTAGCAAAACAGATTAAACTTCGGTCAAGCAGAGGTTGACTACGAGAGATCAAGATGGCAAATGAAAAGTTGAATGAGCTCATACAGACTACTAGAAGAATCACAAACTAGTCATTAGATTACCAACTAAAACCGAATACTCTCAACAAAAGCGAACATGAAGAATCGAATAACTAGCTTTCAAGCGAAAGTAACCAATTAACAAGACATCATATTGATAGTAGCAAGTAATACAATAGAGCTCAAGTATGAACTAACTATCACATTCAATCTCAAGATAAGGCGAGTTCATCACGAGCATGTCAACAAAGCCCACCGATCAATTTGCAAATGAGCGATGAGCTCAACCAAAGTAACCAATTAACGGTAGATCATATTGACGGTAGCAAGTAATACAATAGAGCTCAAGTATGAACTAACTATCACATTCAATCTCAAGATAAGACATAGTTCATCACGAGCATGTCAACAAAGCCCACCGATCAACAAAGCCGAACTACCACAGAGGAGCAATACTCACAGAGAGGATGCCGCACAAGAACTCACGGTGCAAGGAGGAGGCCGACACGGGAGGAGGACGGCGCTGGGAGAAGGCAGTGCTGAGAGGAGGAGGCCCACACGGGAGGAGGACGGCGCCGAGGTCTGGAGGCGGCGACGGGCTCTGGCCAGGAGGTGAACGGGGCGCCGTGGTCGGGCGGCGGCACCGAGGTCAGGCGCCGAGGTCGGGGCAGCGGCACCGAGGTTGAAGGCGCCGAGGTCGGGGCCCGAGGTTGGGGGCGGCGGCACCGAGGTCGGGCGCGGCGCCGAGGTCGTCGGCGGTGAACTACCAGGCGAGCCCTAAACCCTAGAGGAGGCGAACAAGCGCGAGAGCCTAAGGGCGCGGAGAGGAAGTGACAAGTGAGAGCAAAACCCTAGCGTTTCGCCTTATAAAAGTATATCAGACGGTTTATAACGAGAACCGCTCAGGATAATAATATCCTGACGGTTCTATAAAAGAATGTTCGTGATAATCCTGAGCGGTTTTAACTACACCATCGTGATATGAGCGTATCCACGCGGTTTTTAACTAGAACCGCAGTGATTCCTTTTCACTGACGGTTATACAACGGAACCGTCTGTGATAACTCTTCATTTTCCCGTGTCTCTTCGTCTTCATTTTCTGCGTGTGTCTCTTCGTCTCACGATCACACGGTGGCGGCTTCATCTCTTCATTTTCCAACGCCGCTCTGACTCCCCAAATATCTCTTCGTCTCCGCTCCGCTTTAGAAATTGTTCTATATATAGATGTGTCCCTTCTACAATGTATTTCACACAACCTCCTTGATCCCTTTCTTCACAAAAAGTAAATGGCTGCCTCCTCTTACACACACACAGACGTCTGCGCACCTCTCTCTCAGACGTTGAATCGTCTTCTTGGAAGAACACTATTTCAACAATGTCTTCACTCCTCCGTCCGAGAATTTGCCGGAGCGGGTGACGCCACCTTCCGCCGTCTTGACATTCTCCTCCGCCGTGTCTTAGGGTGATCTCCCACTTTCGGCGAAGTTTACCGTGTCGTCGACGTGGTCCTCCAAAACGCAAGTTGCACGTCTCAGAGGCTTGTCGTCACTTGGGCTGCTTAATCAAGGCAAGAGCGATCGATTCGACAAAGCCGAGACCCTCAAGCAGAGAAGAGAGCCTATGGGCTCTCTTCAACTTGATTCAACAATCGAGGGTCTTGGGACACACTCGAACGAGCGAGTCGGGTGGGCGTATTCGAGATTCGTTCGATCTTAAACCGCCCGCCTCACGCCGCCGCCTCTGAAGTATTGAAGACGGAGATAGCACCTACCTCCACCACTAGATAGGTTTCTAGTTTTTAATCTTTTGTAAGCTATCGCCACGTTGTTTGGCTATATATATGAAAATTCCAAAATTAAAAAAAAGTTTGGAGGAGAAGTTACTACATCTATTTGCCCATAGTAAGAGCTAGATCCTCATCCCCATCTTGAAGTGTGGAGGTATGTTGATCTGGAGCCGTGGCGAGGCGGCCGGGTTGCTCCACTATGGCGATGGCGAGCGGCGTCCCATCGCGGCAAATCGGCAAATGGACCTGACGCTTGATCTTGCGGCGAGGATATCCGCAGCGGTTCTTAATAAGAACCGCTCAGTGATATTCAAATATCCTGAGCGGTTCTAAATAAGAACCGTCAGGATACTATACGCACGGTTGTAACGTAAAACCGCTGCGTGATTAGATATCGCGACGGTTCGTGAATAGAACCGTCAGTGATACTTCCTGACGGTTCTATTTCTCAACCGCTCAGTGATAGGCGACTATCGCTGCGGTTCTAAAAAATACCATCTGTGATAGTTGTTCCGCCGCCGGGTTGGTGACCCAACACGAGCGGTTCCAAAGGAACCGCGTGATGGGGCGTCTACTATAGCCTGTTTTGTAGTAGTGTTACGACCCCAGACTGATCGTAAAAGAACTTACGATCAGGGCATAGTCGTAGAAGGACTTATGACTATGGGGTAGTTGTACGACTTACGACTATGGGGTGGTCGTAGAAGAACTTACGACCTTCAGCTTCTCCCTTATGAATATTAAGGGGTATACTCAAGAACCATATGACGGAATTATTATCCATAATATGAATTACAGATAAATAATTAAGTGAGGATTATTAGATCCTCATCAAGGCTGGACATCACAAACGGTTCTAAAGTAGAATCGTCTATCTTAAATACACATCACAGATAGTTCAAATAAATAACTATATGTGATAATATACATTCTCATATACATAAATGCAAATTCAGAACATATGACACATTCACATATTAGTAAAGAATTATATCTGAATATTTGCTAAAACTATGCTAAAACTGCTAATTTTACGACAAGTAGTTCAACACCTACGCAATGAACTTGGCGTACTCATGCCTAATCCTACAGCCGTTGTTGCGAGAGGCAGCGTAGTCGCCCCACCCTTCCGTCATGCCGTAGCGATGCTCGTGCATCGGTGGCCATCCTCCGATGGCGCCAACACTGCCCAATGCTTGCCCATCTTCTTCCATGTTGCCTCTGGACGCGTCCACAGCGATCCTTCGGCACCGCCACACTCTCGGTTGGTCCTCTTGGACATTTTGCACCCGAGCTGCCCAGCTCGCCCTCGACTGGCCGATGTAGTGCTTCCCAATGTCGCGCGCCTCACCGGCTGGTAGAGGAGGAGGCCGAGCACGTAGGCCATGGCCTTGTGGCCGACGACAGCCGCTCGGTCAAGGCACACGAGGCCACGCTGCATGTCCTGGTGCACAAAGATGAGCGCGAGGCTGACGATGAAGTAGGCCTCCGGGTTGTTAGCACCGGCCAGGTGGTTGATGACGGCGAGGTAGAGCTCGTTGTCCAACCACTTCATCGCCTTCTCCGCTCGGCACCATGTGCATCCCTACAACACGCTCCTTGGACGCCTTGTATATGGCCTTGCAACTCCATAAGAGAAAATTAAAAGGCCAAATTAAGGGTGTTGTTGCTAGTCAGATTAGTAACATATATATGCATGCATGGATTGGTTGCCACCAGAAATAGTAGTACGTATTTTTATAGGTATATAAATATGTACATAGCTCGTAGGCTACAGAGGTCAGCCATGGGCTGAGGAGAGCTCGCGGCCACGAGGCTGACGATGTGGACGACGACATCGTGAGGAAGAGTGACGGCGATCGCCGACCTCCTCGCCTTGGTCCTCACCGTCATGCTCCGCGTGCTCACCATGGCAAGATATGGACTCGCGAGGTGCGATATGGATACAGGAAGAACTCACTTATAGATATGGAAGCATTGCGCAGTGAGACGAAGAGACGCGTCGGGGCGGCGAGACAAAGAGACACGTCGGCGCGCGAGATGCATCGTGTGGGAGCCGAAAAGGCATTAAACATATCACAGACACTTCCAATCACAAACCGTTTGTGATACAAAATTAAATTATCACAGACGGTTATATTTAAAAACCGTCTGTGAAGTATGCAATAATCATAGTTGGTTCTTGTTAAGAACCGTCCAGGAATTATCACAGACGATTTTTATTAAAAATATGTCTGTGATAATTAGATATCACAGACGGTTCTACCTATCGCTAGTAACATAGACAGTGATGATTTTAAAACCGTCTGTGATAATCATAGCACTGACGATTTCTGGGTAACCGTATGTGACGAGACATCCAATATTGACTCTTTTGTAGTAGTGAATGAAGAGTTGCGAAGTCAGACACCTACCTTACTACCTAACCTTGGTGTTTCTATTTCCTATGGTTCCAATTGACTCCACACGATCTCGGAAGCAACCGACGCGCAGAAGGTCTTTGTGTCGTGTCGGACACCGTGTCGGACACGGACACGGCTCCGACATCGTATTCGAGGTGTGTCGGAAATACTGGCCAAAAAAAAAACAAAATTAAAATCGGACACGTACCGAACACATATAGGACACGTATCGGACACTTGGGCCTATTTAATTCGGCCCAAAACAGTTGCCAGCCCCATAACCGAACCGGTTAACCTAGCACCCCCAGTCAGCATGCACGTGCAACCCTTCCCTTCGACGCCTCCGACACCGCCCGCCCGCCCAGATCCGGTGGCGACCCTCTCCCTCCCGACGCTGCCCCTTCCATACTCCCTTCGATGCTGCCCTGCTTCTCCCTTCGACACCGCCTGCAGCCCCTTCCTCTTCGACGCCTCCGACAGCGCCCGCCCGCCCAGATCTGGCGGCGACCCTCTCCCTCCCAACGCTTCCCCTTCCATGCTCCCTTCGACGCCGCCCTGCTTCTCCCTTCGATGTCGCCTGTAGCCCCGACGCCGACGCCTTCTCCCTGCTTCGTCACCAGCTCCGATCGGCAGCCGCCCCCTATCGCCGACGCCCCTGCTGCTCCCCTAGAGTGACTCGCTGACTCCCCTTTGATGCCGCCCCTGATTCCTGAGTCCCTTCGATGCTGCCCCTGATTCCCGAGTCCCTTCGATGCTGCCCCTGATTCCCGAGTCCCTTCGATGCCGCTGCAGCCCCGACGCCTTCTCCCTGCTTCGCCACCAGCTCCGACTGCCCCCTGTCGCTGACGCCCCTGCTACGTCGCCACTTGCCACTCCCTGATTCCCCTTCGGTCTTCTCCTCGTCGGTAAGTTGTTTGTTCTATTGTTGATGTGATGATGTCATCTTGGGATTTCTTTGCTTGTGTAGAGTATTGAGTAAATGATTATGTCATGCATCACAGCATTAGTATTTCTGTTTCACCTTCATCCGTATGTCATGCCGTTGCTATTGTAACTAGTTGAGGATACGCTGCTATTGTTAAAGTGTAAAGCCGATGCTTATACTATTGTAACTACTTTTGCTTGAACATGATTAGGACTTAGGAGATGGAATGGTGCAGTTCAAGTCTTTGCCGAGCAACAGAATGTGAAGACTCCGTTGTGGAATCATGTCGAGTGCCTAGAGAGGACTGGTGGAGGAGTTGGAGGAGCCAAGGATCATCTTTGAGGTACATATTCCTAACATTTTACACTTTCTGTTTGATAAACAGGTAGAAAAGCATTCAATAATACATATGCATATATTATTATTATTATTATTATATATAGGACGCCGTTTCGTACTCCCAAGAGTATGTACTCATACTTCCGATATACCACTTAAATGCATATATTATACTTCTTTATCACTTTCAGTATACTTAAATATCAATTATAAGATACTCCAATGCGACTTGATTGAAAAAATTTCATTGGAGCCCTTTGTTTTTTGTATATACCCTTTTTCATATATAAAAAGTATATACATAAATTTGGCTATAAAAAGTGGACTTTAATGAATTTTATCATGGAACTCACTTTGAGATATCTTATAATCATTATTGGAGTATGCTTAAATAGATAAAGAGGTATCATCATACGATTTAAGTGGTATATAAGAAGTAGGAGTATGTACTCCGTGAATACCATACCATTTTCCTATATATATATATATATATATATATATATATATATAGTCGTGTCCCGTGTCGCCATTCTTTTGAAAATGACGAATCCAGGTGTCCGACATCGTGTCATGTCCGACACACGTGTCCGTGTCCTTGCATCCTAGCACACGAGTAACACCACCGAGCCGCCTCCTCACAGAGGCGACCCAACCCCGCCAAAACCCTCCTCTCCCAAGGCGTCCTCTTCAAGGCCGTCCACTGGTGGTGGTGGGGGACCTCTCTCCTCTCCTCCTCCCCTTCCAACCTTCCTCGGATCTAGGGTTTTCTGCCCCAGATCCGTTTCTTGGTGAGGTGCTCTCTCTCTCTCTCTCTCTCTCTCCCCTTACGTGCGATAGTGGCCAGTAGCGGCTTGGGTGTGGGCGGTGTGTGTTGCTGGTGTGGCCAGGTGCCGTCCATCCTCTAGATCTGGCTGGGCGCAAGTAGGATTTGGCCGCCGCGGGCACGATGTGTGCTGGTGTCATTCCTCCTCCGGTTCGGTGGCTCCTTTGCGCCAGGTTTTTTAATCGCTCGATTATCGCCGATAACCGATAAAATCGGATTCTCCGGAAGTCAGTAAGGATTCAAACCGGCTCGAATTTGGCGGTTTGAATGAATTTTGTCAAAAAATTGAATTTGATTGAATTTTGTTCAGTTGATGAATGAGTGTAATAATATAAACCCATTTGAATCAATAGTCCATGTGAACATCTTGCTAACTAACTCAGTTGATTATTTTTGTTTGAATTTGATTTTTTTACAATTTGAAATCCAAAAAATTAATTTTTTTTGAAAATTTCGGCCGAAATTAGCCAAAATTTCCCGATTTTCGGTTCAATCGGTCATACTGCACCCCCCGCCCCCCGTTAATTTTTTTCCCCGATTAAAAAAACCCTGCTCACTGCCTCCTTACCGTAGGGACAGCCGCTAGTGGTGCAGCTTGTTAGGGTGCACGTGGGTGTTGAGAAGGTGGTCGGGTTGGTTGGTCGAGTGGTGGGCAACTCGGCGGACAGTGCGGCGGTAGTGGCGTGTCGTGGGGTGGCTTCACAGTGGGCGACTCGGCTCTGTAGCTTCGCAGTGGGCGGTGCGGAGTGCACCTAGCCATGTGCGAGGTGAGGCGAGTCGTGGCCACACTGCAGTGCGTGGCTTAGCTTACGGCGGTGTGCTTTGCCCGTGGAGAAGGCCCAACCAGACTGGCGTGTTGGTGTTGGGGGTTCTCGTTGTGTGCATCGTTGGCGTGTTGGTGTTGGGGGTTCTCGTTGTGTGCATCGTTGTCCTGAGGTGAAGCAGGCCGAAGAGGCCCGAGGAGCGGACGCTCGTTGCTAGATCTCGTCCTGGATGAAGTAGGCCGATCGTTTGTGGAGGCCCTCGTGTGAGCGGCTGGTCCGATGTGTTGTGATATGAGCATGCCACCGTCAGTTCTTTGCATAGCGAGCGGAGCGGTGTCGGGGCGCGCAAGTGCGGCGTGTCACCAGCGCGCTCGGTACGTCCCGTTGTGCACATCGGCTAAGTCTGCTATGCGCGGCGGGGTTAGTTCCCGCTGTTCATGCTGCCTTGTTGTTTGTCTACGTCCGGGGCGCCTTGGTTGTGATCGTTGGTTTGCTCTGGCTGCCTGTTTGGAGGGTAGTGCTTGCTGGGTTCATTGTGCATCTGTTGTCACTCCTCGTGTTGTTGTAGTGGTCAGTCGTGCAGGTGTTGCTATAGGCTCCGGTCCTGGAGTTGGTCTCTTGGTGTCGGCGGGTGGGCGTGACCGAAGATCTTGCTGCTGTCTGGCATTGGTGTTCGGTGTCGCCGCAGTGGTTGTTGTCGGGAGTTCCTGTGGTTGCACTTCTCACTACTACTGATAAAGTGTTCACAAACGGTTCAAAAATATCATCAAAAACGGTTTCGTAAGCCGTCTAAATTAATAGGTCGATAATTACATAAGATCATCACGCAGCGGTTATTAACTCAAAGCGTATGTGACAAGAAACTATCATAGGCGGTTTGTAGATGAAATAAATGCGTGATAGTGAACTATTACGCACGATTTGTAGATTGAATAAATGCATGATAGGCGATGTATCCTGACGGTGTGTCCTAAGGAACCGTCTGTGATATTCTTTGTATTACTAAATCTATTTCGTTTATTAGCTAGCCTCGAAATGGTAGCCATACCCTCTGAAACAAATTTGAAACACGACAAGTACATATATACATGCAATTCACATTCATTTCAGAAACAAGCACATCCAATTCACACTCATTTCGAAACAAGCACCGATCCAATTCACATTAATTTGAAACAAGCACATCCAATTCAC
Source organism: Phyllostachys edulis (assembly GCA_036346405.1). Classification (NCBI taxonomy): domain Eukaryota; kingdom Viridiplantae; phylum Streptophyta; class Magnoliopsida; order Poales; family Poaceae; genus Phyllostachys; species Phyllostachys edulis. Next base: position 4,744,647 of record CM070555.1, on the reverse strand, counting down.
AAATCTATTAACTAAAATTAATCATTCACGTACATTTACACATATGTACCATTAAGTTCAATCTTATCCCAATCAAGTTGAATCTACATTGTGGAACTTCTCATCTGGATTTATGACCTCACGGTTCAAGAATACCGCAAACTGTCCTCAAATGTTTATGAGCTGGCCCTGTTCCAATGCAGTTGTATCGATGCTCGCAACCTATTGCTAGGAAGATTAAATTTGTGCATATATAAATTGATAAGTATGAAATAATTATTGCAAGATTGACAAACCTGAGGATCATTGGTCATCACGGAACCGACAAATAGTTCCATGTTGTGGCAAACATAGTATCCACAGAGGTTGTAGGCCGACAACTGCTGGTGGCACTGCAAAAATAGAATTGGTTAGTTCGAGATGCGTTACTACGAAGTGTTATATAGGATTAATGTGTAGTAGCGAACACCGAAAAATTTAGATCGTGTCGCAGAATCCTTCCCTTGCAATTTCCACCTTTAGCAAAGTACACGGTGAGCGACCTACATGATTCAAGGAAGTTAGCCTTAGCTATTGCAAAGCAAGAAAAAACTACAATAGAGTTATCTATGGAGGAAATGCGTTTACCTGTCGATTAATTGTCGAACATTTGTGAAGTCGTGTGTGGCCCTCTTTAGAGAATCTAGGTATATTACCATGTTCCATTTTGGTATAATTATAATTATAATCTAGTAGAACCTACACAAGTATGTCGCCATTGTCATTAAACCTAAGTTCGTGTTGCTTATAAAGTACAAATCAACAAGTATAGCCACTAGAGCAAAGACTTACTCACAGTTGTAGGGCAAAAGTATGAATTCCTTGTTGCGGTGAGCAAAGAATGACTCATCATGTAATCCTCGGATTTAATTTTGCATTCTCCATGATGGTTTGCAAGGAGACCAAGTGTGGGTCGAGGAAACCTACTAGTTAAATTCCTTAATTCGCTTCGAAATCATATATATATATATATATATATATATATATATATATATATATATATATATATATATATACACACACACACACACACACACACAAGCAAGGAGTTATATATAACATATATCGGTATTATACGAACATTGACCGTGATTGTACACACTTATAGTGTCCAGCATCGCATGAGTGAGGCATCAAGGGTGTTGAGGTTGAAGAGAAAGAACAAGTCCTCGAAGGTCACCATGAAGACACAGTCTTGAATCACATGGTTAAGATGATCCTTCTTCAACTTGACGTTGACACCCGAGCATCGTTGTCCATCCATCTTGTTGGCTTGTTCTATATACCATGTATGCAATCTCGTGCAAGAGAATCCTAGGGTATGGTCGGGCTCTACGGTCTCGACCAACGGCTCGCCTAGCACAAATTTCCGAGCCTATGGCAAGAAGGGGATATCAGAACAGAAGTCGACCGTCTTTGATTTGCCTTTGCTGCCTCGCTTTTTAGAGGTCGACTTCATGAGAGTCGACCGAGCACGAGGTGTAGATGCATCTGATGCACCGGGCCCTTGCCGCTTCGATGCAGGTAGCTCCCGTGGACTTGACACCGTTGCAGGATATTCCTGTAAAGTTGACATCGGAGCAGGTAGTTCCAGCCAGATGTCCCTCTTGGGCCACTGGATGAATGTTCCAATAGCTTGCCCTAGAGTCATGACATCGTCGTTTGGGGGAATCTGCAGTAGGACGACCGCAAAATTGGCATAAACACCGTCCACATTCACTTTTGTGAAACCAAGCATTGGATTTACAACGTGCACCAAAGCCCCGGATAGATACACCTAGCGCCAAGCAGCATCTAGGGCAACAAAGGCATATCTCACTTGGAGCTTGCACTTCATAGCCATCTACATAATGATACAAAATTTGCTACTCCAACAGTCGCCGCCTTTTAGGGTTAGGGTTGGACGCCAGCTACTCGGAAGTTTGGGGGACTAGCTAGCCTGAGAGAGGCAGGGGCTTGCAATTGATTTTCTCTAAACCTTTCCTCAAGGCTCTCCATCTGTCGTCGCATATCAGCCCTGATGCAATCATTGATCTCATCTCTGAGGGATTCATGAATCACCTCTCGTAGCTTTGCATCGCGCTCGGCTTTGGCTCTCTTCCTACTCCGGTACGCTTTGGAGTCCTCTGGAAATCCATGTTTCTATGGAACATAAAGACTAAGGCCTCTCGTGTGACCCGGGTGCTCATTGTTTCCCAAGGCTACGGAGAGTATATCTCTCCCCGATCGCCTGGAATGAGCCTTGGGAAGATTGTGCACTCGGTGTTTCTGTAATAGCCCGACATATCATTTCACTTCCTATGAAGTTATGGAGTAATTACAAACTAGGTAGTTCGATATCTTACGGTATTTGGGACACTTCCTCGTCTGCGGGGTTTGGAAAGGAGATGGCCCCCAAAGGCAGGGTAGATAACCTCGCTCTTAGCCAGTTTCGGGCGTGCTCATCAAGGATCCCGACAAATGGTGGGGATGCATTAGAACGGTTTGCCTGTTGGCCCTGATCCCTCCATTGCGGGATTTTCCCCGCATACCCAGCGGTGTCGAGTCTATCGGGATGCGTGTTTTTTGCTTGGAGGGCCCTGTGCGCCGCACTTTCACTCCTAAAATCATCTGTCGTCTTCTTCGTCACAAAGTCTTCCCAATACTCTTCCAAGAATGGATACTTGTGGAAGGGTCTCGGATCCTTCTCCACGTAATTCTTGACAAGCGTGCTCTTGAAGTTCTTCCACGCTTTGCACGCCTGTAGCAACGCGTGTCGTCGCACAGAGTCCTGGTATTGTTCTGGGATTTTGAACGATTGGAAAATATCCGTCAGTAGCTCACCTTTCTGAGCTTTGGTCAACTCCTTCCACGAATCGTAGGTTATGTTGACTCGTCCGTGCAACTATTCTGACCGTTCTCCAGAATGCGGATGCTGCTCGGCAAGGATTGATAGGGGTCCCAGACTCATTGACCTCCGTGATGGTAAATCGGCCTCCAGACCTTTTCGATATTCCTCTACCGCGCTTAGATATCCCAGAGGACAGCACATCAGACACATGAGGCGACGATGATGAAGAATGAGCGGAAGACATCTTTACAAGAAATAGAAGTTCTGACAAGCATGAATATATTATCATAAGATTCGATCTCTATTTGTATGGGTATACACACCAACTAATAAATAATTGGGATATGTAGAGAAGAAATTAGGACCAATACAATGACATAATTGACATATAAACATGTAAATCCTCCAAGTCATTTAAAAGGAATAATATGCTTAACACAAATATTATGTGAACAAATGAAATCAGTATAAAGCTAAGATTTAACATTTTGATATTGCTCTCAGATGTAGAGTAAGCATTCCAATTAGAGCTCAAGTTCAAACCCGATTATCAAAACAATTTCAGTACAAGACTATTATCATCACAGAGCATTCATCTCAAGCTCACCACACCATATTGCAATATATTCCAGTAGCAGTATCAAAACAAATACCATATGAATCACTGACTAGAACAAATATAAATTCCTAAAATAAGTACAACACCTCGTACTACTCAGTGTTTAAACCAGATACCAGCGCAATTATTATGAGTCAATGAGGACCATGACAACATGACAGATTATTGATAGAAAGAATGAGGGAAAGGGGTGTCGGGGCCGGCAACTCGGCATCAGTTACCTTTGGGCGTCGAGGAGAAGGACGAGCAGGGAGTAGTATCGGAGCAGCAGGGCGGCGTTGAAGGGGAGGCACATCGGGCTCGGGGAGGAGGCAGCGGCGACGGGCTTGGGGGAGGAGGGGCGCCGGGCTCGAGGAGGAGACAGCGTCGAGGATGGCGGCGATAGGCTCGGGGGAGGAGGGAGAGTTTTTTGTCAGAACCGTCTGTGATACTTCACAGACGGTTTTAAACATGAACCGTCTGTGATATGACCTCTTTACAGATATTTTTTAGCGTAGAAAATAACACGACGGTCGGTAAACAAAAACCGTCTCGAGATTGTGTTTAATCTGAGCGGTTTCGATGAATCGTCGTGATCGAGCGCCCAAGATAGCATTTTTGTAGTAGTGATCCCGCTGATCACCCATCCGGTTTTGCTCCCGAGGCGCCAAAGACGCTCCACGTTGCCAACCTTTCCATGCATGTGCTAACCAACTTGCCCTTTTGTCTTTCAATCAATATATACCCCCTTTAATTCCTTTAATTCCCTCTTTCCTCTCTCCTATCTTCTTCTTCAATTGAACGTTTTGTTCCCTGTTATCTTTGTCCGAGGACCATCAATGGCAGCAGCATGCTCTCACGCACCATCACCGCCGCCACCCTCGCCGGCTCTGGCCACAACCGCCCCTCACCGCCGGCCATCTCCACCACCGTGTCGCCCTCCCCTTCCCTCCCTGCCACCCCATTGCTGCCCACACCAGTAGCCCCAAGCTCAAGCAGCCATCAAAGGCCGAACTCCACTCTTTCTCCCCATTCAACGCATTAAAATCGATTCTGTTTGAAGGGGAATGTCTGCATTAATCTTGCGCACGTTACCACACCATCAATTGGACGTTTCCTCCTTTGCATGCAACCAATTTGACTGTTTCAATCGTTCTTCAACTGCACCCGAAATTGACGCATCTTCTCAGGCGAAATCTCGGTGATTCAAACCCCTCCTCCCCTATATAAAGGGAGCACCAGGAGGCCCTCTCCATCCTTAACCCATTCCCCAAAACCTCTCCTCCCCTCTCCCCCTATCTTGGCCTAATTTTGGAGTTCAATCTCGTTGGCTGAACGCCGTTCACTGGTCAATTGCGCCTCCTACGGTGGAGTCCCGGCATCATCGACTACACCGTTAGTTTTGCCTCGCGACGTTCTACGCCGTGCTCTCCTCGCCTTCGCCGGAGCATCGCCGGAACATCCGCGCCATCGTGAGCCACGCCGCGCTGACGTCGTCGTCCTCGCCTTCAGCCATCCGTACACGTTCCACCACAACCGAGGTGAGCGTTGCGTTCCCCACGGTTCCTTCTTCGTTTCGCCACAAACCTCACCTGCTAACTCCTCTCCGTTTGCTCGGAACACTGACGTCCGCCGCCGCCCGCCGAAGGTCTTCTCTGTCAGACTATGTCGCCATCGAAGGTCATCGGGTTGAGCCATCTACACCGTTGAGTTTGCCTCGACGTGTTCAACGTTGTGCTTCCGTCGCCATTGCCACGGCCATAAAGCTCTCCCTATTATTTTCATAGACTTGAATTGAACTCTTGTGTCTATACCAACATGGCCCCATTGTCATCCTCTATTTCCTTCAGATATTTCTCTCTCAAGTGGACCCTCCATTTCTTTTACACAAATCTCTTTCTATTTCTATTCTAAAATCAGAAACTAGAATTGTCTACCGCATGAATAGTATAATTCTATTATTTCATGTGATTTTCATCCTTCCGGAATTTCGTTCTCTTTCATACGAACTCCGATTCTGTCGATTCAACTTCCTAAATTCATATAAAGTCGATACCTTCCTAGTAGTATTTATTTTATAATTTTTGGATTTTATTTGGATTTTATTTGAATGTTATTTGAATTTGGATCGTTTACACGTATAGATTTCGACGACTTCAGACAACCAGATTTCGACGTTGTTTGAGAACATCGACTAATCATGCAAGGCAAGTTATACCTTTGATCATATTTGATCCTATTATTTCAAATTATTTAAATTATGTTTTAAATTATTATTACGCATGCGTATTTCTATTCAATGTAATTTAAATTCTGTTTTAAATTTATAGATATGCCTCAATCCTTTGTATGACCAATATTGATATTTGAATCGAATATATTGTCACCCTAGATAAAACCTAGTTGATACGATAGTATGAACTAGGATCATTTGGAAAAATTATGCTTAGTGATGCTTAGACCCAAAAATATTTGATTTTGGGAATTCTAGCCAAATGATCAACTATTGTTTAAAAGCCTATGACATTAGTTTGTCATGGAAGATTTTGCAAATGTTTTTGAAAAGCAAAAAGGAAAAGTTGGTTTGTACTTGGGCGAAATGGATGGTTGGTGGGTGCAGGTTTATGCACGGGCTCAATCCGGGTAGAGTTGAGGCCTAGGGGTTATTTTGGAAGTCGCCCAAGTCAGTTAAGAACCGGTCTCCGAGCGTATTTTGCTACGCTTTACCGTACTACCATAAGTCTGGAATGGGACAGACTAGGCTAAATAATTTGCAACGTTCCATTGTTAGTTGTGCCATTTTGATGTGTGGGTGTCGGTTAGACAGTATTCCCACTTGGCGCAAGAGGGGGCTTGAATCCGGTGGATGGTTAATCCAAAGGAAGCGAAACCTTAGCGAGGCATAACTACATTGGAATGGTGCATTGTAAAGGCCTCGTGATAATCTCTTAGTCGCACACCTTCGGAAGTGTGTGGGCGGACGATTCGAGTTGATTATCTCTTGTGGGTAAAGTTGTACAACCTCTGCAGAGTGTAAAACTATTCGAATAGCCGTGTCAGCGGTCATGGACATCTTGAGCAAAGCCACTCAAAGTTAGACTATGATTTTGTTTTAAAATATTTTTAGCAAATGATTTGAGGATGGTTAATACTTATGGTAAAGATTGGGTTGTTAGCCATGTGATAGGAGGGTATCCATCACCATATTTCATATCGAGGTTATCCTACTATAAAACTTGAGATTTTATAAAATGAATTTTAGATATAGAATAACCGCTTTGGAACTTAGTATAAGTATTTAAAGAAAACATTGCTTTATGCAAAATTAACCCATAAGCCTTCCTTTGATATATCCTTGCATGCACTAACTCGTTATTGGGTGTAACTTGCGAGCACGGAAGTTGTGCTCATTCTTGCTTAATGCAAATAAATTTCAGAGGAGAAGGACTTCGCTACTGGTGTGGATCTCGACGACTAGGCCGCTACCCCAGTCGATTGCTCGTGGCGCATTAGTCGACTCCACTACTTCTTCGTCTTCCATTTGTGTTTGTTTATTGTTGGCTTGTAAGCCTTTCTTGTAATAAACTATGTTGATTATTAATATAATTGTGCGATTTATGGATGTTACCATATCATTTCTATGTGTGAACTAGCTACTTCGATCATGGGACTAGTTCAGAAATACACAGAGGATTTGGGGTGTTACTCCCGGGTCCGACAGAAGTGGTATCAGAACCATATCGACTGTAGATCGTGACCTAGTTAGAATGGCCGTTAGTTGATCAAACATTGCATAAATATTAATTGCATATTGTTCCCTACGACTTGCTGAGTACTTTATGTACTTACGACATAAAACTCTGCTACTCAGTTGAAGAAGGTCAAGTTGTTCAACAATTCTACGAAGAGAAGTTTTTTAAAGGTTTCGCGAATTAGGATGCGTTCTCCAATCGATTGTCTGTAGGCATATTGAATGGCCTCTCCAAGTTTCCATTCCGCTGCAAGAGTTTTATTTGTTTCTTTAGCCCTGCGTGGCAAGTTAAGTAAACGTTGACCAAAAGGTCCAGTTAATATTACTATTTGTTATTTTAAAACCTTTTTAGTTAAATCGTTAAATAGATAATATTTCATCGATATTTCACTATGTAAACTAGCTACGATCATAGAACTGATTCAGAATGCAAAGAAAGTGTCAGATATGTAAATTCGGGTCTGACAGCTTTCAAATTACAAGTTAGTCAAACAAGAAAAACCACGACCACTACGCGGTTTTCTCCAAAGTCACACGACGTGCTCGCTGACAAGTGGGCTGTCTTGAAATGTGACACTGGCCGTCGGGTCCTCGTGGTGGTGCCAAAAGTTTGGATAACATATATATTTCGTAAAACAAAAAGCACTCTTGCGCGTACGGGGATCTCAGAGGGAGCACACAGGTGTGGGATTGGGTGGCAAGAGGACGTACAACATTATTTTGCTGCCCTTCTCCATCGTGGATCTCGTTCCCAATCTGTGGTTGACGAAAGTTGCACTGTGAGGAAGGCTCCAGCAATGGACTCGCTTTCTGAGTTCTGACTGAAGGGCAAGTGCGAGCAGTTGTGCCTTCATTGTTTATGGAGTGGTTGAACCCTAACTGGTTCTTTACCCCCTCATCCTGTTTTGCCACTTCGTTTATTATATTTTCATGTGATTCATTCTGCATGGCTATTTGTGCAGATCTTACTTGTTTTTATCTTCCCCAGGAAACCCTGATGCAAGAGTCGCTCATTTCCCGTACGACGATTTTTTCTAACAGAGATTCCTTGCGCTGGAGGTACGGACACGCATCTTTGTTCTTTAAGCCCTTGTTGAGACTTAAGACTGGTGTCCTTGTCGTGTGCAATGTACTAGTATTATAACCATCTAAGCTGATGTTACTATACATGCTTTTATCAGGCTGCTGCATATATTATTTCCATGGTTTGATTCTTGATGAAAGGAAACACTAAGACATCTCACGGAATGGCAATAGCAGCCTTTCAAGCTTCAGAGGAATTTCTGAAAGAAAGCGGAAGGGCTTCTGAAGCTTTCCACGCCACTCCTCCGGCATCAAGGAAAGACATTTCTCCCCTAGTTTACTACTCATCACGTATTGAGTGTTTGCTCTTTCTATTTTACACTTAGTTTACTCTTAGTAGTTAGTACAAAAAATCCGATTTATGATTTATATACGTTACTTTGTCTATGCAAGCTGCATGGTGCCAATGTAGTATGGAGACATGTCATGACTCATGATGGTTGGTGGACAGAATCTCCTTTAATTAGAGACATGTCATGACTCATGATAGTTTGGTGGACCGAATCTCCTTTAATTGAGTATTTATTTTGGCTAGAATTCTTTTTTTTTTCAATGTAATTTATTTGTTTCACTATAATATCAATTGTTGTGTCAATGATTGTGTACTTTTGATATGTTATAGTTTAGTTACAATATAGTGAGACTTCTAGCATGCCATGGGTTAACACCCCCTTCTCCATTTCTTGGTTCGCCACGATCGTGTCTCCCACATGAAAGGAGCACTTTTGTGAAAATTAGGATGTACTACTACCACCAAAAAATGGATGATGATGTGCACCCACTACTTCAAATGTGTACATAGCAGTTTAGTGTTGTTCATGCTACGTTACGTGTGCCTCGTTAATTATTTTGATAATTATGTTCTCAAAAAACTTATTTGATAATTGAGAAAAACTATCTAACAATACTATTCCGAGCCAAATGGACGCTACAAGGCTTCACCATCCGATTGAGAGCTTTGAATTTTTCATATCACACCTACACTATAAAGTCATATCATTATCCACTTAATCCATCCACGCTCCCATCCATCCATCCATCCATCACGGCATCTCTCTCTCCCTACTACCATCTCCTTTACTGTGGAGGTTGGAGTAGCAACAACAACAGGCAAGCGACTGGTCAGGGCGTGGCTGGCGAGGCCATCGGGTAAGCCCAAATTTGTTTTTTTGGGTGAAATTTTTTCGGATGTTGAAATATATTTGGCAAACCTGGAAAAAATCATTCGAATTTTGAAACTCCTATGAAAATTGGTTCAATTTTGTTTTGAAACTAACCTCTGAAACAGTTGATTTTTTTTGAAATATTACTCGATGAGAAAAGTTCCAGTTTTGAAACTTGCTTCAATCTCATGTTTGAATCGAGGTTTCAGTTTCAAACCTAAAACTCACGTGGAAACTCAAGGTTTCAGTATTTGAAACTTCGTGAAACTTGCTTTTTTCATCCATGTTTCATCTTGTTTTATATAAAACTTGCCAAAACATTGATGAAACCTTCTTAAACTTCTTGAAACCAGTTTATTTTTTATATGAAAACTTATAAAACTTCTCGATCGAATCGTTCAGAAACTTTTTTATGAAATAGCTAAATACCAGTACATTGCAACAGAGACCTAAACTTTGCCTCAAATGTTACGCCAAACCTAAATCTTTGCACGAATTTCTTTACTACTTAAAAATACCCATTGGTGGTGGTTCTTCTCTCTGTTCCCATTCCTCCCATGCCAAAAACAGGCACGCTGCCATGTGGTGATGTGGGCCACACAACCACGCAAGAAGAAAAGGAAATATATAGCAGACACCGGTAGTAGTAGTACTGTAGGGAGTTACGCAGCTGCAGTGGCTCCGGTACATGTTGCACAAGGCCGGGAGGCTCCTGCCCACCAGCCACGTCTTCAACGTCTGATCTTCCGCTTGGGGCTCAATGTAACCAAACTGCCCTTGCTGCTGCATTACACCTGAAGCATGATGCAGATCAACTGGCACCGGTACTGCAGCGTCAGCTGCCGGCAGGGGCTGACCTGGGTCAAAAAATCACAAGTAGATTGTCGGAACATCTCTGCTGAGCTAAGCGGGACATAAGTGGTCAAACATTAAGCTATTTTACTAAAAACTGAAATTTGAAGGGATCACTCAACCTTATTTGGATCCACCCCTGGCTGCCGGAGCTATTGGCAGCGCGTGACAGTTGGAAGGGCATACTGCCTGCACGAGTCAAGGGTCTGCGGTTGCGGTTGCCCCTCCTGCCATTGCTCGTCGTAGCCACAGGCCGCAGCTTTGCAGTGTCCAATCTGGCCGAGGCGCGAGGCGAGGATGGAGAAGGTCTTTACGCTGGTAGTGTAGGATCGATGCTAGTGCTTAATTTTATTTGATGTTTTGGTTGTGTGAAGGAAGAAGAAGATCTTTGTTGATATTGTGATCCGAATTTTATAATATGGAAGTATCTAGAATATGTCATATTAGTGGATTAGTTTCTTACTCGGACTCTAAATCCTTTTACTTCTTTATATACCTCTTGTAAGCTGTACGGGAAGAGGGACGTTTCATTGTAATCCCTCTGCGTTTTGTAAATACTCCTCATATATAGTGATCATCGCTGATTGATGTCTGTCGTTTTTTTTCGCAAGGGTTTTCTACGTAAAAATTTGTGTCTCTTTTATCTCTATTTTTTTAACAAGTGATATTAGAGCACAAAAGATTACGGTTTTAAGAGATACGGCAAAAAAAGTTTATTGTATCTATTCCATGCGCCACCGCCACACGCAGCAGCTGCGTCGTCCGTCCGTGCCTCGGCCAAAACCGCTGGCGATAACGTAGCGTCGACGTCGTCAAATCCACCGCATCTTCGTCCAAGTCGCGCGACGCTCCCGAGGATTCGCTCCCGCATCGACCAGCGTCGTTAAATCGCCTCGTCCGATCGGCGCGCCGATCTTCGATGCGAACGTCCTCTGCCAACACGTGCAAGCGAACGACGAAGTCATCAAACCGGTCCCAAGATCGGCTCCACGGTTCACCGCTCGTCCGCGCGTCCCCAAGCTAACCAAAGAACCGGCCAACTTTAGTCCAAGCCAACTTCGCGGCGGGTGAATTGACACAACATTTCCTGTTGATTCACGTGGAGTACAAATCCAGCAAGGTTCACCCTGCTAAAGAATTAATTCAGATTCCATCCAAATTTTGCTTTGTCCACCCGAGCAAGCACCAAGCCTTTCGAGTGATCTAACCGCCAATTTTTCAAGATCTTTGATTCGCGTACTAAAGAGGTCATGATTTTTGCTAGGTTTACAGATCAGTACCACCAATTTCAAAATTTATTCCTCATGGCGACTTTGAAGTATGATCTTCCACTCTTGGGTCGAGACACAAGATTTTCACCGTGGCAAGTCAAGATGAGGTTGTCTTGCCGCACAGATGGATTTGGATGATGCATTGGAAGGATTTGAGAAATAATCTATCACATGGACCACAGATGAGAAGCGTAAAGACCGTAAAGCTTTATCTCAGATTCACTTTCATCTATCAAATAATATTTTGCAGGAGATTTTGAAGGAAAAGACAATTTCTCAGATATGGTCAAGTCGGAACAAATTTACATGACAAAGGATCTCACTAGCAAGATGCATCTCAAGAAGATGTTGTACTCTCACAAATTACAAGAAAGAGGGTCAGTGCTTGATCATCTTTCGTTGTTTAAGGAGGCCATTACCGACCTAGAGTCGATGGAGGTAAAATATGATGGTGAGGATTTGTGTCTTATTCTTTTGCGCTCCTTGCCTAGTTCTTTTTCAAATTTCAGAGATACAATATTATATAGTAGAGATACTCTCACTCTTAATGAAGTTTATGAAGCTTTGCATGCTAAGGAGAAGATGAAAAAGATGGTACCTTCTGAAAATTCAAATTCAAAAGGAAAAGGCTTGTTTGTTCGTGGTAGGCAAAAGGAGAAAAACTCAAACAATAGATCTCGAGGCAAAAGTTCGAATGGCTACAAGAACCGGTCAAAATCCATAGACAAGTACATGTCGTGCAAATATTGCAAAAAAAAAGTGGGTACGACATCCACGAATCTTTGGAAGCTGCAAAATAAAGAAAAGAAAACGACTATTATAAGCCAAAAGGTAAACCAGATGATGAAGATAAAGCTTCCCTCATGCGATGATAGTTCGATGAAGAAGTTCTTGTTGCCTTTCTTTGGATGTGCTAAGACCAATGATGAATGGATTCTTGATTCCGCTGTACCTTTCATATGTGTCCTAATAAGGATTGGTTTGCCACCTATAAACCTGTTGAAGGTGCTACTGTGTTGATGGGTGATAACTCATCTTGTAAGGTTGCAGGAGTTGGTTCAGTTCAGATCAAGATGTTTGATGGCATTGTTAGAACTTTAACAAATGTGAGGCACATTCTAGATTTGAAAAGGAACATCATCTCTGTGAGTACTCTTGATACTAAAGGGTACAAGTATTTTGGTGAAGGTGGAGTTTTAAAGGTATCAAAAAGCTCTTTTGTTGTGATAAAAGCTGATATTAAATCTGCCAATTTGTACCATCTGCAAGCTACTACAATATTAGGTAATGTTGCTGTAATTTCAAGTTCATTATCTGATTCCGATGCTACTAATCTTTGGCATATGCGTCTTGGGCATATGAGTGAAATTAGTTTGGCAAAATTGAGCAAGAGAGGACTTCTTGATGGACATAGCATCGGCAAGTTGAAATTTTGTGAGCATTGTGTGTTTGGAAAACAGAAGAGGATGAGGTTCAATACTTCAGTTCATACTACAGAAGGTATTTTGGATTATGTACATTCTAATCTATGGGGGCTATCTCGCAAGACATCGCTTGGAGGTGATCGTTATATGTTAACAATTATTGATGATTACTCTAGAAGAGTGTGGCCTTATTTCTTGAAGCATAAATCAGAACCATTTTTAGTATTTAAAGAGTGGAAGACTATGGTTGAAAGGTAAACTGAAAAGAAGGTAAAGAAACTTCGCACTGATAATGTGATGGAATTCTGTTCTAATGAATTTCAATCATATTGCAAGACTAAAGGTTAGGCACTACACCGTTCCCCATACTCCTCAACAAAACGGTGTAGCTGAGCATATGAACAAGACCATCATTTCAAAGGCCCGTTGCATGTTGTCAAATGCAGGTTTGCATAGGCGTTTTTAGGCTGTAGCCGCTTCCACTGCTTGCTATCTTATTAATCGGTCACCCTTTATTGCAATTGAAAAGAAAACTCCAATTGAAGTATGGTGCGGTTCCCCAGCAAATTATTCGAATTGAGAGTTTTTGTTGTATCTTCTTATGCTCATGTTGATAATGGAAAATTAGAGTCTAGAGCTGTTAAGTGCATCTTTCTTGGTTATAAATATGGTGTCAAAGGATATAAGTTGTGGACTCCTGAAACAAATACAGTTGTGATTAGCAGAAATATTGTTTTTAATGAATCTGCTATGCTCCATGATAAACTGCCTACTAATGTTCTGTTGAGAGTGAGCATAATTCAAGTGATCGTGGATCATTTTGTTGGTTCGAGATAACACATCGATAAGAAAAATATTGTTGTTCATGATGCAACTATTGTTGAGGACCCTCCTATTGTTGAGCGACCACCACAATGGTTCATTGTAGTTGATAGGTCTAAGAGGAGATTAATCCACCTAAAAGGTTAATTGAAGAAGTAAATATTGTTGTTTATGCCTTGAGTGTGGCAGAAGAAGTTGAAGGTAATACAAAACACTCATCATACTCTAAGGCTATTAGCTCCACTGATTGTAATAAGTGGATAACTGCTATGCATGATGAGATGGAGTAACTTCAAAAGAATGGCACTAGGGAATTAGTGAAATTGCCAAAAGAGAAGAAGTCTGTTCATTGCAAGTGGATTTTCAAAAGAAAGAAAGGTATTTCTCCTACTGAACCAGCAAGATATAAAGCAAGGTTGGTTACTAAAAGTTATAGTCAGATTTTAGGTATTGATTTTAATGATGTCTTTTCCCCAGTTGTGAAGCATAGTTCTATTTGCACTTTACTCAGTATTGTTGCTATGTATGATGCAAAACCAGTGAGTACTCCATTAGCTTCACATTTTAGATTATCTTCAACCTTATGTCTTGAGTCAGATTATGATATTGAGTACATGTCTAGAGTTCCATATTCTAGTGCAGTTGGTTCTCTTATGTATGCTATGGTTTGTTCTCGTCCTGATTTATCTCATGCACTGAGTGTTATTAGTAGATACATAACTAGTCCTGGAAAAGAGCATTGGAAAGCAGTTCAGTGGATTTTCAGATATTTGCGTGGCACTTCTAATGCTTATTTGCAGTTCGGGAATTTCTAGAGATGAACTTGTTGGTTATGTTGACTCTGATTATGCTGATGATTTGGACAAGAGAAGGTCTCTCACAGGTTATGTTTTCACCATTGGTGGTTGTATTGTTAGCTGGAAGGCAAGTTTGCAAGCTACTATTGCCTTATCTACCACTGAAGCAGAATATATGTCTATTTCTGAAGCTTGTAAAGAAGTTATTTGGTTGAGAGGTTTGTACACTGAGCTTTGTGGAGATAATTCTTTCACTACTATATTTTGTGATAGTCAGAGTGCTATATGCTTTACAAAGGATCAGATGTTCCATGAGAGAACAAAACACATTGATGTGAGATATCACTTTATTCAAGGTGTTATTGCTCAAGGTGATGTCAATGTATACAAGACAAGTACTCATGATAATCCAGCTGATATGATGACAAAGCCAGTTCTTGTTACTAAGTTTGAGCTTTGCTCAAACTTAGTTGGTGTTAAAGTTTAGTTCTAGAGACTAGTTGGCGCACGGTGATTTTTATCTTATCAAGGAGTTATTTGGTGATTGATGATTCTTTATTTTGCTACAAGAGGAAATTCGTCTCAAGATGGAGATTGTTGATATTGTGATCTGTATGTGATCTGAATTTTCTAATATGGAAGTATTTGAAATATACTATATTAATGGATTAGTTTTCTATTTGGACTCTAAGTCTTTTTACCCCTTTATTTACCTCTTGTAAGCCGTACGGGGAGATGGACGCCTCATTGTAATCCCCTGCGTTTTGTAAACACTCCTCATATAGTGATCATCACTGATTGGTACTCGTGATTTTTTCCTGCAAGGATTTTCTATGTAAAAATTTGTATCTCTTTTGTCCCTATTTTTCTAACCATCTTCGTGGCGTAGGATTATTTGTAGCTGTGACGGCACGGCTTCTGCATGTCCTGGGTGCTTCTGGTTATGCATTTGCTTTGATAAATGTGTGCATGGAGTGTCATGGTGTTTCGGCGCTTTCTAAACTGATAATTTGGAATGTTGCGTTAGGTGGAGGTACTAATGTAGCTGGATGCTAATCAAAGTTACTTCACGGCACATAGGATTAATGGTTTGGAAAGATTGACATGAATGATTTCATCAATTAATTCATTTTACATGTCATGGATTGATCTGGGTTCCATACATTTTGGGAAGCTAAGTTTGTAGTGTATTGTATAGGTTGTTAAGATAAATCAGATAAGTGTAGCTTGATTTGGCTTCATCGATTCACTTTACATGTCAAGGATTGTTCTGTATCTCATACTTGTGAAAATTGAGTTTGGAATGTCGTATAAGCTGTTGAGATAAATCAGATGAGTTGAGCAAGGCATGAGTTCATCAATTCGTTCTACATGTGAAGGATTGTTCTGGGCCTCATACTTTTGTGAAACTAAGTTTGCTAGTAGGACAAATCAAATTACCAGAGCTTCACATGACATCATCGGTTCCTTTTACATTTGAAGGATTGTTTTGGATTCCACACTTTCAGTTTGTTATGTTGGCAGGTCGGTAAGATCGATCAGTTTAGCGGAGCATGGCATGACTTCGTTGATACATTTACATGTGAAGGATTGTTCAGGATTTTGACACTTCCTTTCTGAAAACCAAGTTTGTAACGTTGTGCAAGTTGTTAAGATGGATCAAAGGTTTCTGGAACTGAATTTTTGAAAGATTGTCTTCTATAAGATGCACCATGAATGATACATGGTATCCTCTTCCAAGCTAGCTTTTGTCATCTGCTCGGGATTTTGTGGTACAAGCAAGGTATCTAGTGCATATGGAAATTTCATATAAGAGGACAGACAGAGGGAGCAAGTACCTGGTTCTACTACTCACCAGCCATGGACCGAAGGAGTTCACTACCACTCGAACTCTCATGCACGATAGATAACATACTATGTCGTTTATCGATAGATCTCTCTTGATAATATTTTGGAAATTGCTACTTGTCTGACGTCCAGAGCAATAGCTGACGCTTCACTCCAAAACTACACTTCCATCTCAGCGCTCTGAAGCTGCCTCAACCACTCATTCATTATCCATTCGTTCTATCCCAAGTCTTCCAAGAGTCCACACTCCACAGCACACCTCTCACTCTGTGTGTACCCAAGAGACTTCACTGCTCCAGTGAGAACCGACCGAGCCACCACCATCGACTTCTTCGACATGCTCTGGCTAAGCGCCCCTTTCCCAAGCACAAGCACACGATCTGCTTCCTCCCCTCTCTCTCTCTCTCTCTCTCTATCCCCATGAATGAACGAGCTACATCGCCAAAGGGCAACAGGCACCGCCAAACGTGACCTCAATGGACTACGCTGAGGCGATCCGAGGTCTCCCTCCTCCGTTCGTGGCCTCGACGAACACCATTGAGGCTAGCTAGTCGAGATCTGCAACCATTGGGCACGGTCAGATGGCGCGCCACAAACTGGGGTGGCGCTCCACCGCCTCCTCCTCCTCTGAGCTTGGCTTGTCGGCGACATCTGAATGCCTGATCCCCTCCTTCTCCGATATGCTTGTCATGAGCATTTTCTAGATCTGTTGCAACAGCTATATCAAATTGTTTCATGAGGTGTTTCATTTTGTTGCAACGTGTCTTCTCAAATGTTGTAGAAAGAAGAATTTTGTTGCAGTTGGATTGTGGATTTGATGCGCTATATTTTGTTGTTGTGGAATTGGTGCATCGTTTTTTGTTGTGATGGGTTGTTGCAACCGTGGGGAATTTTATTTGTGTGTTCATCGGATTGATGTTGCACCTCACTGTAAATTTGTTGCATATTCAATTGTTTGCTTCGAACTTTTGTACCATTTGTGTATAAAGAACAAAATCTGCAATTTAAACTTCCATTCTTGGAGTTAGAACCCAAATTTGTTGGGATAGTGAATTAATTTGTTGCATGTCCTTTTTCCAATTGTTACAACGTAGAGTACATCCAGGAGCTGCCTATGTTTTCTTTGTTGCAATACAACATTTTTGTTGTACGCATAATAATATATTGTTGCATGTACTATGGTTTTGTTGCAGCTTTGAGGTAGATCAAACGGCTAGGAGATTGTGTGTTAAGTTACATCTGACGGTGAACCTGTAACATCCCAAAGTTCTGTTACAAAAACTAAAATTAATAAAGTTATTATTTTATTGGATTGTCTAAGTTCTTAAAGAGTTTTCCCGCTGTTCTTGAATTTCCTAAGTTTTAAAAGTCAAAAATAAAAATTTATTGAGTTTTGAGTTTTTTATTATTGGATTTAAAGTGAAAAATAAAATTTAATTATTTTTCTGGAATCTTCTGAAATTTTAAAAGCTTTCCCTAATTATTTTAAAACCAAAATAAATTATTTGCAAAATTAATTATCAACTATGAGTTGGAAATATTTTATTTAACTCCAAAATGTCTCGTGGAATTTCGTGAATTTTCTCATAACTAGCGGGAAGTCCGCTGCTGTCATGTGGAAAAATAGATTACATGTATGATCTCGAGTTTCGAGATATATCTGCCATAAAGAGCATCATCTATACAAAATATGGTAAAAATTAGATTGTGAATTCTATTATATACTTTTGTGTGCTCAAAGAGTACTGAAATGATCAAAGTCAATAGGCTATTTTGCTAACCACGATGATTATGCCGCAGCTTTTACTACTCTAGACTGATGAGCCTGCTTTCCCATTTAGTGCTTTGTTCCATCTGCGAGAACAAACATGGTTGATCATTGTCATTCTTATCAGGTTCATGTTGATCTCCATAGGGTTCATACTGCTCTTCACTACCACCATCTAACAAAGCAATGTAGAAGTTAGTGCATATGAAAAGTTGTAAAAACATTGAAGTATTGAACAAATGACAAATGGAAATAAGAACTATACATGCTTCACTTATGTCCCTAGCCATACTTTTGACTTCAAAATCAAATGTCAAGTCTTCAATGGCTAAATTAGCATATTTCCGAGCAATTTTATTAAGATTGCTTGTCTTGAGGAAGAGCAGGGCTCTCCTTAACTAATTCAGATTTGTTGGGTATCATCTTGTCAAGACAGGCATACAAGCCAAGTTTAACGTCAGAATGATCATTGAATCCAGAATTACAATGGATGGTAGGATTCAAATAGTATGCAGCAGCATGTAAATGCCTTGAAAGTTGTGATGCCCATCTTGCATCAATGATTTGAAGTATAGGCATGTACCTGTAAAAATGAAAGACATGAGTATTTTCTTACTTGGAAGTAATCCACCAAAGAAGCTATCGTAGTGAACAAAATAAAAGAGTTGATTCAGAAGTTTGGAACATGTACCATTTCTTCACATTATTGAAGTTTTCCTTTATTCTATTCTTTGCAAGGTCCATCTGTTGATAAATATATGGCATAGCAGGCTTCTTGTCTGAATCAACCAAGTTCATAAATATATGGTATAGCGAAGCTTCTCGTGCGAATCAACCAAGCATATAACTCGATGAGAGGCAATGCAGCCTTCAAGCATGTTAGAAGATTAGGCCAGAATCCACTACTATCCAAAACAGTTGTTGCAACATTCTTTCCCTCATTAGTTTTAGTAAATCTTTGCGAATGAAATAAAGAAAGAAGCTTTAGAAAACAAGGAGAAGACTGAAAATAAGTACATGATTGCTTGTAAGCTTAAATACATACTACTCCTCCATGTTGCAGAACCGAACATATTTATCAAAGCACCTTGGTGTCCATGAAGTGAGTTAAATGTTAAGGAAGACCACGACAGCGGGCAACAGAGGAAATTTGAGAAGAAAGAACCGAGGCCAACCAAATCTGGCTTGTAAAGCATGATGATGAGAAGCACGGATGATTTAGCTTCGAATCAGCGTTGTTGTTGTGGCTGTCCACCCAGAACTGCACCGTGCTCATCCTAAAATGTGAGACCCCGACGTTTATTAGGCTCATAATACTTAGTCATCCAATTGACCCTAGTATTATCAACCAAATAAACTTCGGTCTCGAGAGATGTATACTTCGAATGCAAGACACATACCTCACAACAAAAGAATGCATCAATTCCATACAACACATAGTACATAAGCAACAAACCGAAGTTAACATTAATATGGAATAGATATTACAAAAGAGAGACCCTTAGGCCAAATAACAATAGTTACAAAAGATAACAATGAAGCAAAAGTGCCATAAAGATGGCCAAAATAAGAGCCAACCATTGTGCCTTTAGCCCACAAGGCAATCGATGGGACCGCCAAGCTAGTCGCTCTCCCAACTACATACAACAACAAAAAGTAAAGCCCTTTGGGCTCTACCTCCTCTGCAACAAAGTTGTTAAGCAAAAGCAAATGAGTACAATAACTTGTTTATTGTACTGCAAGAACTGACGTGTAAGATAATGAGAACTATAATTTAGCTACATGCCAGCTTGATTTGAGTGGATGAGGCTTTGGACTCATTTTAGCATAAAGCAAGTTTCATTTGCAATAACATAGTAGATTGAAAGCAATTTGACAAAGCATTTTTAATTGTTGAAATAACAACGCGATAATAACATAATAACAACAACAAGAACAATCACTCGAAGTGACTAACCCAAGTCACCACAACAATAGCATGAACTCCCGTTCATACCAACCCATCAAGTTTTAATTAAAAGTTTGAGACTAGTCTTGAACGACCTTACCAAGCATGTCCATAACCTAGGGCGAGGCTATTGAATAGTTTTATCCTGCGCAGGTGTACCACATACCCACACGTCGGATCGCCTTTCCTTTACGCACACTTAGAAGGTGTCTTGCACTGCTAAGTCCTACGAGACCTTTCCAAAGGATGAATGCTAATTACGAGCTGCACAACCCACGGGGAGAAGGAGACATCACACAACCTTCAGGAAGCTAATGCTCCCTCCCCACTATACATATACATTTGTTTTGAAAACACACCAACCGAGCTCGCTCATAATTAACACCTCCTAGAGTACTTAGTCAAGAGGGTTCCATATGCCCTCGCGTGGTTAGTACGCCAAATCGCTGGCTTAGTGACCCAAGTACTCGGTCCTTAGGGACCCGAGCATACCACCACATCCAAAAACCGCACCATCCATCCAATATGCCCAAGTCTAAATCAATCTTTTATTTTCAGTTTTGATTTTACAAATTAATCAAAGCACAAGTGCTGGACATATAGGAGTAATAATCAGTTTTGAGTGATCAAGACCATCGACTAAGTCGATGATCGCCCATTCTACCGAAAACTAAGCATGTCTAAACAATTTAAATCGAAACTACTAAGTGATAGGAGCTCATCCAACGAGCTCCCACCACAGAAATAACCTAGGCTCATGGTAGTAGAGGATAAACAATTCCTACAGATCATGCAACTATAGGCTTGCTAGCGACATTTAACACAAAGTAGCATGCATACATAGAAGTAAAACAATATATTAAGCTTTAAAGTAATGGGACAATGATGGAAATGATCAAACTGCTTGCCTTGTTGCTGTTGCTCAAATTGTGGCAGAGGGTCGCTCTCGGGATCACCACAAATGTCGAAACCTAACGGAAAAGCGATAAAGAACCGATAAGAACGATGAAAGGCAACAAAGACAGCACAGCAAACAAACTCCAAATACCCTGAATTTTCTACAGCAGCAAGGGGATGATTTTTAGGAAATTTTGCAATAAGAACCAATGGATTTGGATTCTCAATGCAAAAGATATAAGCAAAACAATTCTGCTCAGCCCTAAAAATTACCAAACTGCACTATTCACTAATTTAATTATGAGGCAACATTTTCTAGAAAAGTGGTGAGGCTGAGATTTTTATTGTAAAACCAGCACCTCATGAGATGAATAACACAATTGAGTTCATCTCATTTGGAGCTATTATGCACTTCCTACCATTTTTCAAAACAAGAACTTGAACAAAATTATAATGCACAAGTCCTCATTTTCCTAACAGCAACATGCTCAAAACTAATTTTCACAGTGAGTTCATTAATAGAGGAAACCAACAAAGTTGGTCTCACCCAAAAATAATCTATAGAGCATTAGTTATGTATTTTACAAGTTAAGCATTAATTTGAGTGCACATTTTAAAGTTGGTTTTAAAATCTAATGGCAAACTGTGCTCTGGAGCTGAACTCAACTTACAATCATTTTTGGATTAAAGTCAAGTTCAAGACAGAGCTAACACATTTTGAATGACCTCATTTGGAATTAAAATGAAGAAGATATGAAATTCTAAAGTCTATACCTTATTTCAGTTTAACTAAGACTTCTTGGAATTTCTAAAACTCACAAGGGTATGGGAGGGCGTGAGCCACGATTTCAGATCCAACGGCTCAAGACCTCCCAGAGAACATCACACCGCAGCACGCGTGAAGTCCAGAGGTCTGGACCTCTTAGCAACTCACATGCTTGCGAGGTGAGGGAGGTCGTGGTCGTAGATGGGAGATCCAACGGACCACAACATGAAAGGAGGTCCGGAGCGGACCCAGATCTAAAGGGAGGTCCTCAGCGGTGAGATGACCTCGAGGAGGTCCTAAGCGATAGATCTAAACATCACAGACCTCCGGGGAGGTGCGGACGGCTCTGATTCGCAGGGGAGGTCTTGGGCGCTCCAGATCTCCTCGGAGGAGGTCCGGGCGCCCTGCACCAGCGCCTTAACTTCGCGCGACACTTGGACATGAATAAATGCGGCGGGACCATGAGGAGGTCCATGAGGGAGGTTTAAATGCGCACAAGAGACAGGTTTAATGGCATTTATCGCTAACCCCATGATTGCAATGATTGGGCATTTAAAACGGTGAATTTATATCCTAAAACGACAATGACACGCTCGGGACGTCAGACAAAATCCCGGCGTGAAGAAGTGATCTCGCCGGCGATGTAGAGCCCGCCGGTGAGGTCAATATACCGTTGGGTCCATAATAACCATGCGCACGCAATGGTCCTCCTCTCAACGGCGGCGGCCTTGAACGCCGTCGAGCCGGAGAGGTCAAAAGATGACCAAAGACGGCCAAACTACGAAAATGCAAAATGGAGCTCAGCGCGACAATCAAGCGTGTGCCAAAACTTAAGCTCCGCAACATGCATTCAGCGGGTGCCGCATCTAAGGACTAACAGGAGGTGTACCGGAGGTCCTAAGGTCTGGGAGGTCGTGGAGGTGATGACCGGAGTTGGGGAAGGCAGTGAAGCTTCACAGCCCAAAGCTCCAGCTCCAAGCTCGACCTTGTCCACCTCTGAAAAATGCCCAAACAATTCAAGTTAGGGTTAACTTCTAGGAGGTTTTCAGGAGCAAAAGTGAGCAAGGTTTGAAGGAGGGAGCCACTGGAACTCCTGAGCTACCGAGAAGCTCCAAGGTCCTCAACAATGGCAGCCAAGATGGGAGGTGAGTTTGGGGGTGAGGAGCTCAGCCACACACAAGTGCAAGGCTGAGGTCAATTGTGTGCAAAGGAAGCCAAGGGAGGATTCCCAGGGGTGACTTATAGACTGAGGTGAAGGTTATGAGCTGGGGCTAAGCTCCATGGTGAGCTTAGCCCACGGGTTGGTCCATGGGGTGGACAAGACATAAAGGTTGACAAGGTGACAGAACTGTCTGACGACTGAAAGCGGAAAAGTCGACCTGCATTAAATGCGGGTCGGCAGGAGTCATAAAGGTGCACAGAGGCTGGCGCGCAGACAACTCCACCGCCGAGCACGCATGCGTGACCAAGGTAGGAGAAGAACAGGAGGTCTGGTGGTAGTTGGATAAGACCTGGAGAGGTCTAACCATCGGATCAATTTTTGAACCGTTATGTTTTAAGTGGCCGGGAGGAGGTCCCACCACACGATCAAGGATGGGAGGTCGTGGCCTCCGATTTCCTTAATGTGGCGCGCGCGTGAGGAAAAGGCGACAGAGGTCCGGCGTTGATCTCCATCCAACGGTGTGGACCTCGGTGAGGACTTAACCGCACGCGATCAAAAGGACATGAGGGAGGTCATGGCCTTTGGATTTAAATCCAAGGGCACCGACACGATGGGGAGGTCGATATGATGCATAGCAGCAAGGGAGGTCGGGACCGTTAGATTTAGATCTAAGGGTTCCGATCAAAAGAGGTGGAGGTCCTGAGCTTGCGCACGCACAAGGGAGGTCGGGGCCTTTAGATTTAGATCTAAGGGCTACGATCTCACGTCTTGTTGGGAGGTCTGTGCGCATGAGACAAAGGAGGTCGTGACCGTAGATTTTAATCTAGCGGTGCACAACAAAAGATGGGGAGGTTGTGGCGCTTGATAGCAGGGGAGGTCGTGGTCGTTGGATCGATCCAACTGCTCGACCTTGGTTAGGTGGGAGGTTTGTTTAGTTTAACGGTGAGGGAGGTCGGGCCATGGATCTTGGATCCAAGGAGTAGTATGTTGAGGAGGAGGTCGTGGTGTTGGATTTGATCCAACGGCTCGACCTCAACAAATAGGATGACCTCGGCTGCGATGGTTTAACTGACTCGAGGAGGTCCTTGAGGTTTAACACGAGGAGGTCATGGCCGTGGATCTTTGATCCAACAGTTCACGACTGATGAGGTGGGAGGTCCTTGCGGTGTTGATCATGAGGAGGTCGTGGCTGTTGGATGTAAATCCAGCAGCTGCATTTGATCAAGGTGGAGATGAGGTCTGGCGAGGTCTGAGACACGGTTGGCTGGACCGACTTTGAATATGGCTAGCCCAAGGAGCGATGTAGGCCTTAAAATTTAGTTTTAACAGCTGAAACTTAGCAGAATTATTTGAGATAGCAAATGAACTCCAAATTTGATGAAATTTTAACCAGAGCTTGCTGACAATGAGATCAACCTTGCATAAAATTTCCAGAGGTTATTATGCAATGCATTTTTCTCAGGAAATTTGTTAAGGTTGTTTAAAGGATTGTTTTGCCTCCAAAAATTATCAAACAAGTCTTACAACTTGTGATATTTTTCAGAGGGGTCCCACCTCAGTTTTAGGACCAAGGAAAATACTTTCCAATTGTTTGGCACATGATTTAAGATAATTGGAAAAGAAATTTGACTTTTGGTCAACAAGAGCTTTGTGTTTTTGGATTACACAACTCTTGGACAAGAATCACATGAGATTTTAGGGTTTTTCAAGATGTGAGAAAAAGTTTTAATTTCTACACATATAATTATGCTTGAATAACCCTAATTATACATTTGGGATGTTACATAAAATATACTAAATCTTCTCTAGTGCAAGTTTCGAAGGATATAAAATATACTAAACCGACTTGAGATGATCCTTCATTATGAACAAAGGCTAAAAAAATTGCTTCAAAATATATGGACTATGCTAAGATAGATTTTTTAGTTAACTATTTAGTTCTTTCAAGTGTATAGGTCTTTGCTAAAGTGATATCGACAAAAAAGCAAGTAGGAAACATAAGGTTAGGAAAAACATATGGCAAAATACCGTCTTTCACTAAACCAAGTAAGACATTCACTAATCCAATGAAAACTTGCTATAAATTGGTAAGTATATCGTAATCTCCATGCAGAAAGCCTAGGTGGCATCTAGTGGAGAATACACAATAAGAAGATTAGGTTACGGTCCACCACAACCTAATGGACAAAGCAGAACCTAGGTGCTCATCTAGAATTATAAACGATATAAATGATAAAATCACTAACAAATGATAAATGAGTATATCAAATATATCATCGAAGATAGAAACTTCTTTCAATCGTTATTTTACGGATTTCAACGACCAGAGCCATATCAAACTCACGTAATCTTGACTCACTTTTGTCATTTCCATTAGTATCAGTATAACCATTGGAGTAAGTTGAGCAAAGTAAAGTTGGATGCTTAGCAATGCCTTCCTTGCAATCGAGGACCGAAATACACTCTATCGCCATCTCTTTATGACAAGTGTAAAGCTTTGATGTTTGTAATCGACATCCTACATGTTGCCATGACCAAATGAAACCAATGAACAAGGTAACGGAGGGAATAGAGAACAACTGTAAAACTTTAGGCAGAAATGAAGCAAGCGCAATAGAAAGTTCAAGTATGTCATCTGCGTGCCCATGATGAGGTAGAGGTATGCATCGGTAGAGGATGAATAGTATCTCGACCTCCATGGTTGTGAGAGGCGTAGGGCGCCCCATAGTGAAGATCCTCGACTTCAGATGGACCAAGCAGAAATCATCTCCTAATAGGAAGGAGAGAAAGAGAGAGAGAGTAGATTAATTAGCAAGATTGATCGACGTGCATCACAATTCACAACTAAACAAGAGCTAATTCTTGTAACTTCGGATCGATGAAAACTAATGGATCTTCAAGTCTGCAGAGAGCTAGGCACATACGTACCTTGGAAACACCGCGTTTCACGGAGAACTCAGAGCGACAAGTCGACACGGACTTTAGTTTTTTTTTTTTTCTTTCATTCCCATATAATTGTGCGCCTCTTTATTAAAAAAATTAAGTGCCATAAATGGGTTTAGAGAAATCATCGTACACTACTAAACTTCCTATGGTATTACAAAGAACCTCGCAGATGCAATAATCTATATTTGAGATTTATTGGCAATGGCAATAAACTACATGACTATATGCAAAAAAAAGCGCATGCTCAAAAGCCAATGCAGTTTGATGACGGCGTTGTTTGCATGTTCAGTCTTTCATCTATGAGTTTTGTATGGCGTGGAAGTGGTCATAGCAATCATCTTTACGCTTATAAAAAATAAACAAATCTATCTAGTTCTACAAATATACCGTATGCAAGTTCTTTTGGTATCTATTTCTGTGTCATGTTTTTTAGGGTGCCCATTCTCAACATTTATCGAAGACAAAAACAAGAGCATTTTACTAAAAATGAGAACAAATTATATCGAAGGAGCATAGAGACAACATCATAGTCCATCAGCATACTGAAATAGGATCTTTTTAACAGGAAAACTCCTAGCTGGTTACTGCACATTATTCTCCATGGCAAATCCTAGTGGGTAGTTTTCAACTTTAGATAGAATCCACTACCAACCATCATATCGCCCAGCATCGGATATATGTTGTCGACACAACAGCCAAAATCACACATAGAACTCGTGCTTCGAGCTTCTTGTTCAGAGAGGTGATCCGGATAAGCAATGACACATTGTCCACAAGCTGTTCATTGAAGAAAATTGAACCAAGTGCTAGTACATGAACCTTTCAGAAGCAAACAACTTGCCTGTTGGGCTTGGGGCTCCAGAACTTCAGCATGATCAAGAACATCTAGTGATCCTCTCCAATGTGGTAATGAACCAGGGACATGAGGAATCGCAAATAGACCATCAGCAGAAATCCGAAGGGAACCTTGTTGTCATGTACTCCTGTTTACAAATATGAACATCAATTAACTAAAGCAATAACCTGTAGGGAAAAAAAGCAGACACCGGAATGTGAACATCCTCTTAATAAAATACTCATTTGACAGTGCCATTTTGTCGAAAGAAATAGCTAACTGAAAATTTAAGTGTCAGTAAAGGCCATCTGTATTTGGTATTTTTTTTAGAGGTTCTATTTGGTACTAAATATTACAATCTGATATAGTATTTTGTAAAAATTCAGAGATACTAATGGATGTCGAAATGCTCGTTCAATATAACTTCTCCCCTAAAAAAAATAGCAAAAGCAACAAACTGAAGCCTCTCCTGTAAAAAAACATTACCTTTGCTTTAGCGTGAGATCACTCGTGAGCAGCAATTTGTGTCCACAATCGTATATCGGTAACTTTTCGAGTTCTTGGTCCCATACTCCTGCACTGATTGTTTAGAAATCAACATCTACATACATCCACATGTCATCATTTGTAGTAAGTACATTGCTTACCCATGTTCTTCCCATTTGCAATTGAAAATAGAGATTGGGACATACCGACATAGCTCAACAGCCCAGAACAGAGCCCAAAATAAAATATTTTCCATTTCCATTTTCATATCAGCTCTTTGCAATAAACTTGAGATCAGCGAGGAAGATGCTAGAACTCTTTTGTACTACTCAAGAGTTGAGATCCTAAGTCCTAACAGTCCTCATATTTGCTTCTCATAACTGCAAGAAATTTGTAATAAACAAATGTTTCAATGGTAGGAGCAAAGTAAATTTTGAATTCTACCCACAAATTCAAAAAACCTTATTACCTTCAAAGAGGTACTCGAGCAGAAACTCTTTGCCTTGACTCTTTGTAGAAGGCATCGGTAGCCAGATGAGAGCCCGCCGGACACGATCAGGAGAACACGGACTCGGGCGCCTGAAGAAGTGGCTGCCCGTGTGGGAGGAATTCATCTTTGGCTTGGCGGCCTGGCATGGTCGTCCGGCGAAGGCCTGACATCGAGCCCGAGTTCGCTGCGCTTCTTTCCGTAGAAGGCGTTAGCAGCCATTAGAACTGACAGGCACGATCACGGAGGACACGGACTCGGGCGCCGAAGAGGAAGTGGCTGCCCGTGCGGGAGGAATCCATCTTGACTGGTGGCCTGGCGTGGTCGTCCGGCGGAGGCATGGCATGGCTTGACAGCCGGAGAGGATGAGGAGGCGTGATGGCGGCGTTGGCGGGAGGGCGGTGAGAAGGAGGACTAATGTAGGGATGGGGGCGCTGGAGACCCGGCATGGGGCCTTCAGCCATCTGGCGCTTGGCGGTGGGAGGCGGTGGGGAAGGGGCGGGGTGGTTGCACACCCCGGGGTTGGTGGGTGTGAAGCGAAGAAGGAGGGAGCGGAGAGCTAGTGTGGCCGCCCGTCTTGAGGAATTCATCTTGGCTTGGCGGCCCTAAGCAGTTGTCGAGTGGAGGCCTGACACAGACGGCAACCGCAAGCCAGTGGGAGAGGATGAGGAGGCGCATATGACTTGTGAGCGGCGAGAGGCAGCGGAAGGGAGGGGGGGTGGCGCCCCTCTTGACAGCGGACCTGGCGTGGTCGTTGAGGCGGAGGCACGGCACAGACAACGACAGCTTGTGGAGGGAGAGGATGAGGAGGCACGGATGGCCATTTGGAGGCGGTGTGACGACCCACCTGTCATGTCTGCAAAAGAGGTCCGGAGGACCTCTTTTTTTGGCTGCGGTGCCACCACAGAGAGGAGTGGTAGCATCGCACGGTGCATTCTCAGGAGGTGCAGGGGACCTCCCGGGAGTCTTCAGACCTCACTGGAGGTCTTAGCCCTGCTGACCTCCAGGAGGCCTTCAAGACCTCCTGGAGGTCTTGGCCATAACCCTTGGTAGCACCTCCGGTACATCACTAGAGAGGTCCAACAGGACCTCCCGGGCTAAGTCCCGTGGGACCTCCTGGAGGTCTGTCCCGTGCATCCAGAGCTAGTCCCGGGACAACGAAGCTAGCTCGCACAAGAACACAAACTAAGATCACAACCACGAGGTCAAACAAAGATGAAGCAGGACAAATTAAACTTAGTATAACAGGACCTTATGGTCAAGCTTGTTAATAAGAGTGCATCGAGGAACTTACAAAACAAACAAGGACTTACAACTAGCAACAAGGAGCTCTAAGGCTCCAACACCAAAAGCACGCAAAAGCCATCTAACAAGCACCACAGGCTGTCGGGTGGAGGACGTCCTAGGCAGCTGGATCATCGAAGAACTCCTCCTCAAAGAGGTCTGCACTACCCTGTACTTGGTCATCTTCGTATTATGCTTTGACACAGGGCTTAAGCCATGAGCACTTTGAATGCACTCAGCAAGTCACAGGGAGCAAATATGCAATAATATTCATGCAAGGGCTTACCAAGTGAGAGCTGTATGGTTAGTTTGCGCAAAGCCAGGTTTTGACAATAATAAAAAAATAATAGGTTGAAAAGCAACAAGGTAAAACAATAGTACATAATAAATTTGATGTTTGAAAGAGTGGAGTGAGCACAACTCATATCCACAACAAGAATGGGGAGGGCCGGGTCACACCGGTGTTGGTCGTCACCCAAAACCACTATAGAGCACCCACTCCGGAGGTCAGAACCAGCCTACGACCACCACCCGAGCCAACCACGACCCCTCTAGAGCCGGCCAAGGTCTCTTGAGGCAAAGCCAAGGCATCTCATTGAAGTGTCGAGTGGCACAAATTTTTGAAACAACTACCCCTTGCACCATTTTCACGAGCATGTCCATGACCAAGGACTTGGCTATTCGAATAGATTTCTACACTCTGTGAGGTGTACAACTTTACCCACAATCCACGGTCTCTCTAGCGGGGCGGGTTCGGTCACCCTGCTCACTTCCTAAGGTGGCGAGTCTAGAAGCCTTGCCAAGACCTTTACAAAGCTTTGAACTAACTCGGGCTACCGCTAAGGTTTATAATCCCCTCCTGTGGTCTAGAAATCCACGAGGTTATAGGGTGCCCTCTTGCATATAATCAGGCCGCTCAACACACAGACCCCAAGCCAACTCATTGCTAATTATTCAGCCAGACCATCCCCATAAAATGATCTTGTGGTTGCCTTTGTTTGGCCAGATCAATAGACACAAAGCTAAGTCCTTAATTGTGCTAAGGCAAGACTCCCACAAACCCAGATGTGCCTGACACCCAGTACTCACTCCCCGCCTTCTTGCCTCGGCCAAAACCTTTTGTAATTACCCTTGCCAAAAGACCACCCAGTCTTAGCTGTAGACATTAACAAAGTGGCCTCACACCCGATCAACACAACTTAGGCATCCATACATAGCCGCTTAACAATGGCACCGACCACAAGTTCCATAGTTCATTAATCAAGATTATTAGGGATGAAATATGATTCACAGTCCCACGATTTCTAGAGCGAAGCAATACATAACCTCTGACCCCATGTTGGCACATAACAAGAAATACCAACTAAATAACCATCCTAAGGCTCACAAGGTGAACATAACAACATGATAAGGTCAAAGAACAAAGGAGGCATAACGACAAGTAGGAAAGTAACTACCACCCCAAACCTTTTCTTATAAACATAGCCATGCATGATAAAGTAAAACCAAAATACATTTGCAAAACTAGGTTCACAATGATCAAAAGGAGGTGCGTGGCTTGCCTTGGTCAAGAGTGGAGAGCCTTGATGAGAAAGTTGGGTCCAAGATCTCCTCAAACTCGTGATCTACGTTAGCAAGAAAACCAAATAAGCAAAACCACACTAGGCCAAAGAACTTCAAAAGAAGACTAAAAGAGCTTAAACAAAACTCGACCAAAACCGATAAGCAAGCACCCAAAACGAGAAGGGAGGTCCAAAGGCGGGAGAGGGTGGTCTTTAAGCAAAAGACCGACAAAAGATCAAGAAGGAGGTCTTCTAGAAGATGACAACTCCGTTGCCAATTCGAGAGAAGCTTGAGCACAAGCGAAGCGAACAAGGCGAGCAAGGTGGGCAAGTGAGCAAAAGGTTACAAGTTTGCTCACCCGAGCTATATATAGCGAGTAGGTGGAGTGCACCGAAAAGGAGTGCAAAGGCGTGTTGGCAATCGGGGGCAACTAGGCGGGCTTGCCTAAAAAATTAAAATAAGGTACCTCGGATGTATTTGCATTTAATGTGACCGAGCCCTATTAA